>JARQZJ010000015.1:0-352500 GCA_030704895.1 Henosepilachna vigintioctopunctata
ATTGAATAATAATATATAAACTATTTATAAATAGCTAACATATGTAAACGACTGTTAAAAATAATTATAATGTAGGTCTCTCTTATTTCTAGGGAGAGCTTCGTGCAAGGACAGACTGAATATATGATGATATATATGTAAAAATAATGTAAATAAGATAAAGAATATTAATCAATTTCAAATACTTTATTGGAAGTATTGATAAAAAAACCTGAAAGAATATCAAATGAAAAAATAAATGTAAAAACGAAGTTCAATAATGAATATTAAGACAAATACATTGTTTCTGTAAAATAACTATAATAGATAATAACTTCTATTTGAGCTGTATTAATTCTATGCATGTCATACAGATATTATTAATAATATAAATATAGAATGCATAAAATAAGAAACAATAATAACAATCACCTGAAAGAATTATCATTAACAGAGAAATAATGTATAAAAAGATATATACGCGCATATATTATTGAAATACATTCTAGAATCAAATAAATATATTTATAAACAATAAATAATCAATATACAGGCAATAATTATCACACAAATACCCAAAAAAACAATTCAAATAAAATAAACAAAAATCAAAACAAAAAAAAATAAAAATCCGATACCTGTTTAAATCACAATTGAATATAAAAAATAAAAATTTATACCAAAACATTGCCACACAAATTATTTGAATATTATCGTAACCAAATATAAAAGCATATAATATGGTGAACAGAAAACTATTAATAACAATTTGACTAAAAACATGTGCTGATCTGTATTTTTATAAATTTATCTTTGATAAAATATATTTGCAAACAAACTGTTATTACTAGGTGTTAAAATTCATATATTATTTGATCACCGATAAAATTATATGTATATTTCTCTACAAAGAATCAGGTAATCATTTATTTTGTTTATAGTAAATTAGTATTATAATTTAAACAACAAAAAACTACTCAAACAAGAAAAAATACACAAGACAAAAACATAAGCAGTAATTAGCAACAGAATAATATATATAAATATATCATCTATATTACAAAAGATCAGTTGCTTTATAAAAGATGAACATATCTATATTATCACAAATAAATTATTTGATTTTTAGAATGTAAAAAAATCGAATACACTTAATAAACATAATAAAAGCAGAAAAACAATTTATAGTGTAACCAATATTATTATGACAATATATATTTATATTTACCATATTATATATAGATAAAATTGCAATATATATTTTTGATATTTCATTATTATATATATATATATATATATATATATATATATATATATATATATATATATATATATATTTATTTCAGAAAAAGAAACAAGAAAAGAACACAAATCCATATGTCAGAAAAAAAATAGTAAAATAATCAGTTAGATAGAAAAATCATACATTATAAAAACAAATAGAAATGATCAATAGAAAACATATAATTAGGTAATCCATTAAAAAAAAATAATATGATAACAATTATACAGTGATAAAAATAATATAAATAAAAAATCATAAAGTGGAATTGGTTGATATTTTTTTTATTATCTTATAACATAATATTGAACACTAAATATAAATAAAAAATATCACAACATGTGCAATCATTTTGATAATATTATTATAAATAAAGAATATGTTTAGCAATAATTATTTTTTCTGTTTTAAAGTTTTTGAATATTAATCAAAATTTTTTGTAAAAATGCACTTGTATAAAACAATGAGTCATGAGCAATAAACAAACAATAATGATAAAAAAAATCTAAAAGGAAAAATAACATGATTTCTTGAGTATAATGCTGCAAGTGAAGAAATATAAAAAATTGTATTTTAAAAACATAAATACTATATGTGACTGAAAGAATATCTATAAAATGCAGTTTGAAATATTTAAATACTTAGTCAAATTATCTACATGGAATTATATCAAACAATGTTAGATGTGAAAAATAAAACAAAAAGACCAAAATAAAAATCATAAACAATAAATTCTAAATTTTATCTTGATGTAATACATCATCAGTTATTTTCAATATTTGATAAAATATAAAATCTCAGAAAATATTCAGATACTACTGATGCAAGAAGACGAAAACTTATTAAAAAATAAAATTATGATTTTTGTAAAAAACATGATATATAATTTTTCTATAAATTTTAATATCCATTATTTATTAGATAAATACTTTTCACTATTTAATTTTTCAATGTTTTTAAATAAATAAAATTCTAAACATTATCAATAGAAATTTAAAATATTCAGAAAAATAACACAATGTTTTTCTGTTTGAACTGAAGCATAAATTATTGTTTTGGATTAAATGAGTGAAAAATATGAATAAAGTATATATAACAAACTTGGATTTATTTCTCAAAAATAAAAATGTAGAATAATATAAACAGAAAAGCAGGTATAATTACCTAGATTAGAATAACAGAATGTTTAGAATGACTCCAAAATATCATCTCTGTAAGACTCAAATAAATAACAAATAATGATCATCAGGCAAATGAATAACATAAAGACACAAGTACCTCAGATCATTAAAGAAGAAAACAAATAATGAATGGCATAATTGAAATTAAAGTCATGACCAAATTGCTGTCCTATCGCTGAATCAAAGAAAATAAAAATCAGCAAAAAATGATGACATTATAATAAAATAGGAAAGAGAAGAACTTTAATTGCAAATTTTGTACTTTTAGATTAATATCGTAAATTTTCGGTATGTATGTACAAAAGTATATAATAACCTCGATAATAGTTCTAGAATTCACGGATATTCTATGAATCAAACATAAATGCCTTCGAAATGATACCCACAAATCATCTTGACAAAGTGGAAGATCTCATCATGAAAATGTTGATATGGTATTATATATATATATATATATATATATATATATATATATATATATATATATATATATATATATATATATATATATATATATATATATATATATATATATATATATATATATATATATATCTTATATATATAAAAGAAAGTCGTGTTAGTTACACCACTTATAACTCAAGAACGGCTGTACCGATATGGCTGAAAATTGGTGGGGAGGTAGCTTAGAGCCAGGAGACGGACATAGGATACTTTTTGTCCCGTTCGGCAGCGTTCCCGTGTAACTTGACAAGAAACGTCAGTCACTATGAAAGGTTGTATGAGTTGGTTGAAATCATACTTTTTTAGCACAAAATAGTAAGCATCACTGGTTCTGTGGTAGAATGTTCTACTGTCACGCGGGAGGCTTGGGTTCGGTCCCGGCTGATCCAAGCTTAGCTTTTTTTACTTCAATGACAAAAGTTTTCACTAATTTCATTCAATACACATATATTGAACATAATTATAAAGCAATCGAATAATCAATTCATATAAAGAACAATTACTGTATTGAAAACAAAACACATTATATTCTTTCAAAATATTTTCAATTAATTGTTAAATTTAGGTCAATGACACTTCTGAGGCTGTTCTTTGAAAATTTTCGCAAATTTTGTTATTAATATTTCTATATATAAAAGAAAGTCGTGTTAGTTACACATTTATAATTCGAGAACAGCTGAACTGATTTGGCTGAAAATTGGTCGGAGGGCAGCTTAGAACCAGGAGAACATAGGATACTTCTTGTCACGTTCCCGTGGGACGTGACGTAATACGTGGTATAAGAAAACGGATATACCATAGCAAGGATAATTATGTCGGAAGGCATTTTACATCAAATTCGTGTCAGTAAAAGAAATCCCGACCTTCAGATGAATGAGTAGATACATAATCAGGCTTTGATATTGATCGAAGACATGTGTTACTTCATGTTCGGTAATTTATTAGTCAGTTTAGGAATGAAAGCGACAAATCGTGAAATGAATTACGCATTTAATCAAGAATTTGAACGGGAACTTTTTCGTTGACTCGAATATGATCACCAGGAATTAGATTTAATAGTTCAAACGAAAGTACCCCTGTTGAATCACCAACATGAGGATGATACAATGATGAACGCAATTGATGATGGAAATGGTGGTTTATATTTCCTGGATGCTCCTGGTGGAACTGGTAAGACATTCCTCATGTCAGTAGTTTCAGCCACTGTTAGTGCGAGATCCAACATTGAGGTTGCAGTTTGCTTCTTCTGGAATAGCAGCCACATTACATTGTTAGAAGGATGGCGTACGGATGACTCATTCAGCATTAAAATATCCGTTAAATCTTCAAACTATTGAAGAACTAACATGTAATATTGCAAAACACTCCGCAATTGCCAAAGTTTTATTAGAATCAAAAATCAGCATCTGGGACGAATGCCCAAAAAAATAAACGTGCATTGGAAGCACTTCACCGAACATTGGAAAATCTACGCAATCAATGAAGATGTTTTGGAGTTGCATTGCAGAACGATACATCTGCTGAAGATTTCTCTGAGAAATTACTGACTATCGGTAATGGTCGAGTACTTAGAATTTCTGTAACTTTGTCTCATCAAAAGACGAACTTATCAACAAAGTATTCCCAAGAATCATTACTAAACACAAAAATAAGGAATGGTTGAGAGAGCGAGCAATTTTTAAACTCCTTGGATGTGCCGGGATTACCACCCCACAATTTACGACTAAAGGTTGGCTCCGTAGTAATCATGCTTCGAAACATAAACCAACCAAAACTGTGCAACGGAACGCGTTTGGTGATAAAGAAATTGATGAACAATGTGATTTACGCGACGATACTCAAAAGAAAATTCGAAGGTGAGGAAGTTCTCATTCCAAGGATCCCGACTGACATGCCGTTTGAGTTTAAACGACTTCAATTTCCGATCTGACTTGCATTCGCCATGACATTAAACAAATCACACTACCAATGATTAAAAGTTTGTGGTCTGAATCTAAAAAATCTATGTTTTCCCATGGTCAATTCGGAGTATATGTGGCATGTTCACGGATCGGAGGACCATTTGCGTTTTTTTTCTTGCACCTGATAATAAAACGAAAAATGTCTATCACAAGATGCTTCACTAAACAGTGGAATCCATGCACTAAAATACATGGCCAATCATTAAAATACGATACTTGCATTTTTAATTTACATTAATTATCCAAATAAACAATTGCCCTTGATAAAATCGAAAGTCTGCTCATTTATTGCCTCTTAGGTGGAACAAAGTTCGCCGGGTCAGCTATATATATATATATATATATATATATATATATATATATATATATATATATATATATATATATATATATATATATATATATATATATATATATATATATATATATATATATATATATATATATTTCTTAAAATTGATATATTGCCTGTTTAAGGTTTAAGATATTTTATTTTGAAAGTTTTTAGCAATAACAGGCTTTTTTGATATAAAAAAGTTCATTTTTGTTGACGTTTCGTTGTTATATTACAACTTTGTCAAAAAGTTTTGACAAAGATCCATTCTTCTTAACTTCAGTGAGATTACGTAAGGGCTTCTCAAAAATTTCATTCGAACACTTCAGAACTTTGTCTATGTGTAAGTGTAAGAATCGTTACAAATCATATCCTGACGGTCAAATTAATAACTAAGTCCCAGATTCACAAAACCTTCATACCTAGTCAATACTGAGACGATTGTTGAGAAGACAGCTCCCTAAGACTTTTATTTGAAATATTTCGATATCTCGATTAAGAGCCTCAGGACTGAGTATGAAGAATTTGCTAGTCTGGAAATTAGCTATCTATTTGCCCGTCAAGATGTGATTTAGAGCGATCAGGCAAGGGACCATACTTACACATCTACATACAAAATTCTGAGGTGTTGAATGAAATGTTTATAGAACCTCCACTTACTCTCACTGATGTTGTCACGAGGAAGGAATCAAGAATATTTGAGAGATTTTATTCGTCATTTCTTCGATATACTGAGATCACCTGATTAATTCACGAACGAATGTCTCCTCATTGTGAAGACAACCTGGGGAAGTTTGAAAGTTATCAATTTCTAATAGGGATGCAAGAATTGTATGCACTCCACAAGTTCGATTAGTTTTCGGAACTTACCTAATATTCACTCTGGAAAGTGATAGGTTACGTTCTCCTTGACATCATTTGCGTCAAATAATTTTCGTGAAACATTTCGATTAAGAGTCTCAGTATTGACTATATATATATATATATATATATATATATATATATATATATATATATATATATATATATATATATATATATATATATATACGAACCAAATGAGGGAAACTAGGAACGATAAGAAATGATTCGGTTGCGTGGCCTCAATCTGCCTACTTCACGAGCCAAATCGTTTGTAATAGTTAACTCCGAAGTCTCAACCTGCCTACTCTTCGGAGTCAACTACGGAGTTGACTTCGAAGTTTAGGCAGGTTGAGACTTCGGAGTTAACTATTACAAACGATTTGGCTCGTGGAGTAGGCACATTGAGGCCACGCAACCGAATCATTTCTTATCGTTCCTAGTTTTCCTCATTTGGTTCGTGGAGTAGGCAGATTGAGGCCACGTAACCAGGTAACCTTTCCTCATTTTCCTTCATTCAGTTCGTGGAGTAGGCAGATTGAGGCCACGTAACCGAGTAACCCTTTCCTTTACTACTTTATTCCAACTCCTGAAGATGGCTTCACAACGGAAGCCGAAACGTCGAGATTTTATAAATCTAGAACGCGGCTCACTCCGAGAACCAAGTTTTTATATATATATATATATATATATATATATATATATATATATATATATATATATATATATATATATATATATATATATATATATATATATATATAATCTGGGCTGCACCTTGAATAAGTACTGGGATCATTCTCGAGAAACAAAATGCCGAATCGAAAAAGCAAGAGGTACATTTAACAAGATGCGTAAAGTACTATGCAACCTAGCCTTCAACATTCATACTAGAATAAGAATTCTAAAATGCTCTGTGCTCTCAACCCTCCTATACGGAGCAGAAACGTGGACCCTTACTGATGTCTCATGTAAGCGCATAGATGCATTTGAGATGTGGTGTTATCGCCGCATGCTCAGAATCCCACGGATACACCACGTGTCAAACGATACGGTATTGCAACGCATTGATGGACAATTGGAACACTTACAATGTGTCAAACGCAGAAAACTGGAATACTTCGGACATATCATGCGAAATGAAAAATACCACCTTCTTCAACTCATCCTGCAGGGAAAAATAGAGGGCCAAAGGTCAGCAGGACGAAGACGAATATCCTGGCTGCGAAACTTAAGAACATGGACTGGAATGACATCGACAGCTCTATCCAGAGCAGTAGTGAATAAGGTTATTTGAACCAATGTGATAGCTAACATCCACAGAGGATAGGCACTCCAAGAAGAAGATATATATATATATATATATATATATATATATATATATATATATATATATATATATATATATATGTATAGTTGAATGTTTCACGACTGTAGATATATATTTTCAGTGTTTAATTGGGATTGCAGTATAGGACAGGAAAACCAGTTATCTCTTTAGTATTTTCCAAGCTTTCGAAAATGTTTATTTTCTTCTTCAGGGCTACAATAGTACAAAAATTAACACTTTATATGGCGAAGCCCCATAAAAAAATTTTTCTTACAATTACTGTGAAGTTAGTCCGAAAGAACATTAGTTTCTTGAATTTTGAAAATGAGTACAAGTTTTCCCAAATGCATTGGGTTGGAATATTACTGCATTCTACGTGTTAGGTAGTCGAAGGAAGCGACGACAATGACTGTATTTCTCAATTTCGCTTATCAAGTGGAGTGTTCCCAGATGTTTTTGAGGGCGTTTCTTAGAATGCATAACGTTGGCTGAAGTTTTATGACTAACGAAAAGAGAATTAATTTATTTTGTGTATTTAGAATGGATTTTTCGGTGAATAGGATATCAGAATAAGAGCCATTAATCAGAAGAACCCATGAGATTTATATATATGTTGCTTGAATTATCTGTATCAGATTTTTTGTTAATACAATTTCCTGTCTTTTTGATATGAACCATTTCTAGCATTAACCCAACACGTACAAGCCACTGGTCACAATATGAATTAAAATGCCACAAAAATTTTAGATCACGCAAATAATTACAACGCCTTTGTTGCCTATTTTCTTATTTGAATTACAACAATTTCACATATTTTCTTGATATAGTTTCCCAATCATCCTCATTGTGTTTATAGGAATGAAAACATGTAGTATATTCGACACAATTCAATGATGACAGTACTCAAATAATCCTACCCAACAGTAAATTGAGGAATTAACATTTCGAATGAGTACAAGTTTGAAATGAGTAATTAGACTGGAAAATTTTCCAGCAACCTTGTGATTTATCTTATAATGAGTAACATAAATATGGAAATATACGAATATTTTTAAATAAATATTACTGGTAGAAAACATTGATATTTGCAGTTGACTATGCTCTTCTTTCATCTGCGTTACTCAACGGAATCTAATATAGTAATATTAGAATCCATTGTGTTGTGTAACTTACATAGTCATAGAAACAAAAGGATTTTCCATGTGATTTCTATAATGAATACATTCACATCGCATTTATAGGCCCAGCAAATATGAATGCAGTTCGAAAAGTACTCTGAAAAAGATATTTTTTTCAATCAGAGCTATCATCTTCTTCCTGTTACACAATTTTTTACTTTGAATTGAAATATTTATATGAAGAATTTCTTATGCATAAACCAAGAACAGCTAGAACTCAACTGATGTCATACATTCATATGTATGTGCTCCGATGGCTTTTGAAAAGGGACACAAAAGCGTGAAAAAATTCGTAAGACAGCAAAAATGCTCTTCAGAAATCATTTCTGATTTAAAAATAATTTCACTGGTAAAGTGAACTACAATTTTTCGTCAACATTGATCAATGAACTTTCTTGTGGACCATGATACTGTCTCATATTCATTGACACTGCTAGACGAATTACACCCACATTTAAAATAAGAATGGATATATAGTCCGAAAAAATTGTGTTCAGGACCACTGATATTTGCTATGTATACTGAAGATGGTTGAGAAATTTTTCTGTAGGATATTAGAGGCTGAACATCTGACTTAGTTCTATATAACTTTCAAATAATAACCTCCAATTTCTAGATGAAGAACATCTGTCTGTGACCACAACGGAATTCGAGACCATAGAGGTCATTCAATACAGTGTTGCCGAGTTACCTTGTAGACCTACGACACCAGATGTTCACGTTAAGCTTTTCAGAGTTACCGGAGAAGAGGTGAGTTGCTCTCGTACAAATAAAAAAATTACACAGAAGCACCATAAATTTTTCTAGCAATTTTTCACAGAAAACAAGCATTTTACACTATTGAAACATTCTCATATCAATTAGTAAAACATATTGTTGAATGATACCTCAATTCAAATATTCAATTTGTTTGTTATGGACAGTTATGTAGGGTATGAAGTGTTTTGAATGATCATACTGCTGAATTTATGTAACATATTTCAACTCGAATAACATGTTCATCTCATGTTCTGAACAAAACATTATAACTCACGAACTTCAATTAATTTCATTGAATTTTATGTACTAAAAATAATAGGGTCTCATTCAGTTTTGTTCACACAGTGAAACTAACCATTAACAATATTTACTTTTTTCTATGGATCATACACTTTTCGTTAGTATTTCAACAAATATCAGTGAATTCTGATATCTTCAATACTTCACAACTTGCTCAATACTAAGCCTCAGGTTTTTTTTTCCAAAGATTTCTGACTCAATGCATAACCTCTTCATATAATCTAACTTAAGATGAAGAAACACCTGTTGAACTAGTTTACTCATCTTGTTCTTCATCCCAAACAACCTTTCTTGAAGATGGGTACACTTTTTTCCGACTCCAGCTCATAAGTAAGAGTATCCATAAAAACTTAACCTTCGAAAGTAGCAATTGAGTATGCTTTCTGTACTCCATGAATGATTGAGATTTCTTAACCGTCTGTTAGATAGCGTTTATGGTTGTTCCTCACCATAATGACGTTCTTCGAATAGAATAAGTTTGAGAGAATCTTTTTGTCATCATGCTTGGTGGGAGGACAGATAATGGCGAGGAAGCTTTGAAAGGGCGTAACAGGATCAATATAGGCTACTTCAATGATGGCTACTTTGGTTATTCCTAGAGGTAGGAGTGTAGGCAAATATATTCTCGATATCCTAACAAAGGAGACAGAGATTTTTCCAAAGATTTCACAATGAGAATGAAAGTGCTTGAGTGATACGTAAAACTGATCGAAAAAGTCAAAATATTTTAAAGAAGATCACTGGTGACCTACCTTCTTAGAAGCTAGACTTTGAATAATGTAAGGAATATCTTGTTCGTTCTTTCAGTGAGTTTCATATAATTTAATCAAACGACAAAATATGTTACAGAGAAATTCTCTACGCTCAACTCCAAATATCTGATAATAACAAACAGATTCTCATATTAGATAACAGATTGAACATTTTACATTGATAAAGTCTATTTATTCTTTCATTATAATTTTCCTTTACATTGGTGTTATTCAAACCGAAACTAATAACTAGGACAACAATAAATTACTGTAATAAGTTAAGCGCTTTATTCACGTTCCTATTAGGAAGCTTATTCCAAGCACCTCCCTATCATTTATCACAGTACGATATATATAAAACTCATTGATTAACTAAATTCATTGTAAATATTATAGTCTTATCTAACCGCAAACGAAGCCGATCATGTATCAATCAATATGTAGGTCTATGTAATAAAATCAACCACCAACTAACTGTTATTCAGTACTTTCCATGTAGTCTACATTGAAATCCTATATACTTTATCAATGGGAAATATTGAATGTTAGATATGTATGGTAATTTTTGGTTATTATGTTGTATCGATATCCACTAAAATCAGTTTATTAATTGCCATTCTGTCAGTTTTTTTTCAAAAATTTTGAGATAGACATTTTTTATAGACAACTGTCCAAAAATTTGTGGAATTCTGTGAGTTTTAAGCTCATAACAAAAATTCTGTAGAATGAAGACCAGAATTCAAATAAATCAAGGATTTATAAAGGATATGAGTGGGTATCGCGTTCAAAGATATATCAGTAGGAAGTGAAGAAACATAGAAACATCAAGTAAATAGAAGTAAAATGAAGAACTAAACAATTCAAAATGGATACAAAAGGTCAGCAAATCAACAAATAACGACTTAATTAACGAAACCGAAACTGAATCTCAAAATTGAAACTAAAATTATCGAATAACAAATGAATGAGAAAAAATGCTATACTTGAATGATTAAGGGCAGTAAAATGTTGAATTTTGGATGCTTATGGAGTGAGTATAGTGTTGAGAGCATTTACGCAACGTTTTCAGATTTATATTTGTTAGATGTTTCTATATAAGTACGTCAATTTCTTGAGGTGTGTAATTCTGGAACGATATTAATGCAGACTTCGAAGGAAGTAAAAAAGAAATATGTGCTATTCCGCATTGCAATGAAGTCGAAATGTCACCACAGTTCGATTCTATTCGATAAAATTAATGACAATTATGAAATGCCTGCAATCAGTAACAACAATGAATCAATAATTATTCATGAGAAAAATAACATTATTCAATAATAATATTACATTTTTGATCACTATTCGTCATTGAAAAATAACACATAAGTCACATCTGCTCACTCATCGAACCCACAGGAACCAAAAACAACCATAATCCACAATAAATGTGAATAAAGTGAAAAAATATAATAAAGTGATAAATATACCTGCATAACACAGAAAACAAACATCGAATGGATTTATGAGATTGAAAAAATTCCTGAAAAAAAATCACGGGTTTTTCCTATAAACGACGAAAACGTAGATATTATAAAAAAAGCATGGATACCTGCAAAATATCAAGAAAGATATTTGATAGTGTTGGCGTTTACTTGATGTAAATCCATTATAATTGAATATAACTTAAATTCAAACACTTGAACTTATGATTTACACTTTATTGACTGTAAGAATCTGAAGAAGTTGTTTGTAACGACGAACCGCGTCATGCTATGTAGTCAATAAAGTGTAAATCATAAGTTCAAGTGATTGAATTTAAGTTATATTCAATCAAGAAAGATACCTTAGAAATCAAAGAAATACTCATATGAAATGTAAATGTTTATCAGAAACTGACGAATAATAAGCCGATAAAAAGTATAATTAGAACGCATATATCGCATGACATCGAATGTGGAAATAGAAATACTTCAAACAGTTCGCGTACTCGTATAAGGAATTCTTTAAAGGTCCAAAATTGCAATTGGTGGGACCGGTCAAAAGAACTCGGGTAGACAATAAAACCTTGGAGAAATCCATAGTCAAATTCAAAGAAAACATATTATCTGATAAATATGGATATCAACAACTCAAAATAAACACGAATAGAATAAGCTGAAATAAGTTCCTAACACGCATGAAGAGTTTTCAATAAAATGTATTAGTTGTGTCACTATGAATTTTATTCGTATTGATATAAAACACTAGTTATTGATTCAGGAATTTTCCAACTCATAAGGGTCCACGATAGATGTTTTTGCTTCATTTTGTTGGTGGTTTTTCGTTCAAAATTTGAGACTCATTCCAATACAAACTTCGTGGTGTCAATTTAGGTGTATTTTTTTCCATTGCGCTAAAAGAATTTCTATTTGTACAATATTCTCTATGAACAAGAAGATATCAATAAATTCAATGGACGATGAATCTATTCTGTGATAGTTCATATTTAAATGAGTGGTAATAATAAAAACTTGTCTAAAAATCACTGACTGAACCATTCTTTATTCGACTAGTTTCGCCTTTTACGTTCTTGATAATGCTGTAAAAGGCGAAACTAGTCGAATAAAGAATTGTTCAGTCAGTAATTTTCAGACAAGTTTTATTATTACCTCTCATTTAAGAAGATATCAGTAATTATAAATTCGTTTTTGAATATTCATCAAAAACATGACTTGAGCTAATTTGAATAATAATTATCATATAAAAAGAGAAATACTTGTGGAATAATAAAGTTATTATTGTTATTTGTTTATCTGGACAATGATGACAAAATATTTCTGTTAGATCTATTGTCGGCAAGAATTATCTAGACCGTGTTGGATGTATCATATTATTGATAAGAGACAATTATTAGTATTTAGACCGACTCATTCATTGCACAAATTTGAGGCGAGTTTCATTATGACAGAAATGTTAGTTTTGTTGCAAACTTCAATGCTTTTCATTAGACCTTGTAGTTTATAATTCTCAAATCAACTCATCATTAATAAGTTGCTGTAAACGTATTTTGTTGAGTCATAAGCGATGAATAAGCAGAAAATTATGTTGGGAAAAAATAGAAAATTATGAAAAGCAGATTCTTCAGTTTGACTAACGATAACTAGTAATTGACCATTTTTTCACACGAGAGAACTAATATGATATAAAATGACAACATGACATATAATATAATTCAAAAATCCTAATTTGAATTGCTGATACTTCGTCGATATTCAACATACAACGAATAAATATATTCATTTCAAGAAAACAAGTCGATTCTTTCGACGGAAATTATACCACTCATCCATGTGTTTATTCCAATAAATAAATGTCTATAGCTAATGTCTTACCATATTTATTTCGAATTTTCAATTTTCTATGTTTTTTTTAATTGAAATATACCTAAGAATGGAACATATGGTAATACAAATGTATATTTTATGTCAATTAACAATGCTCATTGAAGTTGGAAATACGTATCGAAATTTTATGGCTTAGGATCGATAAATTGAAGCATATTTGAGAATTCTGCAACTTTTATGGTGGGCAACATCAAGTGAGCATGTACTGACTGAGTAACAAAAATAATGAAAGTAGAAGTGTAAACGCCGTAAAACTTGAAATCGGGATAATAATTGAAGATGAATTAATTCCTTTTTCAAAATGAATTGTTTACAAACAGAGATGCGAAAATCATCATAGATATTCGCACCTAACCCCTCAAAACAAAAGAAGAGTGCATAATAATGATGAAATCGTGATGAAAAGTAGAGAAAAAGTAGAATCAATGTAATAAACATAATTCAAGACAAATTGAACCAAATGAATATAAATACCTTCGACAAATTAATAATTATATATACCGACGATAATCAAGTGAGCTTACTCCTGATGAAGGAATATGCAACGAAACAATAGTGTAGTGGTCAATATCTATATAATTTGGAGAATTCGTAAATTTATTTCAATTAATAACTAGTTCTGACTGAAATTAATGAGGATATTAATTGAATAGCAAAACAATGCTCGAATTTTTTTCTCTTATATTAAAACTACACCTTCTTGGAATGCACATTGAAAACTGTTTAGTAACTAAAACTCATACAAAATCTTTGCCTCTAAGGATAAATAAATACTTATGAAAGATATTTTGTATAGCTAATGTAAAAATCTTGCATTTTTATAATACCTGTTTTTATGCTTTCAGTAATTTTTCTGTGACCGGTTCTTCTCCTTTCTGGGTGTTGATACTGAGACAGTTTTCTCCTTTTTTTTTGAAGTTCTAGGTACGTTGAATCTGAAAAAAAAGAAGGATTAAAACAATTCATTTCATTCATAAGATGAAATATCTAAAGTTGCCTCTCCACTTCAGCAACAGTGTGTGATTCATCAACCAAATACACGATTGTCAAACAATAAGTAGATATGACTTTTATGTTGACAGCTGTAAGATTGTAACAGCTCCTATTCTATTCAATCAAATGATCAAGAAGCATCGATTCATTGATTTATTCATTACTAGAGAATACTGTTTCCCAACCTTCTTTGTGACATACCCTTTCTCAGCCTCTCTGAAATTCTTCTGCCCCCCTAAATAACATGCATAACTTTTTATTGAGAAATAACCTCAATCATCTTCTATTCCCAGAGCGAAAGGGTTGAACTCGGGTTGAGTCCATTTTCGATTTCCTCCCTAAACAATCGAATGGCTTCCTGCGAGTCATGATCCCAACATTTGGAAATACTGCTGTAGATTAAGTACAGGTATTTGTTATTTGTGCATTTGTCATCTTGAATGTGTATCCAAAAAAGAAGAAGTACTTAGAAAGGCGCGTCATGCATATTTATTCTAATAAATGAGAAAAATTTCAACATTGTTTTCTATACATATTCATCTTCTTCATCTATCATCCTCATCAATCATTTGCATTAATCGGAGATTATTTCGGAAATGTAGAAATCCTACGATGACAATTCCTTTATATTTTTCCCATATAATATTTGGGAAAATATTGTATTGCACAATAAGTTATTTCATAACGGAAATATGTTAATATGTTTATAGAACACTCACGTTCTAACAACTTTCGGATTGTAAATAAAGTAACAACCGGAAGATTTCACAGATTGCCTGGTTACTAACTTCTGCTTTAGTATCGAACATATTTTAATAGGAACTTCAGGTTGTCATGGACGCATTTTACGATGAGAGCACGCTCTTCCATTTCGATCCGTTCGTGGGGTTTATCACAAATGCTACTAACCAAGTGGAAATCACCTTCTTCCGATGCGTTTTCAACAGAGGAAATAGAAGTTCGGAATTTCCAGTCTTGATGGAAAAAGAGCGTACGTTGATTACATAATATTTCATCGCAGCAGAAATTATTGGCGAAAATTTTCAACATTTGTCATATAAAAAATTTCAAGGAGTGATCCTTTCGAATTCTTGTTACATTTTCTAATATTATAATTTTATAAGTTCTTGGAATGATTATCGGAAATTCATAAAGGTATCGTTATTTCTGTGGTTAATCTTTCGAGAGAATAAAGAGAAAGCCATAGCGAAATCTCACAGAAAAATGTCACGAAGGACTCTGACTCCGTGTACACCCCTCTTAGATCAGGCCTGTAAAACCATTACCTATAGAACAATTCCTTGGGGTTTGAGGCAGCCTCGTCAAACAGTAGAATGGTAGTTTGGCGCATGTAGAATCTATTGACGTTTGAACGTGATTATATGTAATTAAAATGATTCAAATATAGCAAAAAGATACTTAGTAAGATATTTTAGTAGAATCAATACTTTGCACATATTTTCAATACTCACATTTTCAATATAGTTACCCAATATATTCATGTTCAACATATTTCAACTTGTTCAACATATTTCTAAAATACTTTCGAACTAATCCTACTGATGGTTAGTGTTTTCGTTGTTCTTTACGGATATTCCGTGTGAGGCAATAAACCTAAAAGAGTGTTTTTCGTACAATGTATAATCGTTTCAATAATTATTTCAACAACATGAAACTTACAATTATTAAGTAATCAATGTCCAACATATTTCGCAGATTTTCATTGACTAATTTTCAAGCAAACGATCTTTTCATCAGAAATTGAGATGAAATTCATCTCTTTTTCGTTCAATAAATTATTCAAACACAAATACGTGAGTATTATCATGTGAATAATTGTCTCACTTGGATAATAATTATAAACCACAACAAGCCAAATTTGTTCGTGGTAGTTCCCCATGCTACTTGAATGCTTCGTCAACTACTAAAGGATCATCAATTTAAATTTCAGCTAAGGTATTCAAGATAATAATACCCTCTGTAAATAAGAGATTCTATAGATTTTAACAATATAATGATAGATTGAAGAGATTTCTATGCTAGTATACTACGCTATATATATATATATATATATATATATATATATATATATATATATATATATATATATATATATATATATATATATATATATATATATATATATATATATATATATATATATATATATATATATATATATATATATAGTAACTACGCCTACGTATAAAATATACACTTTAACGTATATGATATATAAAACAATATGTTGAATAAACAGTTGAAGTGTGAATTGCCTATGATTCATTAGCACCTGAAGATCCATATTCCCTAATGGCAAATTCAGCTCGTGTAGCTTTATATTATCCATTTTGTATTCACCATCACTTATGTGTCTTTCGAGAAATTATTTGTCGAAAATTAGGGAAATCGTCTTATAACTTCTGATAAAAGACTATTTTTCGCAAATTAGTGAACGAAATTTCGCGAAATGGGACGGCCATTGATTCGAAATCAATTTTTATCCTGAATTATTGCCACAATTAGCAAAGCTAAGAAAAATTCGAGAAAAAAATTGATAACTATAACCAATCAAAATTATTGCAATTAAGTATTTCATTAGCTTGGAAATATGTTGTAAACATGAAATATGTGAAAAAAAATTGAAATATCAATTAAATTAATATTATTTGAAATTTTAGTTCGAAAATTTGGTACCAATAAAAGAATGGAATGGTGTGCAACTAAGGGCTCACTTCATGTCTGGCAATGCTGTCTAAATAGGCTGCCAGTATTTATCCGAATAAGTCTCGTTTTACTATATTTCAAAAATGTTAATTGCATATACATACGTTCCATCACCATTCCGCGCACCGAACTATAGGGTGTTTTTTTTTAGAGGTATAGCACTTTGAGTTGGCATTGCTGTTGAAGATGGCGACCGATTTAACAAAGTTTGGTTTGGCAAGTCATCATGAATAGACTCACGCCTTAACAACTCTTGCAAATAGTGCAATTTTACTTCGAAAATAATGGTTCTGTGCGGATTACGTATCGCGCACTACGTCCATTTCACCAGAAGCGCATTTCTGTTTGAATGGCTACGTCAACAAACAAAACTGCCGCTTGTGGAGTGAAGATAATCCTCAAGTGTATGTCGAAACACCGTTACAGTCAGAAAAACTAACTGTTTGGTGCGCTTTATGAGATGGTGGAATCATTGGTCCGTACTTCTTCAAAAACGATGATGGCCAGGACGTTACAGTCAATGGTGATCAGTATAGAGCCATGGTTACTAACTTTTTCATTCCTGAATTGAACAACTATGATATCCAGGAGATGTGGTTTCAACAAGACGGAGCAACATGTCACACAGCTCGTGCCAAATCGATTTATTGAAAGACACGTTTGGTGATCGCCTAATTTCACGTTTTGGAACTGTAAATTGGCCTACAAGATCTTATGATTTAACACCGCTAGACTACTTTCTGTGGGGCTATGTGAAGTCATTGGTCTATACGGATAAGCCACAAACGCTTGACTATTTGGAAGACAATATTCGCCGTGTTATTGCCGATGTACGTCCACAAATGTTGGAAAAAGTCATCGAATTTTGCATCAATGCCACAAGATTATCTTTCGACTAAAAAAAATTCTTTTCAATCGAATGATCCATCGGTGTTTTATTTCAATTTAAAGTTCTATACCTCTAAAAAAACACCCTTCACTATCGGCCTGCTTGTTGCAGGGGTCGACTCGAGCGCTCAGGCCTTGTGTTATAGTGCTTCAACGCAAAATTGCTTTATGTTAGGCAGTATCTTCAAATTAAATGGAAATGTTGGTACTCAAAAATGAAGAAGCAATTTGAAGAAAGCACCTTCTAAAGCTATCAATTTTTTTACCTAATATGAATGTAGCAATCGCTCAATGAAACACGAGATTTTGACAAAATCTCTATCTTATTTTTCTTATAAGTCTAGGTTGAGTTGCTATAGGTTAGATTTCTCCTTTGCTGATCGAAACCTTTTAGAAACACCTTATATATTCAATATTCTTCCCAGTAATTCCTCAACTTAACTCCAATTAATGGCAATAACATTTGATTTCTGAATTAAACTAAATCATTATCAATTTTCTCGCATGATTCACCATAGTAAATTTTTCATGATATGAGCGTTTTTGTCATTCATAAGTCTGGTGACGATAACAATATTTTCAAGAAGATTCAGATCGAAAAATTACAATCTCAAATTTCACTTTCATATAAATTCATTCTTCATTTTACAGATTCAAATAGGACTGTGCATTCATGGGGCTTTTTGTGGTGATAATAGCATGATGATAAAAAGACTAACCCATAAATTCTGCTGCGATTTCAATAAACTTTTTAATATTACAGGTAGAAAATGTAACATACAACACGAAAACTGGATTTTCATTTGAGGTACACGAATTGAGTCAAAATGGAGAGTATTATTGTAAATTAGAGAGGAAAAACAAAGTATTCGAACTTCCATATTATTTAGTGATCTGTGAGTAATAAATGTAATCAATGGTGGTGGTGTCTTTTTCAATAAACATTTCTCACTCTTTTCTTCTACTCTCTAACTAGCTCTTTATGTTTTTGTCCAGTTTTGGTGATGGTTTTTGTTTATCTTCCTTTCCTTTGTTACTGTAATTTCTAGAATAATGAATGATATGTTAGTAAAATTACACCATTTTACAGCATTAACGCATTCGTTGGCAATGCCATACATCTCTAAATTGGACAAGAAATTACACAATGTTGTAGGTGGTAACGTTACCCTTAAATGTGTGGTTAAGAGCCAGATACACACAAATATTAGATGGGAAGTACCAACACATATAACACATGTAAGTTATTTTTCATGTATTGTTGAAATCGAACAGACAACCTTGAAACTTTTTACGCTCAAGTAATACAATGTGAATTCAAAAGTTTTTTTCATTTTGAGTGGTAAGAATGTTCCAGCTACTGACCAAGCAAATTTCACTGAAAATTTTGAAAATAATCAAATAGT
Organism: Henosepilachna vigintioctopunctata; assembly: GCA_030704895.1. NCBI lineage: Eukaryota > Metazoa > Arthropoda > Insecta > Coleoptera > Coccinellidae > Henosepilachna > Henosepilachna vigintioctopunctata. The sequence continues at coordinate 19,759 of JARQZJ010000015.1, forward strand.
GGAATTGCTGCTAAATTACAACAAGTTCAAGAAATATATTCAATAAATCAAAAGTCAATGAAATATCAATCAACTAAGTGCAACATATTCATACAAATATGCTGTTCGTCATGATATTCTCGAATTCTTTCGGTAATTTTCAATCAAACAGTTAGTGCAGTCTTATTTGTTGATATTCATTTTTAAATTGTTTCATAATTCGTCCATATAGTTCAACATCTATATTGAGTAGATAAAATCGACAGTTGGAATACCTAAGTATACATCAGAGCCTACATTACTTTCACTTTTAACACCAAATTACTTAACACAATATCTTCGAAACCAGTTTTCACTCAATCGGATATTTATTGGAAATTACGTGATATTATTCATATTTAATTTGTAGTTGAATGAAGACAAGTAATGACTTACAATGCTAAAATGAATAATGTTCACAGTATATTCCAACATTGATTTTAGATTTAAGACTTCAATTATTATATTCCCTTATCCTTCCTATTTCAGTGTTTATAATCGTATTATTGGAAAGTGAGAAAGAGAGATTATGGTCTGAAGTAAACTTTAAAGATTATTGAAAGTTTTGGTAATTTTTATTCGAAATACTTTATGACAATAAAAGAATATTCATGTTTTTTTATTTTCTTGATGGGTATGAAATGAAACATTATTTGAATATTCAAAATAGCACGTAAATAAAATGAAATATCGTCGGAAGGCACAAAATAATTGTAGATCCAAAATCTGCTATATGTATTACTTTTAATCTAATAGAGGTGAAAAAATTTAATAAGAGCATCAATACCTAGGAATAGCACATCATAGCATATATACTCAATGATTTTCGGATGATGTAAGGAACAGAAGAGCAGTAGCTTATAAAAGTAGACATTAATTTTGTTATAGGCATAAAGCTCGTTTTCTAGGAGTGAGAGAACAAATGGTAGCATTTGATTGTTCGTCAAGGTTATAACTATTGAAAAAATTATTGACTTTAACTAAGCCTATCGAAAACGAAATAGTGCATAAATTCTAGGGTTTTCATCTAAGCATAAATTTGATTAAAACTATGAAAAAACATGCTGATCAAAACTTGATGAAAAATTTCCTAAATAATTCATCAGAAAACTGACATCAGTCTAATGGCAGTTATTGTGATGACTGGCGAGTTAAATAACAAGAGAAGTTGAGATCAATACTGAAACTTAAACTATGTTACTTCTCATTATTCGAGGGTCTGAATTCCAAAAATTTAATAACCATAGTTTCAATCAACGTTGATAAATTGAAACTTTCTTGAACATTTGTTACATTGTTCTATTACAATAAATATATCGGGTATTAATCTCAAATAGATGAAAATCTATTCAATTATTTCAGTCTAGAGTGAACAAGTCTCAACTGCAGAGAGATCCAAAGAATCAAGACATATATTATCAAATCATCACCATAATGAATACAACTGTAAAAGACAGTGGCGAGTATTGGTGTAGGGCTAGTGATAACCAAAACCATACAAGTGCAAATAGTATCAACATAACCATTCTTGGTAAGTACCCTCACACCTACTCAATGTTTACACCCTCTTTTGATCTACCAATGATTACATGCTTGCAACCCACCGGATAAATGCGGGAATACAACAACAAAAACATGTCGTATTTTTTCGGTGGTGTTGTCGGGATAGCATAAACATTAAATTATTTCCAGAGAATTTATGAGATCATATATGCAATACTTGGACAATTTTTGCATATAATAATAATAATAATAATATTTATTTCATGCCCTACAAAAAATTTTCACATTGTTTGCACTCGTCGACACACAATAGTGTAAAACATTTGAAAATAAATAGAAAACATCATCATACTCAAAATTATCAATGACAAACGTTGTGAAATGACATCAGTCTCAAAACTTAAACTCTAAAAATTTTTTCACATCATAAAATGCAGATTGGATCAGAAATGACTTAACATTTTTAACAAAAGCAGGCATCTTCAAATTCCTAACAGACAGAGGAAGCTTATTAAATAAATTTTTCGACATGTAAAATGGCCCCTTTTGGGTGATACTCAACCTGCACAGGTTCATCCTCAGATGACCACCATGTCTGGTGGAGTATCCATGAGTACTGCCAGTCTCGACGTATGAGAGTCGATTTACATGTGCAAATTTTAAGGCTTCAAGAATATATATACTTGGGAATGTTAAAATTTTTAGTTCAACAAATGCTGCCCTACAATCTTCTCGGTAACTCAAACCTGCCAATATACGTATGGCTCTTCTTTGAATTCTAAAAATTCTAACATGAGAAGCACAGTTACCCCAGGCTAAAATTGCAAAGCGAATCAAGGACTCCACCAGTGCAAAGTAAGCCGCCCTCAATATATAAGGTGAGAATGAGTCAGCCAAAGACCTGAGCAGAAAAACACCCCTACACATCTTAGAAGCCAACGAATCCGTATGGGCACCCCATCGGAGACTCGTATCTAACACAACTCCCAAAAACACTGAAGAATTACTCAGAAAATAATCAGAAGTTCTCTTCAAGGTGAAAATCATCTCAACCGTCTTTCCATCATTGACAACTAATCTGTTCGAGGCAAACCAATTTGAGGCCATCAATATTGCCTCGTTACCTTGGACCAGTGCAACACTCTGCTCACCCGACACTGCGGAAACTGTGGTGTCATCAGCAAATAAAATGGTCCGGAATCTTCCCAGAAAACTTGGTGAATCATAAAATGAAAACCAGGAATAGAAATGTTCCCTACACGGATCCTTGTGGAACATCTATATTAACTGGCTTCCTTGATGACCAACTATTGTTGTAAAAAACAGTCTGGAATCTGTTCGATAAATGAGATGACAATATTGAACAGCTATCCACGCAACATCCATAAGCCTTTAGTTTTCCGAGTAAGATCTCATGTGACACACAGTCGAAGGCTTTTGTCAAATCCAAGAATATTGTATACGACATCCTTCCCTCCTCGAAACACTTTAGAGTGTGTTCAACAAAACTAAGCACTGCTCCCAGTGTGCTTCTTCCCCTTCTGAAACCAAACTGAGCAAAAGTGAACAAGTTCCTCCCCTCAAAGTAAAGACTCAATTGAGAGCATAACAACTTCTGAAACACCTTTGATATAACAGGTACCAAAGATATCGGTCTGTAGTTGCCAATGCCATCTAGGTTATGTTTTTTAAATAAAGTAATTACTTTAGAGATTTTTAAACAATCTGGATATGTATTATTCCTTATACATATGTTAAACAGCTTCGTCAGAGGTGCAACCAAGTTATTAACATTTTTTTTCAACAGCACAGATGAGAATCCATAAAAATCTCTACTTTTACTCGATTTCAAACTTGCCACTGCATCTCGAACATCATTAAATGGAACCTCTCTAAATGCAAAAGTGTTACCATCGCTCACAACGATCTCAGCCACTGGTTCAAAAGTTCCACCCTGCAACATCTTCAGAGTCTCATAAGGAACAGAGACAAAGTAATTATTGAAGTCTTGCGCCGAAATGGACGCAACAATATCCTGCCTCTTTGCAGAAGTCTCAATATTTATCAAATTCCACATGGATTTCAAAACGTTATTTGAATTTTTAATAATGTTATCTTTAGCCGATATTTTGGCCTGCTTAATTTTAGATTTATACAATCTTTTATAAGAATTACGTGTATATAAAAGATTTTGTGTCTCAAAAACGTTATACATATCATTAACGAGATTAAGTCTTTCACGTAACTGATAGATTTCCTTGGAAAACCACTTATATCTCATTATGTGACAAAAGTCCGCTCAAAAAAGTTATTTTTGGTGTATGTTCAAGTATTTTTCTAGCCTCCAAATGAAATAGAGCTATGGCAACTACATATGATTTCATTGTATGAAAAAATTAGGCTTTTCTTTTCAATGGAAACTCAAAACCTGATTGTACTGGACTACATCTCTTTTTCAGGTGATGATGTTCATTTCATTAATCTTTTCGAAGAAAATCATTCTTACCAAATATCAGCGGAGGCTGGGGCACCTTCAGTTCAATGGAATATAATCGTAGATGCTCATCCAGAACCCAACTTCACATGGTGAGTAAAAATTCATCTGAGTTTGATTCTATTCTGAATATATTGATATTGTAGGTTGGACAACAGAAACGATGTGATAGCTATAGGGGTGAATCACAAATATGAAACAAACTTGACTTCAACCAATGCATTTTTACGGATCAAGGACATAGAAATACAAGATTTTGGAAATTATACCTTGATTGCTCAAAATATGTACGATACTGAAATATTAGTATTGTTTTTGAATGTCACAGGTGAGTGAAGCATAGTTTATTGAATGTTGCATAGTATGCTGTTATCTTAGTTTTTACGTATATGAAGCATTTCTAAAATTTCTCCACAGTTTTTGTACTTTTCAGTTTCTGAAAATTTTGTGCTTAGGGGTTGTCCATTAATCACGTGATCTTTTTTGAGCATTTTTCAACCCCCCTCCCCCATTGGTGATACGTAGTTAGGTTTGAGACCCCCCCTCCCCCTTCTCAACATCACGTGTATTTTTAGTACCTACAAAGAATCTTAAAATTTTATGAATATTATCTTAATTTAAATACAGGTATAAACTATAATCTTATTTTATTCTGAAATTAAGGACTATAATAAAAATGTCTACACCAGGTTGCAAGTTTTTTTTGATTGCCATAACAAAAATAATAAACGAAGAGTTAAATCATAGGAAAACATGTATTGTACTAGTACATGAATATATTTAATATATATTGTCCTCGGACCACGGATTAGCAAGACATTCTTCAACACTAACAACTGGATAAGCATCTTGCAGGTCAGTTGTTGGCACTGTGCTCTGTTAAAAATCAACATCGGTTTCATCAAGCCACTCGGTGTAATCATTTTCGCGCATAACGCAGAGAATTTCTTTCGATCTGCCGATTGATCGTCGCGTGAGGATGCGTGGAGGACGAACATTGTGCATCTCTACACTATTACTGCTCAGATTAGGTTGCTTGTGACATGAATATACATGTTCCTTAACTTTCTCCTTTGTACAGAAGTACAATCCACACCACTGGCACGTCCTTTCCAAAAGTTGCCGACGATCCTTTTGCAGACTAGGGCAATACAGGTCATACGGCAATTTGTTAAAGCCCTCATGTGTTGGGGTTATTCCAAGAGACCGACGCAGAAGAAATGTAGCAAACGTCTTGCTATCATGCTCTTGAGACTTCGGAATACATAGACCACTAGACGAATGCAAAATTGAGTAAGGAAGTATAACGAAGCGTTCAGGAAGAACAGATCGAAGAGAACTCCGCAAATCTCCACAGCAAGCGCGGTCATCACACTTCACCACCTGGTAATGATATTAAGATATCTTGATCATATTAGATGAGAAAAGTAAATGATAATATAATAATAAATGAGATTTTACTAATGTACCTGAAGCAAATACTGGCTCTCTCGCATATGCTCGCTATACCACTGCAGAGAAGGCAAGTCTGGAACAAAGCTTTCAGCAGTGTCATCGGGCTCGAGGTACTCTGCTACGACGTCATGGCCGTCGATAACCATATTATTCCATACTTCTGTGAGAACTTCTCCAGCCTTCTGAAAGTTCATTTTTTCGAGATCATGATCTTTTGTTCTCCCTTGTTCATCCAAATGAGTTCCGTAAGAATCATGCGGATGTATGAGTCCAGATAATTCCCGGCTTAAAGGCGCCATTCTTCTCTCAACACGGTTGAATGCGCTTCTGCCGGGTGCATTCGTAAAAATGAATATTGCATCCAAATCATGCTTGACAAAGTGGTGTATGGCATGGGACATAACCTTTGGATATCTCGGGTTTTCATCGGGTCCTCCATCAGATGAAATCAGAACAACTGGTTTCAGGCGTCCTTCTTCATCCCGCATAATTTCCTTGAAATTGTTGAGTGAAGCAGTTGAGTGTTGAGTCAAGATCACTACACGCCGCGCCGGGCCGCTTAATATTTGTTCAAAAATCGTGCGTTTGACGAAAAAATTAATATACGAGATATCTTACTACACCCCCCTTCCCCCTTGTGTTATTTTCGTGATTTTTATCGAAACCCTCCCCCCCCTTTCAAGCCTCACGTGATTAATGGACAACCCCTCAATAAACTACATGCTGAATAAAACAATTGTTAAACTGATTTACACATATATTAAAAATAATACTGCATGACTTACGTTTCGATGAGATTCACCTTTTTCATACGTGCAGACTAATGATTAGTCTGCACGTAGCATTTGAAAAAGGTGAATCTCATCGAAACGTACGTCATGCAGTATTATTTTTAATATATGTGTAAATCAGTTTAACAATTGTTTCATCATGTTTATCGATTTACATCAAGTATCGGCCTCATCAATTATTAAACTACATGCTCTTCGATTATTTTGTGTTTATCTCCATAAACATGGCCATGCCACTTCAATGTATTCATCATTGAGTTACAGATAAACCATCAGTTCAATTAAGAACTGATAGGGAGTACCAGATGTTAGACAAACCCATAACTGCAATGTGTAACGTCGCAGCTTATCCAGAACCTCAAATATATTGGGAATTCAAACCCTGTCTAGATGAAAGTTGTGAATTCCAAAATGTGAGTAATTATTTGATATATCCAATTCATAGCATAAATATAAAATGACGTGAAGAATATATTTCTTCAAATTTTTCATTCTCTTCCTCATCTTTTTTCAATTAACTTGTTGCATAGACAATCAACTAACCTTTATTTAAACTACAGTTGCATGAGATTAACTTCTCACAAAATGGTTTGAAGTTCATATCCAATCTCACTAGTAAATTCGAACACTCAGGGCTAATACGATGTTTCGCAAATAATTCGAAAGGAGAAGACTCGAGGACAATACCAATATACGTATCAGGTAAGGATTATGACTATAATATCGAAAAATTTGAGACATTAAATGGTAAATTTTATTGGTTGCAAAAATGAATATGCCTGGAAATGTTTCCACTAATATGTCTCTATCTGCGGAAAGCATCTTCAGAGATATCATTGCCATGACATTATTGAGTGTTGGAGGAAGGGTTCGTTACAAGATTGCTTCAACAACCTCGATCGAACCAACACATTTCCGCAATGTAGTCACTGAAAATAGTTTTACAGACGAAACAATTTGACGAATTTACTGCAATCGTCAATACAGAAAGAGCTTATACTATGCTCAAAGTCGTATATCAGAAGATATATTGGAGTTATATATCGGAATAATGTTTTATATTGTTTATGAGACACGTATTATGAAAGTTTCATTCGAATGTTGATAACTGGTTACTATCTGGAATGTGTCGTATTGAAGAATTTTGTGGAATTTAGCCAAATATTTTTTCATATAATAATTCTTTGATTTAACAGATGTAGAAGAAGGATTCGGTATTCTGGAACTTGACGATGATGTGCTTTATGATCGAGAAAAGAAGGAAGCAATGGTTGCTCTTGGTGACTCGGTGACAGTGACATGTGGAGCACTCGTTCAAAATTTTTCTCAGGAGATTGAGTGGAGACGTAACTCAGAGGTTATCAATGGTTCTAGCACCAGTAAGTTCTAATTCATTTCCAATTATTTCTGTTTGAATAGATAAATAGAGACGCAACTAACACGTCTTCACTTTTTCACTGCAAAGCGTAAAAAGATTCTACCTCTATATTATTTCATTATTCTACAAACCTCTACATAGAAAATGCTTGAATCAAGCTCCACTTTGTTATAGTAATAAAATTTCAATGAACTCTTTCAAATCACGTGATTTTGGTGTAAATCCTGTGTTTGGGATTCACACCAAATTTAGAAAATATACCCCTTCTTTCGAATGAAAATTCCAAAATGAGGACAAAAAATGACCAGAGGAGAATCATGGCACGCTTCTGAAGCTTTCAGTGGTGAAGTTGCTAGAAGATGCAGAGAACATTTAAGATCTTTCACTGATTGCCCTACTGAAAATTATTCCAGAAAAACAGATTCCCTTATTACAGTTCGTTATATCATTGAAATGCTTCAATTTCCTAAAATGTCTGATATTAAAAAACTGCATGATCGCCGAACTTAAAATCGAATTATTCGGAAAATTCAAAATACACAAGGCATAATCTCGTAACGAATTATTTGACGTATTGAATCCACAGACAAATATATATCTTTCTATTCATTGTTATTATTCATTATTCATGAGAGTGATACCTTCAAGAATATTCTAAATTGAACCTTTTGCAAACCTTTTAAAAGTGACTTTTGATGTGATGAAACGTACTAAATTAATATAAATGGAATTGTTACTTACCTGATGTCACGAAAACTACCCGATGTGACATTTCTCAAACGGACGATATTACCGGCTATGACTATATAATAACCCGATTGTGTCTTTCAATTATATTATCTGTAAAAGAATATATGTTAGTGCACTGTAAACCACACACAGAAAACAATTCTCTAGAATTGATAAGATAAAGAATTGATTTTCTCAGTGGATTTGAGAGTTTATTGTACTGCTTTGAAAATGATTCAATGAATAAACTCAATATTATTATTATTATTATTATTATTCTATTTGGAACGACCTATCGGAATTATTTCATTCACCAGACCTTTTGAACTCGATTTATAATTCATTTTTCGTGACGATGAATGTGAATCTCAACCTGGTTAATAAAAGAGTTTGATGTGAATTAATGAAAATAAGATAGTTAAGTTTGTTATGATAGAATCCTATAACCACTAATTACCATATCGTAGATATCTCATCGATTGAATAGTTAAAGAAAGCTTTTATTTCCTGGAAATTCTAATGAAAAAACCGCATATGTTTTATAGTAATTTACTTACTTGAAAAGTAATATTTCTTCGTTCTGAAGGATCGACACTCCAAACATTTCCTTCCTTCAGTCTACGTTTGTAATGAAAAGCGATAACATAACGTAATAGATATACTGACAGAGGTTCAATTGAAAGAAGTATTCCAAAAAACAATTGATTTAATAGAAAAAAAGGTTCGTTTATTTTCACAAAGTTCACAGAATCACTTCAATCACTTTAGTTATCAATAAATAACATTCACCTTCCTATTTAATTCATCATGATACACTCCCATGTATTTGATGAAATTCAAAGATGAAATATTGACTGTGTGGTAGCTTCACCTATTACGGTAACATCAAGTATGTATAATTGAATATTGCGCATATCTAATTTCGATAATATAATCATTTCGAAAATAAAACATTGAAATCTTATATTTCAAAAGAACATATCATTTTCTGTTGATACGTGGTGATCTACGTGGACGGTATTGAAGTAGGTTGGTTTCGATGGACCAGAACGCCACATTCATCAGTATTTAACCTAACTTAATTCTATACATTATAAAATCAGCTTCTCAGTTGAAATAGAAGGAAACAAATCATTGAATTTTCTGGATTCCACAATTACAAAACAGCAAGACATATTATCTTACGAAAGTTTCAAGAAACCTATTTTCACAGATGACCGAAAACCGATTTTCAATTATAACTCGATCCAAAACATTAGTCACAAATTGACAGCACTGAATTCTATGATAGATAGAGCCTTCACAATCCCACTAGATGTAGAAGAACGTACGACAGAATTCAACATTATTTGCCATTATTCTATAGTGTTCAATACTAATTTTTTTCTGCAGATCTAATAGACCCCCTAATATCTGAAAATGAAACACAATATCATTCAGAGGCTGTCTAAATCAGAGATCTGTCAAGTAAAAAAAACATACGTCAGCATACCGTCACTCACATCCCTAAAAATATATTTTCCCATTTCTTCAGAAACCATATCAATATGGTCTCTTCGGGCAAAAGTAGATTGGGACGTATCCTTCTTAACAACAAACTCCCGAAATCAGACTCTATGAAGAAACACAAGGTTTATCGGTTAGATTATGAAGAAGGAGACGCTTGCTACACAGCCCAGACCGAAAGATGTTTTCAAATTAGGCACTATGAACACTTACACCAAAAGTCTGCATTTAACGAACAACTTAGAAATTCAGGACACTTCATTTCCCCAACCTTCCAACCAACAATATTACATACCAACGATGAAGGTCAAAAACTTGACCTCCTAGAAGCAATGGAAAGCAACACACATTCATAATTTGCTGAACGACCAGTAGAACATTAACCGCCTGCCATTACGCAATTTCACTTAATATAATAAGCAAGTTTTCAACATACACGCTAAGTTCACACAAAAAAAAAAAAAATCCATTATGTGCCTACCTTCTTCTTCTCTTCCCTTCTGTGGCCCCAAATTCATAAAACGAACTTTTGGTTGTACATTATAGAAGTTTTATTCACATGTATTTAAATATATTGATATATATATATATATATATATATATATATATATATATATATATATATATATATATATATATATATATATATATATATATATATTCGATAATTTTTCGACAAATTATTTGTAATACATTATAGCCGAGCTGGCTATGTGAAACATGAACAATGCGATGCTCCCATTATCCTTCTAGCGATAAATTTTAGGGAACATTCAAATCGATTCCTACATTCATTGAAAGCGTAAGACAGTTAACTGTTTCGAACTACAAGGTACTCATCAGTTACGATTGATGAGAGGGTATGTGAGGATTGAAGTCACTGCCTTTCATTTCTTGTAACTGATGAGTACTTTGCGGTAAGAAACAGTTGATTGTCTCACGCTTCCAATAATAATTGTAGGCTTCGATTTCAATATTCTCTAACATTTATCTCTAGAAGAATAATGAATAATTAGTAATGAAAATAATTCTTTTGAATATTTCGTCAAAAAATTATCGAATGAAATTTATAGTATACTTTTAATATCGAATATTCACAATCGCTACAATACAGCACGAGAACTACACTAATATTTTTCTTGTAGTAGATTTCTCCCATGGTTTAAGTAGTGACTTATACATTGAGAAATGACAGGGAGCGTTTCTACAACCGCAACCTAGATGGCATTACTTCATCAAATCAGATGAAATTGTTCTATATTTTATAATTCTGTGAAACACTAGAATTATAAAATATAGAATCTAAATTGATAAAGACGTGTGGAACTCTCAATGTTAGATGTATTCATGTGCTTTTCATTGGCTCCTATGATTATTTGATCCTATGAGATGTACATTAATCTATGCATTATATGTGCAGACGACTTACAATATATTTTTGTCTTACGATCGAAAAGAGAGTATGTGTGAATTGCAGTCGGTGCCTTCCATTTTTTGGACGTGGCGTAACTGTCTAAAACTTGCAATAAATGGAGTCATCGGTTTCAATATTCTCTAACATTTATCCCTAGAAGGATAATGCAGAAATCTCATTATTCATGTTTCTCTTTGCCAGCTCTGATATAATGTTCTTTTGAATAATTCGTCAAAGAATACTTAGCAGTACACTTATATATATATATATATATATATATATATATATATATATATATATATATATATATATATATATATATATATATATATATATATATATATATATATATATATATATATATATATATATATATATATATATATATATATAGACAGCTCCCTGAGAGTTTTATTTGAAATATTTCGATATTCCGATTAAAAGTCTCAGTATTTACTAGTATTGAATGACCTGTGAATCTTGAAACTAGCTACACTTTTGCCCGCCTAGCGTGATCTGGAGGAATTAGGCATGGGATTATTCGTACACATTGCGAACAATTTTCTTTAGTGTTCGAATGAAATATCTACAAAGCCTTCCACTCTCACTCTTGTTGTCATGAGTAGGAATCTTGAACTGCAGGAAAGTTTATACGTCTTTTCTCTGATAGAGGGAGCCTACGTGAATTTTTCACTAGGTCAATTGTCCTTAATCTGGTAAAGGACCTAGGTTCGTTTTGAAAGTCATCGATTCTTGATTGATAGATTGAATATGGACTGATGATTCATAATAATGATGAAACAATTGTATCCTATTATCACTCATCAAGACTTTTCGAAACGTTCTTCATATTCACTCTTGAAAGTGATGGGTTCGTTCTGGTTGACAACATTTGTGTAGACAGCTCCTTGAGAGTTTTATTCGAAATATTACGAAATTCCGATTGAAAGTCTCAGTATTTACTCTATATATATATATATATATATATATATATATATATATATATATATATATATATATATATATATATATATATATATATATATATGTATAAAGTTGAATGTTTAACGACTGTAGATATATATTTTCAGTGTTTAATTGGGATTGCAGTCTAGGACAGGAAAATCAGTTACCTCTTTAGTATTTTCCAAGCTTTCGAAAATGTTTATTTTCTTCTTCAGGGCTAAAATAGTACAAAAATTAACAGTTTATATAGCAAGGCACTATAAAATGTTTTTTCTTACAATTACTGTAACGTTAGTCCGAAAGTACATTAGTTTTTTGAATTTTGAAAATAACTACAAGTGTTCCCAAATGCATTGGGTTGGAATGTTACTGCATTCTTTGTGCTGGATAGTTGAAGGAAGCCACGACAATGACCGTATTTCTGTATTATGACCGTACATGTACGACAATGACCGTATTTTTGTACTATTTTAGCCCTGAAGAAGAAAATAAACATTTTCGAAAGCTTGGAAAATACTAAAGAGGTAACTGATTTTCCTGTCCTAATTAAACAATCCCAATTAAACACTGAAAATATATGTATATATATATATATATATATATATATATATATATATATATATATATATATATATATATATATATATATATATATATATATATATATATATATATATATATGTGTGTGTGTATATCTATATATAAATATATATATATATATATATATATATATATATATATATATATATATATATATATATATATATATATATTCATATTATATATATATATATATATATATATATATATATATATATATATATATATATATATCCTTCATTTGGGATACTATAACTCCCGTATTGTAGAGTCAGAAATTTCCAGATAATCAACTCGAATTCAGTATTCAATTCTCAATAACACGTAAGAATCAGTCTTAGTATATGTCATCAATTTTATTCATCTGGTGTCGAATTAGAGATCAGTTATAATACTCAAAGGTAACTCTGTCTAAGGTTTTTTTCCAGATGTGTTTGAAGAATGTTAACTTCATAACAAAGTTATATTCTAATACAATGATTATCAACCTATCTTCATTAATAATTACATACTTACCTTACCGTGTTTATATATTTATAGATGTTTGTTATATGTTAAAGAAAATGAAGATAGGTTTATTAAATTGAATAGCAATCATGAGTATTCAACAAGAAACACGGACGTGCTACTTATTCCTATGCATAAAACAGCTAAATTTGAGCACTCTCTCTTTTGTCAGAGCATCAAAAGTTTCAACCATTTACCATCGAATTTGAAAGTACTGAAAGCTCATTTGTTTGAGAGGAGAGTTAAATCTCTGCTCTTAACAAAGGCATACTATAGTGTGTCAGAGTACTTCGATGATTCGGATGTAGGGCAATAATGTTTGATTCAACTTTCGTATCATCATCATTTTGATCATTTTGTATCATATATTCGTATATCTTTTTAACACAAATGTTCTTCACCATGTGAAATTTTCTCAAATGTTTAATATCTCTGAGGAAATTTTTATTTTCTTTTCTTTTCAATCAAAATTGTATATTATTGTAAATATGAATTAAACCAAGATTTTTGTTCGAACCAATATTTTTGCTCGAGGGCTGAATGGAAGATCAGACTCCAAACTGAATTCGGTCCTCTTGAGAGCATTTCTCTTAGTTGTAATTATCTATCAATTGAAATGAATGTAATTTTACTATGTAAGGAATGTTTCTCAATAAAATTATATTATTATTATTATTATTATCTTACAGAGTACACGTTGCAGAAGAGTAACACGAAATACAGCAACAAAAGTATACTGACCATCCACAATATCAATCACAATGACACAGGAAACTACACATGTTGGCTCTATAATACCGAAGATGAAATCAGACAAGAAATAAATATGTCTCATATAACATTCAATGTCTCAAAATCTGTGCCACCAACGCTCATTCGTTCGAATTTGAATGATAGTATGGAGATAAATTTCGTGTCACAGTTGGAATTAATATGTGACTTTCGAGGTCTTCCAAAGCCGACGATAACTTGGTATAAGGTGAGATGAAATTTGAAGACGTATTAGTTAACTATATCATCGCATTTGGAATTTTATTTTCAGAATAACCAAGTTTTTTCACCATCCGGAACAAGAATAGTGACCGATCGAAATAATAAAAGAATAACATTCAAATTGATGAAACCACAAGATGAAGGAACCTATAGGTGTGAAGGAACAAATTATTTAGGAACGAGAACCAAAGAGATGAGCCTAACTATAAAGAGTGAGTAACAATTACACCTTATTTTAAGTCTATCCCACCGTGTACTTTATCTTCTACTTGATGAAATTCTGGTTAAATAAAACCAATAAGAATATTAAATGAAAATGAATCACATTCAGTGTGAATTGCTAGGGAATGCAGAAAAGCATCTATAATTATAGATGCTTTTCTATATTATAATATAAGAGATATCTTATGGGTTCCTTTGCTACTCAACAAATTTTCTCTCGATATTACCTATAACACTCGAATTTCGAGGAATGAAAATTATTAACACCGATTCAAGTTGATTAATTGGATTTGCGCTATAAATACATTATGTTATTTATAAAAATAATATTCAATTAATAGTTTTATTGATTAAATTTGCATAAATGTAAAGCAGAAAACAAATAAATAACATTCCAAGTTTTTTCCTTCACTAAAAATAATATATAATACTCGCAATCCCTACATATATTGATACTAGATCCAAAAATTTTCAAAAAATTTCAAGAAGAGGTGAATGTTAAATTTGACGAAATGAAAGCTTGAGAAAATTGGAATTGCAATTAGAGAAAATTGGTCCATAGAATATATGGCATACCAAATATGCCCAACTTTGTAGACAGCCTTCGGTCTCATATTTATTCAAAAAAAGAAATGTGTTTAACAAATTAGAAGATGCCTCAAATACCGACTCAAACATGTCTTTCAGCCCTAAGACTACTGTATGAAGAAGAGTAAAGAGGCTATTTTATCAACATAGCATGCATTAGAACTACTTTGAATCATTGAAATGCACATTACATAACTTGCAATAACACACAAAGTTAATAAACATAAACAAAAGTACATAAACATATATGTCGTTCTTACTGTATGATTCAACTGTAGGTTAATTTTTGTCTACATATACAAGTCATCATGTTGTCTTTGGTTTTATTGAATATACCAACAGAAAAGGATGAATTTTCACTTGTTAAATGAATACAACTTACGTAAAATCATGAATTAAGTCATAGAGGAAGGCTGATATAGGGGTAGGTTTGGACAAAAACCCTAATGCAGTTAAGTCTTGGAAATTTGATGAATTATGGTCGCATTTTGATCACTGTTACCAGTAGTAGGAATAAGTATTCATAATCATGATGAAAACATCTAGTATGTTGGAAATGCATCAACTATTTCATGACACCACACTGAATGTAAGCTCATAACAAATTCATTTCTACGAATGCTTCCTAAAACGTTTGTCCACGAAGCACCTTACCAGACGAAAAGAAGGCAGTTGTTCATAATGAAAACTTTATGACATTTATTTCACTTTTCAATCTAATTCGGCAAAACTAGTTTCACATCGTACTTTATAGGTAATTTTTTCGCTTATATTGGAAGATACAGTTTGTTGAAGTAGTTCGTCGTCAATATAACTTTCTTCTTCCTCACTTTCTTAATTTAAACATCCTTTGTTCGAAATTTTTCGAAAGTAATTCAATTCTTTTACCTAAATACGATCTTGTTTTCCTCATTCGAAGACATTTATATTTGAACTATAATCGTCGTCGTTCCTATTTTCTCTTTTAGCAGGTGTCTATAGCAAGTATTGATCTGAAAGTATATATATATATAGCCAAGCCATTTTCATTTGATATAATGAACAGTGTTTCACCAAGAGATAAGTGAACATTCAATCAACTTCATTCAATCATTCAATCAATATATAAATCAAACGTAAGAAAGGGACACGTTAACGCACGAAAGCGTTCTCGAAAGCCATAAACTGATTCTGTGAGACTCATACGATTCCTTAGAAATTTCGAAATTTTGTCTCTGCTGTACCTTTTTTGTCACAAGCTGTCATAAAATGACAGCTATTCATTTTATGGCGATGAATTGATTTTCAACATTAGGGCCGTGCTTTTTATAGTTGTATTGAAACAGTGTATGGCGACGTTTCACACCGAACAAGCCCACTTGTGCTTAGATTCTGATGGCGACACGTTTTGTATTTGAGATGAACGAAACGTCGCGTCGAAGGAAAGTCGACTACCTCAGTTACTACACCTTGAGTTAGTTCAGAATCACAATTTATACATATCAAGAACTGCCTACATAATATATCTAGTGTTATACATATATTTCATATCTCATTCTGCAATATTCCAAATTGAGTACTGTATCAGGATATTTGAAACATATTATTAAGGTATATATTTTTCTGCAGGTAAAACAGGTAGTAAGTGGTACTTAATTGTCATAGCCTTCTTGGTGGCCATCGTGATTGCAGCATTCATTGCGATTTATGTTAAGGATGCCAGAAAGAAGGTATGTCTGTTTTTAAAGATTAAATTTTCGTTGTCTGGTTACTCATTAATTTCTATGTTTATTTGCAGAAACTTGAGAAAGTTCTGAGAGAGGCAGGCCTTGCGAACTTCGAGAAGGGACAACTTGAGAATTTGAACCCGGATCTTGGAATAGACGATCAAGCTGAACTTTTACCTTACGATACTAAGTGGGAATTCCCAATAATTAATTTAAAATTAGGTAAGATGCATTCAAAAACACCTCAATCTGACAGTATAAACCGAATACATTACAATGAAAAATGTTAATAGTGAACCCAAAACAGATAGAGAGTTTAACAATTGATACCATATTTATTACCTCGTTCAATGACTTTATGTGTTTTCTCTACGCCAGGAAAGCAGCTTGGTGCTGGTGCATTCGGTGTAGTAATGAAAGGTGAAGCCAAAGGAATATTACTCGACGAAGAAGTGACAACTGTAGCTGTCAAGACAGTTAAAAGAAATGCAGAGCATACTTATATCAAGGCCTTAGCGTCAGAACTCAAAATCATGGTTCATTTAGGAAAACATCTCAACGTTGTGAATTTACTGGGCGCTTGCACCAAAAATGTTGCTAAGAGTAAGTCGAATGTTCTCAATATACCTACCCAAACTGTCATAGTGTATCATTTCAGGAGAACTTTTGGTGATAGTAGAATACTGTAGATTTGGCAACTTACACAACTATTTATACAGACACCGAGAAAATTTTATCAATCAAGTGGATCCTCAGAATGGCGAAATAGATTTTAACGTCGGTCAAGACATTTTGGAGAGATCTTATTCTTTAGCTAGTTGTAAAAGGTATGGTAATTGTTTCTATTGAAACTCTCAGTGGTATATTTCATGACAAAATAACCCTAAACAATTTCATAAAAAACAGTACACGCTACTCTCACGAAGTGTGGGATCTCTTTTACCTGTCGAATTTTGAGCTAGGTATGTTTTTCATTCTAATACATACATCCCCCTCCTCATTTTGTTTCGTGTTCAACTACAATTCAGGTCCAACTTTCTCTTCTGATTTCACTGCGTTACACGATTTTGGTACCGTCTTAACTGTTAGCTGGAATGAATAGGTAATGAGTCATAGATTAAATGTTCCAAACATATATGGTATCCATCACGTATAGTTTTCGAGGTATATGTCAGCATACAAATTTGATACGAGACGTAGATTTATCAATTAGGCAAGCTGAATTACTAGTATCTAGATTAAAAGAGTGAAATTTGTTAACTCCTAACACAAATGTATCTGTGTAACGAAAACGTAATAAACAACTGGCTTCTTTTTTCTCAAATTTTGAAAACATATGTTACTGAAACGATATACAAACTTTGATGAGTGGGTTAAATATTCTTTACGAAACACAAGACTGGCGTTTTTTTATTGATGGTTCAAAAACAAGTCTGAAGGCGGTATTGCTGCACAATGGCAACAAGTATGAATCAGTACAAATAGCATATTCAACTGTTTCAAAAGAAGCATATGAAAACATGAAATCAATATTAAATTTGATAAAATACAGAAAATACAGCTGGAAAGTTCGCGGTGATCTCAAAGTTATAGCTATTTTGCTCGGATTACAGGGCGGATTTACTAAATACAGCTGTTTTCTTTGTATGTGGGACAGCAGAGCCACAGAAAAACACTACATTACAAAAGTATGGCCAGAAAGATCAGAGTTTGTATGCGGAAAATCTAATGTGAAACATTTACCATTGATACATCCTAAAAATGTTATTTCACCAACACTCCACATAAAACTTAGTTTGATGAAAGCTTTTGTGAAGGCTATGAATAAAGAGGGAGATGGCTTTTTATATTTGAAGACAGTATTTTCAAAGTTAAGTGACGCCAAACTCAAAGAAGGAATATTTGTGGGACCTCAAATACGTACTTTGATAAACGACCCAAATTCTGACAAAAAGCTTACTAATACGGAACTTGATGCGTGGTTGTCACTAAAAGCAGTTATATAAGGGTTTTCAGGGAACCACAGATCCGAAAATGCGGAACAGCTAGTGAACGACATGTTGAAAGTATACTAAAAGTTGGGTTGCAGAATGTCATTAAAAATTCACTTTCTTCATTCTCATTTTTCTTTTTTTCCATCTAATCTTGGTGCGGTTAGTGATGAGCAGGGTGAGAGGTTTCACGAGGATTTAAAGAAGCTTGAAGAACGATTTCAAGGTCGTTGGGACACAACTATGCTAGGTGATTACTGTTGGCGTTCAAAACGAGAAGATCATTCGAAGCACAAAAGAAAACGTTGAAGTTTCACGATATTTTTTATAAAAATTTCATAGGAAATATTTTTGTTGCCTTTTTTCACTTAAATGATAAAATTAGGCACAATTAATGCAAAAAAAATTGGTTGATTTTATAAGATTTCTTCAAAATATGTTTTGACGTTTTAATTTCTAATATAAAATGTCACTTTCTTGCGGAAAAAAATGAGACGTGATGGAAAGAAAATGTGTATGTATGTTCATTAAACGATACGTATAAATAAAAAATCATGACATTTCAAAGCGGGTACTCAAATTTTTTGAAAATTTGTAACGCAATGATCAATTTTTTCACATTCATTTCTTATTTTCTCACAATTTTCCAAACGCATGTTTCAACTGCTCATCTTTTTCAGCAAATGATTCTAAATTTCGTCCTACATTATAACATGAATATTATTTCTACGTTTTCACTTATTCGTGTTTTTTTTCTTCTGCCGTTTCCTGTGGTGTGTTGTTCTAGGCATATATTTGACATGAAAATTTCTAATTTCAGTTCATTTCCTATGAAATATGCTGCATTGGCATTTAGGAGTACCAGTGGAAAATCTACGAATTCCGAAGGAAAACGAGACAGTGATATGTGTATGACAGGAAAAACAGAGTCCACAATAGTGAGCATGTCGCCTACTACTGAACAAAGTAAGGCATTCGATAATTGCTTACATATAATCGAAAACTAACTATATGAAAATTTTTAACGAACATAATTGGTACTTTTAGTGACTGGAGATGAAGGAATGGTCCTGAGCAACAGTAGCACCCAGCCAGAATGGCGAAGCAATTATCGGGGAGATTACAAAGATAATGTACGGCCTATTGCTACAAAAGATCTAATTGCTTGGGCGTTCCAAGTTGCAAGGGGTATGGAATATCTTGCATCTAGGAAAGTTCTTCATGGAGATCTTGCCGCGAGAAATATATTATTGGCGGATGACAATGTAGTCAAAATATGTGATTTTGGCTTAGCAAAAAGCATGTACAAAAATGATAACTACAAGAAAAACAGTGATGTGAGTTGATTGATAACTAGTGAAACATTCATATCGACATAAGCGAAATAAGACTTATTTCAAACTCTATGTGTTGATGTTCTGGTTGCACATATTGTAATTGTGACCAGAAAGCAACAAGTAATTCAGTTCTGTAATATTTTCAACTTTTCTTTCACAGGGACCACTTCCAGTAAAATGGATGGCCATTGAGTCCATACGAGACAGGGTGTTTTCTACACAGTCCGATGTTTGGTCGTTCGGAATAGTCTTGTGGGAGTTTTTCTCACTTGCTAGGACGCCATACCCTGGTATGGAAGCAGATGAAAGACTTTATGCCAAGCTAGTGGAGGGATATAGAATGTCTGCTCCGGAATTTTCTACGAAAGTTGTGTAAGTCTATGTTGTCAACTCGGATCTTTTTTCTTAAATTTCGGTTCGAACAAAAGAATTATTTCAATGATGATGGTTTTGATATATAATCTCCTCCAGTGTTGTTCTACATATTATTTAAAATGAGTCATTTGAAAAAATGCGACATACAGCTGATATTAGTTTTCTTTGAGCACTTTAAAAATATTTTTAATGCTTTGTAGCCAATTTCTTCTCCTGTGGACTCCATCCATCCATTCATTGTCGACTTTACGATAATTTTTTGTTGCCTGTATTTAGAAACTCTAATAGATGTTGTCTATTCTGTCCACTTCCAACTGGCCACTTTCTCTATTATATCTGTTATTCTATTATATCTTAAAATAACTCAATTTCCCACATGACTACTCAAACTGCCAGCTAACACTTAAAATCAAATTGTGGAACTAAAAGGCAAAATAGCGTAAGAAATTAGTCAAAGTGCATTAAATCTATTTGATAAATTATGGAGAGCAATATAATACAGAACTTCGTTTTTTACGGAGCTGTGCGTCACTTGCATACTCACAACAAACCAAAGAGTTGGATGCTATAAATCTGACAAGAAACAGTCTGCATTGAATACAACATGTGAGATAATGGAAAAACGAACTACCCAAGTATAGATCATAAAAATTAAACAAATTTTGTATATAAATATTTCATATCAAGGCAATAGCAGCATGTTATTGCATTGGATGGAACTTTGTGGTCAGTTGGTAAAGTAGGGATCTCCTGGCTCGAATTCAAAGACTTACGTCAGTTGTAATTTATTTCTGACCTTTTGTTAGAACGGGTGGAAACTTGTCCAAAGATTGTAATATCTCCAGCACTAAAATAAAAAATGTACGGTCAGTATCTGATAAAAAGCCTTCTCAAGAACTTTGCAAGCGAAACGTCAGAAAGAAATTCCAGTGCAATAAGGTAACCGAAATATGGCTCATCATTAATCGATTGGGCCGATACTTGATGAAAATCTAAATACATAAATAAAATAAAACTGGGTAGTTTTTCGATTTCCACTATAATTAAATCAAAACATGACAATATCGTTCGCCAACACAGTGGCTTCATCAGATGTTGATGATAAACTGAGCTACTCAGGATAAATATACGCAGTCCACAATGTAATACCTCAGTTCATCATCAACATCTGATGACGCCACTGTGTTGGCGAAACGATATTGTCATGTTTTGATTTAATTAAAGTGCAAATCGAAAAGCTACTTAGTTTTATTTGAATTGAATATTTGTGTTATTAATATAAGTGTAACCATTTGTTCGTTATAAAGTTGAAAATTCAAAATGCTGTTCGTATTACAGATACCAAATGATGTTGGATTGTTGGTCTACAAAGCCGATGAATCGACCATCATTTACGAGATTAGCGGAACGTTTAGGCACAATGTTAGAAGACAGTGTGCGAAAGGTACGATTGATCAACAAATGTTTCACATTAAGAGATAACCCTTTCTTTTCTTCCAGCATTACATCGATCTCAACGATCCGTATTTGGTAATGAACACTCAGAGACTTCAAGAAGGTAACGATTACTTAGCGATGGTGAGCTCACCAAATTTCGAGAACCTCTCTTCTCCTCAACATTATATGAATGAAATGCCACAATCTCCTGAATACATGAGCATGAAGAGTCCCAGCATTTTCAGTCCAAGAATAAAGGACGAGCAGGTGTTCACATTCGATAATAAAAAGAAGAAGAGCCATTCCTCTGAAGAAAATTCCCCTGAACTAGCACCAATGCTAGATGGTGGTAGAACACCAGTGTGTACCAGTCCAACTACCCCTTATAGTTTTGCGAATCCAACATACCATCTACCACCAGATGTATGCAACGAATCTCTCAAAATAGTAGAAGATATAGTCAAATCCGTTGATAATTATGTTAATATGCCACAAAACAAGAACTTGGCGAAAGAGAAGACAAAAAGCAATCCTCATGTGAAAGTAGACGAGGATACAAAAGATGTACATTATGTTAACAGTAGCAGCAGGAACTGGGAGGGTATAGTAGTGTGAAGATTCATAAAACGGCCTAGTTTCATCTAATTTGAATTAACTCTAGTCAGAGTCTTTAATTTGATAGATCTTCGAACGATATACCTGATGGAGTTATCATCAAAGGTTTTTGAAGAATTATTCGTGTGTGCCATAAATGATTTCAAGATAATTTTATCAGAGGAGTTCGTTTACAAGTGCTTTATTTTTGAGAAATGTTTATTTCTGTGTTGATGGAACATGACTTATCTTCGACTATAAGTTCAAAGTATTCCCAGAGTTATAACGTATAATAATGTAAGAGAATGTTGGAATCAAAACCCTAGTTTTATTTATGTACACGTCAAAGATCTCAACTATTCTTTAATCAATATTGCCATTTCATACATTGAGAACTGAATTAACTCAAACAAACTATTTCACTTCGTGAAACAATCTAATGTTGAACCTTCAGACTTTGTGACATAAAGTTGCAGTAAACTCCCTTTGAGTTGAACTTCAACTTCTACTCTGTTCGGCGGCAGGATGGTACTGATGAAGGACGAAAATGAAAAAAAGCGAAACGTCCGACAGAGGAGTTCTAGGAGTCTATCAGCTTAGAAAAAGTGCCGGGTTCAACTTTGAGCATTGTATGTGAAAGCCTATTCATTCAGATTTTCTTTGTTCGAGTTCATTGTTATTCGTTGTTATTTAAGTCTAATTAACAATATTGTTAAATTATCTAATTATCTATAAATTGTCTAATTAACATACGCCTTGGAGTTTACATAAACGTAATTATTAGAAATAATTAGATACAAGTGATAAGGTATATGATAAAAGTGATGGCATAAATGATAAATGCAATGAAATAAGTGAACACTCAAATATTCAAACAATTCACCTAACAGAAGTTAAGGGAATAATAACTCAAGTTATTTTAGGAAGTAAACCAGAAGACAACCTTTTAATTCTAGAATCTCACGGAATATTTTCCGCTATTGTTATTTGAACATTCATGAGAGTCTGTCGATCTCAAAGACCAGTTTACGTTTGCTTACTTTGAAACATGTTCAGGTCTTTAATGATAATTTTCCATGTTTCAACAAGATTCGTACAACAGACTGAAATTCGATAACCATAGAATTTCCTCAATTGTAATCACATCATAGCATTGTGAATAGAATATATCTTTTGAAGATATAAAATTTAACTCATGATCGTTAAATATTGAATAGTATTGGAATTTGGAATCGGTGCAAATCTATTATATAATAATATGATTCAAACACTTGGACATTTTTCACACGTTTATAATGTTTTAATTATTTTATATTTGAAAAATTGATTCTGTAAACGATGAAATAAAGACGTGCCAATAGGGTATCTTGGCATCGACTAAAGATTGAAAGTACCTTGATGTTACCTTTTCAACATATGTACATGATACTTAAAAATAACTGATGCTAAATAATTAAATATTATTATGGAGCAATGGTCCTTCAGGACAATCATCACTATAAGGGTTATGTACAAATGTAAACGAAACAATTATTTCAATCTTGAAATATGATTTTGATTCAATCAGCAAATTAGCCTAATGCCAGGAAAAAAATATATGTGTAATGAATGTTATGTTGCAGAATAGTTGTTTCAGTTTGAAGTAGTCATAAGTAACCTCGAGGTTACTCGTTTTTCATAGTTTCTATGATATGATAGGATTATGAATATAACTCGCATATATGCAGTTGTTATATCTTTATTAGTAGATTATTCATATTCATTGTCATGACGAGGTGAATGAAGATTATAATCAAAATTCAGCTTATTTTTAGATATCGCACAATTATTGAATTGATATTTAAACAAACCATTTGCTCAAGTCTGTATAAATATTCGATTATGGCTTCGATAAAATAATATTAATTGTTCTAAAAGTTGGTCTTTTGTCATATGTGAATTAATATGGGTAATATATTTTTACCCATTATTGAAATGTCAACTATTCTAGTGTTGAAATGTTATTTACTTTTATACATTTTACAAAATGAAATTGTTATATACCGTTACTTCAGTGATTTTATTGTACAAAAAAAAGTGTTAATAAATGGAATATCTTATTATTGAATTATTTTCAATTTATTTCAATATGTAATCAATAATGCAAACTAGCCGAAAATAAGAAAAGAAGCATACCGTGAGAAACATAATCGGAGATTCAATATCAAATATAACTGTAACTAAATTGAATGAAAAAACACTTGGCGTATTTGCCCAAAATTGTATTGATTGCTAGAAAACTTCTTCTTGGTAGTATACCATTATCAAAGGTTAAACTGAAAAGTTTAACTTAAAAAATGGATTAACAATATTTTCAGTTCAACTTTTCAGTTCAACCAAAATGGAAACAATTGTCAAGCAAATGAGATAATTTTGTAAAACAAAGCCGAGTGTTTTTTATTTGATACATTAAACGACGTTTACCAAGAGACCAGCGAATATTCAATTCAATCTATTGAAGGAACAACAATGTTGCTATGAGGGCATCTGAGACCGTGATTCTATAATAATAATAATGTATTCATTTAGCAGAATTGCTACATCATATTACAAAATATAGTTACAAGTTAACAAGTATAACAAGTTAATTAAATAACAAGTTAATTAAAAATTGAAATAATGAAAAGTAAAATACTGTCAATTAAATGAAGTACCAATATATGTAATTAACATAATAAAGTAGAAAAACAAAAACGTTATACTTAGCACCTAACTAATATAACATGATAAACATCAATTAGAGTACTAGCAGAAACAAAGCTCAATTGAGTTGAAATGACTTCAAACTGTATTGCATTTGTTTGAGATCTCAAAAGTCTTTTAAATACTTTCAAACTTTCACAGTTTTTTTGAATATGCGGGAAGTCCATTGAATTCAATTAAGGCTTTATACAAAATAGATTTGAGCTTTTGTATGGTGTTACATTTTCCAAGAATAAAGACTGTTCTGAATCTTGTATTATAAGTATAAATCTTCATCTCCATATAATCGAACTCTATCACTGTTGTAGGTTCCCAACATATTTCTTTTCAGTTTAAAAATGAACACTTGTACATTAAACACAACTCTTTGGCTAACAGATAACATAATTAACACAAAGCATGGATTCGACAGGTGTATATCTATTACATTTTAATATAGATCTCATAGCACTATTTTGTATTTTTTCTAATCGACTTATTTGATATTGAGGACAATTAAACACTAAGGAACAACAGAATTGTAAATGAGGAAGTGCAATGGCTTTAGAGAGATGGCTTTAGATAAGAATCCTACTTTTTTCGAAAATTTACTCGTTATATAATCTGCGTGTGCGTGAAAGTTTAAATTCAAATCCAAAATTGTACCCAAGTATTTGATATGTTCATTGTTCATCGTGAACAATGGCTTCTCCGTTCACAGAAATACATATATTATCAAACTGCACATTTATCATTCGTGATTTCTTGGCGAATATACTAAATTTTGATTTTCCTGCATTCAAAATTAATCTATTATCACACAGTCACGCGAATAATTTGTTCATTTCAATCTTCATATCCGATACCATTTGATGTAAATCTTCCCCCACTATAAACATCATCGTATCATCAGCAAACAAAGTTATTTTAGATTTTGTGGCTACCTGTACTATGTCATTAATGTATATTGAAAATTGTAACGGACCCAAAACTGTTCCCTATGGTACACCGTGATTTACACTTAATATATCAGACACACAGTTTTTATACCTTACTCTCTGTACTCTGTTAGACATATCGGACCTGAACCAGTGCAAAACTTTATTGCGTAAGCCTATATTCTGTAACTTTTTCAGTAAGATTTCAATTTCACTGCTTCAAACGCTCTTTCAAAGTCCAAAAACACCGCTAATACATAACTGCCGTCAACAGCTGATAAAAAATCAGCGATACTGATAACCACAGACCCGCAGGAGTGTTGCTCGCGAAATCCGGATTGGTTAGGAACAATTATATTATTTTTATAGCAGTAATCATGGAGCTGTTCCCTCACGCAGGATTCTGATAATTTTTATCAGAATATAGATACTGAAGATCAGAATCATATATAGATACTGAAGAATATAGACAGTGTATTAACTGGGCGAAATTCATTGCAGATATTTGTATTATGTACCTTAGGAACAGGAATTATGTTTGATAATTTCCATGAATCTGGAAAAATGCCGTAATCAAGAGAACTGTTTATAACATCTAGAAGGTGGTCCCCTATAACATATGTAGCATCACAGAGAAGTTGTTCAGAAATACCACCTCCTAAGTTTTTAAGGCTCTTAAGTTTTTTCTTCATTTTTGTCATTGTGATCCGTTTAAAAGTAGAATATTCAGTACTAATCGAAGAATTTTTGTATGTTATATATTTCCCGCATGCCGTTGTAGGTATACTTCGAACAATTTGGTCTATACTATTCAGAAAGTATTTGTTGAACTTGTTTTCTATTTTCAAAACAGATTTCGTTTGGTTGTGCGTGTTTCTTTCCTGGTAGAAGGGGCTTAAGGTTTTTCCACATTTTTTTAGGGCTGCTTCTATACAAATCAATAGTTTCTAGATGAAATTTCTCTTTCTCTACTCTAATTTTGTCAACAATGGCATTTCAGATATTCTCATATTCATTCCATATGTCCACTTTTTTTTTCAGTACACCTCTTTTATATAATATATCTCTTTTAAGCATCATATCCCTAATATAAGCAGTATTCCACTCATTATTCAGATATTTCTGTTTTTCTATAATTTCAACTCTAGGGCACATATGATTTAAAATATTTTCCACATTATTGACAAATGAAATAGCCAGTTTAATAACATCAGATATGTTTGTGTTCCATCCCATATTCAGGAGTTCTTCATGGAGTAGACTACAATTGTAATTTCTAAACGATCTTTGACATTTCATTATATTGGCTGATTCATGTTTCGGATTAGTAAGACGAATTGATAAAATGAAATGATCCCCAATTATAGGTGTTTTATGTACACTGTGCCTAAGATGTTTATCATTAGTCACTATATAATCAATTAATGTCTGGCTTCTTAGTGTTATTCTAGTATGATCTTTTACTATTTATGTGAATCCTAACGAGTTTATATCATGAACTATTTTTTTGCCATAAAAGTTATCCGAATATAAATCGAAGTTAAAATCTCCCATAATTATGTTCGTGCCATCAAAGTCATTAACTTGGTCCAGATAATCTGCAAAAAATTCTACAATTCTAGCATCTTATTTATGAGGTGGATGATATAAAACAGAGCATAAGTCCTTTATAACTGACATAGAAAATTCAAGAGACAACAACCACACATAATCATCAACACTTTGTATTGTTTTTACTTTATACCGGATGTCATTTCTTATTAGAGCCAATACACCGCTTGTTTTGTTGTTTACTGAAGTACATTTCTCTAATTTGTATCCATTAATACTTGACTCACTATATTCAATTTCACATGTTACATGGGTCTCACGTAAAAATGAAAGCATAGGCCTCCAATCATTAACTAATATTGAAATACTATCTTTGTTGTTCAGATAAACCTAACAATTAAAATAAACAATACTGGTATTGAGTACAATATTCGAGTTTATTTGCTACTTTATATACTTACTTCTTCGAACGTTTTCTGTAGGAATTCTTCTGTAGGATTCACAACTCTTTACATCCCAGGCAACATGATTAACATTTAGGTTCAGACCATACTTTCGATTAGAAAGAACACTGTGCATTCAATCACTTCTACATTGCAGTTTTTGAAATTATGATTTCCACTACACTTAGCGCATATTTTATTGTCCTTGCAGTCTTTAAGTAGGTGTCCATATTGGCAACACTTAAAACATCTTCATATGCCATAATCATTGAATATCATACAACGATCCCATCCAATTTTCATTCGTTCTTGTTCAATCAACATTCCATAAGTAGTAGCGTCTACTTCAACCATCATGCTAAATTTGCCATTTATTACCTTTGTTCTTCTTATTATTTCAATTTTTCTGTTAATACATTTCTTTAATTCATTTTGTTTTTCAATTTTGGACACTATTGCACTATCTGTAAGTATATGTTCAGATTCAGTGTTCTGAACCTTTGCGAATACCAACACTATAATTGGTACCCATTTTATTCTGAATCTTGGATTGGATAATTATTAGGTCCTTTTCACTTCCACATTCAACTATTACACCTCCATTTTTGGTTGCTTTACCCATTGATATACCAGCACCTATGTCAATAGGGTCAACGTTCGTTTTGAGATCAATTTTTACTCTTTTGACATCTTTCTCAGGACATTTCTGATTTACAATTATCACTTCTTTACTTTTTCCAAGTGCACCTGCATACGATTCTTGTTAAGATCTATCGATTTTTTTTGAATTTTCAAATCTAACTTCAATAATTATATTCATTTCAATTGCTGACTTAGTAATACCTCGATTTTCAATTGGTTATTTCATCTTATAATTTTTTATCTGTATTTTTTATCCATTAGATTTACCCAGTAATTATAATTTCTTCTTTCAGTAGATGTATTATATAATGAAGACATAGTCCACTACTGATTTTCTAGTTTCGTATGTATGGTATGTAGTTCACGAATTCATTCCATATTCACCTCAGGGAATATTTAAAACCGTTCAAATCGTTCAGCAATTCACATTCATCTTCAAAATGTCATATTTAATTAAGTGGTCAACAAATTTGTAATTTTATTTTGTCACATGAAAATATATATCAAATTTTGAATATACTAGGGCCACCAAACAATAATATATCAATGAAAAAAATGTACACATCATGTTTTCTTGTGACATCAAAACATATATTTTCGTAAAAAGTACAATATTCAGCCATACTTATAGAATTATTTCCTAATATCTAATACATACTTATGAATATTTGGCTTCCTGTAGGTCCCTTTTAAGTCTCCAACAATAGTCTGCTAGCATTCCGGAACTCCATTTCCCTTGATAACGCTTCTGCATTAAGGAAATGTCTTGATGGAACCTCTCACTTTGTTCATCACTCACCCAAATTTGCCGGAAAGAATTCCTGATGAGAGTCCAGCATATGTATTTTCATGGACATATTACACCCCAAAGCTTTGAAATTATTACTTTGATTTATTAAATCTTTGTAATTTTCCGCTGTATGGTTACGTAGAAAATTTTGAATAACATTCACAAAACATTTCCAGGCGAGTTTTTCCTGATCATTCAGTTTCTCTCTTATCCAAAGCTCTTATTCTTCAACAATTGCCGTGTTTGTGGGTCTACAAATATTCCCTCTCTGATTTTCGCGAAAAAGTAAATTTTTAAAATAAAAATTTTTGAATTTCAAAAGTAAAATTAAAAAAAAAATTTTCACGAGAAAGTAAATTCCAGTCGTTTAATCTAGACCCCAAAAGCTCAGCTTGTTTTTTAGACAGATTTAAATCACTTACTAAAAATCGTTTAAATCACGTTGTGTCAATAAATGCGGTTCTTTTGAACTGTTTTGACTGTTCATAACTTGGGTCACTTTCTTCAGATACCTTATTATGCTGACTGAGAACAAATTCCGGACTAGAATTCTCACTTTTTTGATCGATTTGGAGGCATCGGCACAGGCAGTTCGGCACTATGTAGGATGGGTCTCTTGGACTAAGACAAGTTTGGATTCTGGATAGTGTGTTTGGATTTGGTAGTAATACTTTTTGTTTGAGTCAAACAAAAATAACAATCACTTACATGATCCTTTGGTTCCGTCCAAGTCATTGGTATAGAAAATGACAAATGTCTAGGTTCTTGTTTAGACCAACCTAAAAGGAGCCTCACACACGTTACACAACATTTATGTGGAACCCAGGATTTGTCTTGATTCCTCACAGGAAAACCAGAATAGTCTAAATAGCACTGTTCAATTAGTGATGTGAAATTTCGACGTTGAGATGCAAAAGTATTATTCTCCACACACATAACAAAAATTGTCCGGGTTGTTCAAACACTTTCGTGGCATATTTACGATCTAACTAATGTATATAAAATGTAATTCAGCGAACACAATAGTTACACAGTCGACTCAATGCAGTTATTTAAACAAAGAAACGTATATGAGGTCAGAAATGAATATGTAGCTGTAACAAGAAAACTGGATGTTATAGAAACAAAACTGTTATATATTTTTAATGAGGGTACACCAACATAAATGGATACACCAACATAAAGTTCATGTGCCAAAAACAGCGTTTACCAGTGTATTATCATTGTTTTGGGAGCGAAAGTCAAAAAGATATATATATATATATATATATATATATATATATATATATATATATATATATATATATATATATATATATATATATATATATATATATAATATATAAATTAAATTTTTTGTGCTGATGGCACTGAATGAAATATTTAAGAAGATGAACACTAGAACATCCATTTGAAATATTCAAATTAATCAAGAGAATGTTATTCTAGAGCTAGATATGTGAACGTGTACGATGTGATGTCTCCATTGTCCTTCAAGGGATAAATGTTGGAGAATTGAAATCGATGCCACACCTGATGGAAGTGCGAGACATATATGTTTCGTTCTGCAAGGAACTCGTCAGTCGCACCACGTCCATCGAAGTGAGGCAACGACTTCAACCTCCGAGCATCTCCTTGTGACTTCAAGTGAAAGATCGTAGAGTATTGAATACACCACAATTCCATCTATAGAAATCAGTAAACACCTCTCTCAGATTATAGACACACCAAGCATCGAAATTTCACATATATTCTATACCCGTGGGTATCTACTAAATTGCAATGTCTATTTGACAAATATCATCACATGATGTTTTCAAATGTCGATAGGTTGCGTCATTAGTACGAATATAGTTATATTATATAGTTGGTTGTGTACTACTAACGCAACCTTTTGACATTTGAAAACATCGTATGATGATATTTGTCAAATAGACATTGCAATTTACTATTAAAGTAAGTATATCTACGGGTATAGAAGATATGTAAAATTTCGACGCTTGGTGTGTCTATAATCTGAGAGGTGTTTTCTACTGATTCCCATAGATGGAATTGTGGAGTATTCATAACTCTACGGTCTTCCACTTGGAGTCACAAGGAGATGCTTGGAGGTTGAAGTCGTTGCCTCACTTCGATGGACATGGTGCTACTGACGAGTTCCTTGCAGAACGAAACATATATGTCCCGCTCTTCCATCAGGTGTAGCATCGATTTCAATTCCCTAACATTTATCTCTTGAAGGATAATGGAGACATCACATGGTACACGTTCACATATCTAGCTCTACTATAACATTCTCTTGATTAATTTGAATGTTTCAAATAAATGTTCTAGTGTTCATCTTTTTATACTTTATATATATATATATATATATATATATATATATATATATATATATATATATATATATATATATATATATATATATATATATATATATATATATATATAGCTCCGTCGGACTTACAGTTTAATGCCGATTCCGAACTGCCAGCATTGCAGGGGAATCAAACTCACGAATAAGCCGAGAGTGTACGGGGTCGCTACACCAATCCACAAATGAGGCTCTAAAAATATATGAATATGCCATTGAAATTTTAGGATATCTGGTTTAGTTTATTAATTAATACTTAGGATAATAATTAGGAAATCAGATGGTGGAGTCATACTTTGAAACTGGGCGGGAAGTATTGAATAGGTATGTATTATACAGATTCCAAAGTGAGTGAGAAAATTTCAATTTGTCAAAAAAATTTCTGCTTCATTTTTTTGCAAAACATAAGGGGGCCAATAGTGGAATAACCACATGATCTGAACCAGTATCACTATTCCAAATGCAGAATTTTTTATAAATAACATTGATGCTTCTTTATTTTAATGTAGGCGGAATGTAGGAGCCTATAGATTTAAAGCCCTTTAAATTTATTATCATATTCTGACCTAACACAGTAACGAAACTACGTGATGAATATCTGCGAATGCCATGAAGGGCGGAAAATTAACAAGGTAGACCATAACTATCTCTTCTTCATTACACCACTAATGCCACGAAGCCGCTCTAACTGGTAAATTTGATCGATGCTTGATTTTGTTGCATTTTCATCATTTCACGAGTAAAAAAAACAAATTCAAATCTGATTTTTTAAAGATTGCTATGATACCTCATGTTTTCTGAGTCGAATTTTTCGATTCTACTGATAAGATACCGTTCATTTCATCATGAAAGATGATCAAATTTAAAATTTGAGGTAGAGTCTGGTTGAATGCAAGTACGTATATCATTCAGTTTGTTGTAGAAAGATTGAATTTTGACAGAATCTAATGATAACATATTCGAAACGAGACTCCTTTAACTATTCAAAAAATGTGATAATGTCCCAACCACTTGTAGCGGCCCTACAGAACTTGTCGACATTCAGTAAAGCCTGTCAAATCGAGGAACTTAACCCATTAATCATACCGAATAAATTTATCATTCGAAAGGTGAAATTTGAGTTGTTTTGATGCATTTTCGAATAGCTCCCAATCAATAAATAATTTACTGGTTTGACTTCCGGAACAGGATGCCATCGATTAATCTTTCAAATTGCTGCCAAATTGTCAATACTGCACTTTATTGTCGTTGTTTTGTTTTCTGTTGTTATTCCATTTGTGAAGTTAATTATTCCGCAGACAAAAATAACATTTTGAATTATTTATTAATTTCTAATGATAAACATCATGAAAAAACGACTCTCTGTTCGAAAGAGGGCTTCGTTTCATAGAAAAGGGATATCAGATTCAGTTGTTTCCTGTAACTGAATTGTTGAATCAGTTCATCATTTAAGAACATGTGTATTACAAATAGAACTGTTATAACCAAACTTTTTCAAGTGTGTCACTTTATGTTAATTCTACCACCGAAGAATGAGAAGAGAAAAATCTTTCTGAATATATTTCGATGTTGCTCTGGATTTTACATTTTGATGGCAACAGGGATGTTCGCATGGTCAACTATGTT
This sequence comes from Henosepilachna vigintioctopunctata, assembly GCA_030704895.1. Lineage (NCBI taxonomy): Eukaryota > Metazoa > Arthropoda > Insecta > Coleoptera > Coccinellidae > Henosepilachna > Henosepilachna vigintioctopunctata. The sequence goes on from JARQZJ010000015.1 coordinate 53,448, forward strand.
AAATTCGTTTATAGATGTGAGACTCAACCCTATATTTGATGTTTTACATAAATTGTGTCAAACATCTCTCCACTTCTCAGCATCTATTGTTGTATTGAAGTTGACATTTCTCAAGAAAAAAATTTACAGAAATTTTCTTGCACAATTGTGGAAAATGAGTGATAAGCTTGTGACAACTTGGTTCGAATCCAAGGAACTCTTCTTATTATTTTTCGTATTTTATGGAGGAGCTCTCTTTTGCTTTTGCAGATCGTATTACGAAGCATGTAGAGAAATGGATTGTATGGTGAACACTGTTTATTTGTTAGAACAATTCCAGGGTTTCCAAAGTTGGTTATTAATATCAATAACAATATGTTTAGTACAATGTATAAACAATCAGTACATGGCTATAATCAACAAACTTTCGAAGAATCAATACAAAAGAGCACAAAAAATTCAAGGTTCAAAAATTGAAGGAAGCATTCAAGTCATAGAAGAAATAAACACTGTTGAAGAAATTAATTATATACATGAGCAGTTGTGTGATTTGATTGATAACTTCAACACGATTTTTGGCAGCAATATTCTTCTGGTAGTTTTGAGTGGCACTCTCAACATATTGATATACGCTACTCGTTTAGTTCAGTATATATTGAAAGATACCGGAGAAAATCCAGATCAATTCAGTGCTGGTACAATGATTGAGTGGTCGTTTTACGTCTTATTGACAGTGGTGAGTAATTATCATTAGTCACTGAACATTTACGGTTCAGTTATTGATGCTTATCTAGCATGTTGAAATCAGACAGTTTACTGTCATAAGAGAAAATTAGCTCAAAACCTACACCCTGAATCACGTCTTTATAAAGATTGATTTTCTTTTTTCTGACAATTTTCTGTCCTATGTTGCTTTTTGAAGAACCTCCTCATTTCGAAGACATGGTTCGCAAAATTTTAACCGAAACGACCTTTTATGATGTATATTCCTCAGAAACTAAGGCAGTGTTGACTCTAAGAAAGGGCGATACATCTCGCTGGTATTTCTTTGTGTTAGAAATAACCAATAGTGACCACGAAATAGTCATTCACAACTCCAACCCAAACAAAACTGCAATTCGAACAGCAACTGATATAGAAAACTACTATCTACTTTTTCTCACGCCCAATACGACCTCTACAGTGAGAGATGCACAGCATCAGTTACACAATAAATACCGGATATGATTGTTGCAAATTTTACACATTTCTTATCTTCGATGTCGAGAACTCTATCAAAATTCATCGAAAGACGACATATTGTGAAAATAATTCAGGGAATACTTACTTCCTTGGTGTTTTATTTCGTACTTAACAGATCTCTGAAGGAATAACTCCCTGAATTTGAACCAGGTGTTTTTTAAAGGCCTGCCTATAAATGACGAAGTTTAAGAATAATTTTCCAAAATTCTTTTTATTCTGTATTTCCGAAACAAAAAGGTCTTAGAAATATCATCATCAAAACGAAACGATCATCAAAGGAAATATCTTCAGAAGGGCTCGGTAGAAAACTTCCTGAATATTTGCCATATGCCATATTAACACCTTCTTTACTTACGACAACGATAGAATATGATTGTACTACTCACGAGTGCTCTCTCTATCGAAAAAATAAGATTAACTTTATCGAATATGATATCTCGAATATGTGTTTGTTACAATATCAAAGCGTACCTTCATGAGAAGTTTTTCAGTTATCTTCAGAATTCAATTATTGACTTGACTGAAACAAAGAACTCAAAAATCTGAGTCTTGACTACCTATGAAGGTCCAGTGAATCTTGAGGCAAATTATTCTATTACCGGCTTGGTCACAAACATATGTGTTCCTGAGAAGTCACTCAGATAGAGAGAGCTGACGTGACTAGTTCTCTGAATTATTTCCCCATTCTGAAAAGATAGGGCATTCGTGAATTCCGAAAAAACATCAAAACTTGATTTCTTGGACCCATGCCACTTATGATGTCCCATATTATTATTATCAAATAACTCTGTAAGATGTATCCAACAAATACGATATACTTCGAAGCGCGCTATATATTCACCCCAGAAAGTGATGGATCGTTGCCAACATTTGTGTAGTCAACTACCAGCGAGCTTCAATGAGAATATTTCGATTCGAATATGAGTATGGTTTAACTATAAATTATTCATGAATCTTGAAACATTATGTATATATATATATATATATATATATATATATATATATATATATATATATATATATATATATATATATATATATATATGTTTGAACGTAGAGATTCACGGATGGAAAAATATAATGGTATATTGTTCCGGGAATACATCCGTTGGTTTGTTGAGTGCCTGTTGGGAACAGGCAGACGTTTCGTCAAGGTCTCACTTGACATTATCAATGCTTCTGATCTGAAATGAAATCAATGAAGCATTGATAATGTCAAGTGAGACCTTGACGAAACGTCTGCCTGTTCCCAACAGGCACTCAACAAACCAACGGATGTATTCCCGGAACAATATACCATTATATATATATATATATATATATATATATATATATATATATATATATATATATATATATATATATATATATATATATATATATTTAAAATTGATTCATTGCCTGTTTAGATATTTTATTTTGAATGCTTTTAGCAATAACAGGCTTGTTTTGATATGAAAAACTTCATTTTTGTTGAAAAATAAATTTTTATACAACTAAACGTCAACAAAAATGAAGTTTTTCATATCAAAAGAAACCTGTCATTCATAAAAACATTCAAAATAATATATATTTATATATATATATATATATATATATATATATATATATATATATATATATATATATATATATATATATATATATATATATATATATATATATATATATATATATATATATATATATATATATATATATATATATATATATATATATATATATTGTTATGGTAAAATTTCATGCAATCTTTAAAATGATATATAAATAAATAAAGTTCAATTTTTCTCAAGGTGATGCTTCTAACTTGCTAAACTGATTGTTTCGACAAAGTCATATTTCATGCATTTTACTTTATTATGAAAGATTTTAAACATACATACAGTTTTGTAGATATAGGTAATTCCATTTAAAATAATATGTTTATGTAGTTAAATTTGTTTCAAAAGTTAATAATCTATAATTTTCTTATTCACATAATAGTTCAACACATCACAATTTAATAACTTCACTTGTAAGTAGTTAAGAATGTAATGTTCATTTATTTTGATTTTTATAATTATGTATTTCTTGTATAACTCATTTCTTCTCAAATAATAGTATTCACATAATGTAATTGTAAAATCCATTTCCAAAATTTCATGAAATCGATCTAATTATCAAATCAATAGTAAAGAATAGTCAACTTTTAATAGTAACCTGAAAATTGAAATATATATAATAAACATAATTCAAAAATATTCCACCTTACCAAAATGGTATAATTATTTAAGATATTCAAATATATTGTATACATGATTTCATTTATAAATATGAAAATTGTTGACATGTGTAATATCATAATATAACCTCAAATATGAAGTTCGAACGTTCGGAGGCAGAAGCACACCATAGATAATATCAGATTAAAATAGATGAGAATCACAGAAATCAACTTTAGGCACGAAATTTGAAAATTCGACATCAGAGATTGCTTTGAAATATATCAGATAAGAATCAAGAGAATTTAAGAACAATCGAGAGAGGGACGCCAAGAATAATTTCAGAAGTTGAGTTGAAAAAATGGAAAATAAAATTTGTAAGAATAAATAGAAAAATGAAAAATAATTTGAAAAATATAAGTATAACAAATTTATAAGAAGTATAGAAAAGTTTCGAAGAGAAGTTGAAAAGAAATCGGAGCGGAAATAAAATATTGGAAAATAAAATTGGAGCTGAAATATAGAAATTCATGAAAATTAGTATAAGCAACAAGTCTGGAATCTTAGAAGAAAAGAGAAGAGAGCTCGAAGAAAAAAGGTACCTCAATTAACTATAAAATTAATATCGAATAAAAAAAAAGGCCATTTCAAATTATATCTTAAGTTTATTTTAGTTGTAAGAAGTTTGAGAGTGTTCAAGATTTTTTTTTACTTCTTGTTGAAATTAAATTGTATGTTTAAAATTAATCAGAAATATTATTTACAAAAAAATTTAAGATTTCAATAAAAAAAAAAAGAATCCACCCTGAGAAAGAGAGTCAACTAAATTAAAATTTAATAAAATTCAAAATTCTTTAGAAAATTAATTTAACAATAAAACTTTGATAAATATCATAACAATAAAATCATAACAATTGGCGCCCAACGTGGGGCAATTTAGAAACAGGTACTAAACAGGTATTGAAAAAAATATATATTAAAAAAGATAATAAATAAGTCAATTAATTTGAAATGTCTGATCAGAAGAAACTCTGTAAAAATAATGATAGAGATGATTTAAGTGAGTATGAGAGTGAAAACGGGGTGAATGTGAGAGTGGATGAACTAAATCAGAATGAGTCAGGAATAGAGGTAGAAAATAGGGAGAATAATAAAGACGGGGAAATTTTAATAAGAATAGATTCTAAAAAAAGTACTAACAAAAATAAAGAATCAGGAAATACAAATTCAGAAATATTGGCATTTATAATCAAATTAAGTGAGAAAATGGAGGTAATGCAAGAAAGCATGGACGAAATTAAAAATGAAATAAAAGAAGAAATGAAAGAAGAAAATAAAAACATGAGAGAAAGTATGGATAATAAATTTGAAAAATTCACAAATAGTGTGAAAGCAGAAATAAAAGGTATAAATAAAACATTTAAAGATAGATATATGAAATTTGATAAAGTGGATGAAAGGCTGGAAAATGTGAGTGAACCAATGGAAGAAATTAGGGAAGTACAAGATAAGGGAATACAACAAATAGAACAGAAAATTGAGAACAAAATTAAACCTAGATCAGAAAATAACATTCAAACTGAAGAAATAGAACAGACAATTGAGAATGAAATTGATCCTAGTTTAGAAATCAAAAATCACATAGAAGAAATAGAACAGAAAATTGAGAATGAAATTGAACATAGATTAGAAATCAAAAATCACATTGAAGAAATAGAACAGAAAATTGAGAATGAAATTAAACCTAAATCAGAATTTACAAATCAAATTGAAGAAATGAAAGAGAAGCAAAGTAAGCAAAATTATATGATCCATGAAATGAATGTGAACGAAGAACAAACTACTCATATGAACGTCATGAATGATAGTTCACCGAAACTTGATATACATTCTAGAAATGTACAATCGAATGAACCTATTAGTGATTTCAATATAAAAATTAAATCTATACTGAACTGGGAAGATGAAATATTAATGCAAACAACACAATTGAATTCAGGTGCATATTTATTGTTCAATAGTAGGGAAGAATTGGAGAAAAAAGTAATAAATTATTTAGGGGGAATATTAAATCCAAACGAAAGCAGATATGAATTACTTTGGGGAAAATTTTTTTATAATAAAAATAGATATGCAAGTGATTTAGCAATGAATGTTAGTTTTAGTAATGCTGTCATAAAATTAAGGGAGGATGAAAAAGGTAAATAAGTTTTAAAATATATATGGCAGGATGAATGGATAGAAAACTGGCAATTGAAATGGAATGAACGAATTGAAATATTTATTTATTAAAAATAGAATTGAAGTGAAATTAATTGACATTACTTATGAAAATATAATTTGTTATGAATAATCATTAGAAATAGAAGGATTAAGTACTGAATTATCCATGGTAATAAAGAATAAGCATTAAATGTGACATAGATATAAATGATAATAAGAATATAAACATGTAATATTATGATAATGAGAGAAAAAACATTTAAATAGAATTAAAAAAATAATAATAATATAGACAAGAATATATATATTAAATGTTAAGAACTCAAACTCAGTTAAACAGTAGAAAAGAAAGTAAGTTAAATAGAAAATGGAATTTATAATGATGGGAATAGAAAAATAAAATGAAATACTAATAAAAATAAACCAAAATATAAAAAAAGAAATGATAAATATTGAGTCTACCAAAAATATGGGGACAAGCGGTATAATAATTCTGTCTACCAAGAGATGGGGACAAGAAAAGAAAAGTATATGTCTACCAAAATAGGGGAGAAGCGGCAATAAATAAATAATAAATAGAATAAGTTGATGAAAAATATAAATAAGAAAGTAATTGAATAAAAATTACAAATGCGGAGATCTATCCTATCATATAAATATTAATTGAAGATAAGAGAAAGGGAATCTGTAGATTGAATGAGAATGAAAATTAAGATGATATAATACAATACTGAGTTCAATATATACACATGCAGAGGTACAGTATACTGTACATACATGCTGTCACAAACAATTTAATTAAAAAGAACAGGATAGAATGTGCACAAAATGGAAAGCCGTTCTTTATAAGAACAGGTCAGAAGGAATACAAATAAGTGAATGCAAATAGAAAACTAATTTCATTGATCAACATTGAAAATAAAAATGCAGAATATTTGAAATAAAGATAATAAAATATACGTAATAAATATATGGATAATTTGGGAACTTAATATTTAAATAGATATTACAATATGAAAGAGAACGTTAAACATATTGATGTATGAAATGATGTATGATAAAAAATATATATGAATGTAACTACTATGAAATTTCTGTTTGAGAATTTATGTAATGTATGATGATGACAATGTAGTTATGAATGATTAGAGGAAATGATTATGTATGATGAATGTAAAACAGTTGAAGAAGTTATTTGACAGATATTCTATAAACAATGAAAGATAAATATAATTAATGTAGAGAATATTTTCAAATTAGAAAGATGTAAATTTGGTTTTTCTTTTCTAGAAAAATTTACAATTTTTATATAAAATAAAAACAAAATTTAGGGGAATTGTTATGGTAAATTTTCATGCAATCTTCAAAATGATACATAAATAAATAAAGTTCAATTTTTCTCAAGGTGATGCGTCTAACTTGCTAAACTGATTGTTTCGACAAAGTCATATTTCATGCAATTTACTTTATTATGAAAGATTTTAAACATACATACAGTTTTGTAGATATAGGTAATTCCATTTAAAATAATATGTTTATGTAGTTAAATTTGTTTCAAAAGTTAATAATCTATAATTTTCTTATTCACATAATAGTTCAACACATCACAATTTAATAACTTCACTTGTAAGTAGTTAAGAATGTAATGTTCATTTATTTTGATTTTTATAATTATGTATTTCTTGTATAACTCATTTCTTCTCAAATAATAGTATTCACATAATGTAATTGTAAAATCTATTTCCAAAATTTCATGAAATCGATCTAATTATCAAATCAATAGTAAAGAATAGTCAACTTTTAATAGTAACCTGAAAATTGAAATATATATAATAAACACAATTCAAAAATATTCCACCTTACCAAAATGGTATAATTATTTAAGATATTCAAATATATTGTATCCATGATTTCATTTATAAATATGAAAATTGTTGACATGTGTAATATCATAATATAACCTCAAATATGAAGTTCGAACGTTCGGAGGCAGAAGCACACCATAGATAATATCAGATTAAAATAGATGAGAATCACAGAAATCAACTTTAGGCACGAAATTTGAAAATTCGACATCAGAGATTGCTTTGAAATATATCAGATTAAGATTTGAAGAACAATCGAGAGAGGGACGCCAAGAATAATTTCAGAAGTTGAGTTAAAAAAATGGAAAATTAAATTTGTAAGAATAAATAGAAAAATGAAAAATAATTTGAAAAATATAAGTATAACAAATTTATAAGAAGTATAGAAAAGTTTCGAAGAGAAGTTGAAAAGAAATCGGAGCGGAAATAAAATATTGGAAAATAAAATTGGAGCTGAAATATAGAAATTCATGAAAATTAGTATAAGCAACAAGTCTGGAATCTTAGAAGAAAAGAGAAGAGAGCTCGAAGAAAAAAGGTACCTCAATTAACTATAAAATTAATATCGAATAAAAAAAGGCCATTTCAAATTATATCTTAAGTTTATTTTAGTTGTAAGAAGTTTGAGAGTGTTCAAGATTTTTTTTTACTTCTTGTTGAAATTAAATTGTATGTTTAAAATTAATCAGAAATATTATTTACAAAAAAATTTAAGATTTCAATAAAAAAAAAAAGAATCCACCCTGAGAAAGAGAGTCAACTAAATCAAAATTTAATAAAATTCAAAATTCTTTAGAAAATTAATTTAACAATAAAACTTTGATAAATATCATAACAATAAAATCATAACAATATATATATATATATATATATATATATATATATATATATATATATATATATATATACTTAGTAGATACTTAGTAAAATTGAGGTAACGGGAATAATCGGTCTTGTGAAGTGTTTGGAAACTCATTTATTCATTAAAATTCTCTATATTTCGACAATTATTTGTGTTTTCTCCAGGAGAAAAACTAAGCTGCTAAGCTGCAAAGTATTGAATACAGTGATAAATTTCAATATGTATAAAATAAAATTACTTACAATTAGAGTTTATGCAGTAAAGATAAACTATACTGTTTGGCTATAGATAAAAATTTTTAATAGTGTTGGCGTTTACTTGATGTAAATCCATTATAATTGAATATAACTTAAATTCAAACACTTGAACTTATGATTTACACTTTATTGACTGCATAGCATGACGCGTATCGTCATTACAAACGACTTCTTCAGATGCTTACAGAAAAATATTCTGTAATAATATTGCCCATAGGTCCTATGCCAAATACGATATACTTCGAAGCGCGCTATATATTCACCCCAGAAAGTGATGGATCGTTGCCAACATTTGTGTAGTCAACTACCAGCGAGCTTCAATGAGAATATTTCGATTCGAATATGAGTATGGTTTAACTATAAATTATTCATGAATCTTGAAACATTATGTATATATATATATATATATATATATATATATATATATATATATATATATATATATATATATATATATATATTTAAAATTGATTCATTGCCTGTTTAAGATATTTTATTTTGAATGTTTTTAGCAATAACAGGCTTGTTTTGATATGAAAAACTTCATTTTTGTTGAAAAATAAATTTTTATACAACTAAACGTCAACAAAAATGAAGTTTTTCATATCAAAAGAAACCTGTCATTCATAAAAACATTCAAAAATAATATATATTTATATATATATATATATATATATATATATATATATATATATATATATATATATATATATATATATATATATATATATATATATATATATATATATATATATATATATATATATATATATATATATATATATATATATATATATATATATATATATATATATATATAAATATATATATATATATATATATATATATATATATATATATATATATATATATATATATACTTAGTAGATACTTAGTAAAATTGAGGTAACGGGAATAATCGGTCTTGTGAAGTGTTTGGAAACTCATTTATTCATTAAAATTCTCTATATTTCGACAATTATTTGTGTTTTCTCCAGGAGAAAAACTAAGCTGCAAAGTATTGAATACAGTGATAAATTTCAATATGTATAAAATAAAATTACTTACAATTAGAGTTTATGCAGTAAAGATAAACTATACTGTTTGGCTATAGATAAAAATTTCTAATAGTGTTGGCGTTTACTTGATGTAAATCCATTATAATTGAATATAACTTAAATTCAAACACTTGAACTTATGATGTACACTTTATTGACTGCATAGCATGACGCGTTTCGTCATTACAAACGACTTCTTCAGATGCTTACAGAAAAATATTCTGTAATAATATTGCCCATAGGTCCTATGCCAAATTGAGGGGAATTTTTCTTAGAGAAATGTTCACGTAGGCTCCCTCTATCCGAGAAAAGACGTATAAACTCAATAACCCCAGTAAACCCCAGCGTTCAATATCCCTACTCATGACAACAGTAGCTTGAGTGAACGGCTTTGTAGATATTTCATTCGAACACTACAGTAATTTGTCTGCAATGTGTAGGAATATTCCCATGCCTAATCGCTCCAGATCACGCCCAGACGAGCAAAAGTATAGCTAGTTTCAAGATTCACAAATCATTCAATACTAGTAAATACTGGGACTCTTAATCTAAATATTTCAAATAAAACAGTTGTATCCTATTATCTTTCAACAAGATCGATGAATTTTAAGAAACGCTATTAATATTCTATTTCGAAAGTGATGGGTTCTTTCTCGTTGACAACATTTGTGTAGACAGCTCCCTGTGGGTTTTATTTGAAATATTTAGATACTCCGATTAGGAGTCTCAGTATTTACTAGTATTGAATGATATGTGAATCTTGAAACTAGCTATACTTTTGCGTTTTCAAGAGCGATTAGGCATGGGACAATTCATACACATTGCGGGCAGTGTAGTGTTCGAATGAAATGCCTATAAATCCTCATACCCGCGCTACTGTTCTCATGAGTAGGAATCTCGAACGCTAGGGAGAGTTTCTAGGAAAAATTCCCCTCGAATTTTTATAGGACCTATGTTCGTTTTGAAAGTCAAAATTCTTAATTGATAGATTAAATATGGACTAATGATTCATAATAATGATGAAACTATTGTATCCTATTATTATTCAACAGGATCGATGAATTTTTCGAAACGCTTTTAATATTCACTCTCGAAAGTAATGGGTTCGTTCTCGTTGACAACATTTGTGTAGACAGCTCTCTGAGAGTTCTATTTGAAATATTTCGATATATCGATTAAGAGTCTCAGTATTTACTATATATATTATTATTATTACGATTGTTCCCCATGAGGAGAGCGACTGAGCTCTCCTCGTGGAGAAGTTATTAGGACTTTTGCTTCATCTTTTTTGGCTCCAAAAAACTCTTCATCCTCTCTGAATGCTTTTTCTTCCGTTCATCTATCCATTTTACTCCAGGTTGACGATTTGACTTTTCACACTCAAACTTACATGTGCGATTTTATAGCGACATTCAGTGCGATCTTCGAGAATTTTTATATTGATCTGTTGTTGATCCTTTTGGACTTCTTTTAGCCACTCTGTTGCGCATTTACTATTTATAATTATATGGATAAGTTTCTTCGGTATTCTGGACTGTTTCATTCTGTAGACATGTGCATAGAACTTTGCTTATATATATATATATATATATATATATATATATATATATATATATATTCCGAAAATATGCTCACCTGTTGAAATAAATGGACAATGATAATAGCTACAGTTGCCCAACATAATTATTCTGATGTTTTAGAGGTTGAATATTCTGCTTTTTGTATTCCACCATAAATCATAGCAGATAAACAATTATGTTATCCGAAGGGTGATATTCCAGTTGTATTGTTGAAAATTCGAATTGTCTCAGACAATATTATAGTCGTTTGTAATTAGGGACAGGATGTTAATAATGAATCTTTTTAATTGATTTTAGTTCGTTGATTGCCCTTGTTTACCCTAGTTGTTTTCGTTTAGTGGTGTTCCCTATATCGGCAGACTTAATTATTCCAAAGGCAGTAATAATATTGTGAATTATTCGAATAACCTAAAGTGAAATAGAACATGATGGGACGATAGAACATGATGGAACTTTAGAACATACAATCTGTTGTTCGTGAACATTTATCTTTGGGAAGTAGTATTTCACGAAAAAAGTGAATCTCTAGCAGAGTAATGATTACAAAACTTTTTCAAGTATGTCATTTCATGCCAATCTTACCACCTTAAGATGAAAGGAGCAAAGTATTTTTCAATATATTTCGATGTTGCTCTGGATTATACATTGTCATAGCAACAGGGATTCTCACATTGTCAACTATATTCAGTAATTTTGTCGATTTGAGAGTTCATCCGATCTTCGATACTTTAAATAAACTCAGTCAAACAGCGCTCCATTTTTCAGCATCTATTATCGTATTGAAGTTATTTTACAGAAACAAAATGTACCAAAACTTCCTCGTGGAATTGTGGAAAAGGAATGATAAACTTGTAGCTTCTTGGTTGAAATCGAGAGAGCTGGCCTATATCTTCTTACCATTCTATTCAGGATATTCTGCAAGTATATTGAGATCCTACTACTTGGCCTGTACACAAATGGAATGTGTGGTAAACTCCGTTCATTCAATGCAATCATTTCAATTATTCCAAAGTTTCTTAGTGATGTCAGTTAGTATTTCTACAATACAGTGTTTAAATTATCAAAATATAGCTGTAATCAACAAGCTCTGGAGAAATAAATTTAGAAATACACAAAAAATTGAAGCTATAAATGTTGAAGGAAGCATTCAAGTAATAGAAGAAACAAACACTGTTGAAGAAATTATTTATATACATGAGTAGATGTGTGATTCGATTGATAACTTCAACACGATTTTTGGCAGCAATATTCTTCTGGTAGTTTTGAGTGGCACTCTCAAGATATTGATATACGCTTCACGTTTTGCTCAGTATATCTTGCAAGATACCGGAGAACATCCAGATCAATCCAGAGCTGGTACAATGTTTGAGTGGACGTTTTACGTCTCATTGACAGTGGTGAGTTAATATCATTAGTTACTGAACATTTACGGTTCAGTTATTGATGCTTATCTAGCATGTTATTCGAATAAGACAGATTACAGTCATAAGAGAACCATACACCTAGCTCAACACCTACATCGTGAATCACGTCTTTATAGAAATTGATTCTGTTGTTTCCTGAGGATATTCTGTCCTATGGTGCTTTTTGAAGAACCTCCTCGTTTCGAAGATATATGGTTCGCAAATTAAATTTGACTATCTAACAGGCCATGTTCATAATCCATTTCTAACAATCTGGCCATCTTCGAATGATGCTCGAGAATCATCAACATGACGCAAATTACTTTCAACTAAATGAATCACATTGCGATTTTTATGGCGTGTGGTATATTCTTCAGAAACTGAGGCAGTGTTGACTCTAAGAAAGGGTGATACACCACGCTGGTAACTCTTTGTGTTAGAAATACTGGCACCACGAAATAGTCATTCACAACTCCAACCCAAACAAAACTGCGATTCGAACAGCAACTTATATAGAAAATTATTATCTACTTTTTTTCACGCTCAATACGTTCTCTACAGTAAGAGATGCGCAACATCAGTTACACGGTAAATACCGGATATTATTGTTGCAAATTTTATAGGTTTTTCATCTTCGAAGAGGAGAACTCTATCAAAATTCATCAAAAGACGACATATTGTGTAGATAATTCAACGAATACTCCTTGAAGTTTTATCTCGTGCTTGTCAGATCTCTGAAGGAATAACTTTCTGAATTTAAACCAGGTGTTTTTTAAAGGCCTGCCTATAAATGACGAAGTTCGAGAATAATTTTCGAAAATTCTTTTCATCCTTCATTCTCAAAACAAAAGAGTTTTAAAAAATTCATCATAAAACGAATTATCCTCAGAAGAGCTCGATAGAAGACTTCCTGTGTTTGTTCAACACCTTCTTTACGTACTTCAACGACAGAATATGGTTGTAGCTAATTTTGAGCGTAACGTATTTAAAATACTTTGAAACGAAAGGGTCTTTCAAAAATCATGAGAGGGCGAATACTTTTAGAATTGTTCGAGAAATAATTCTTGGAAATTTTATCATGTATTTACTAAACTACTTCCGTACATATGACAAAAAACGACATTAATTGTCGGAAATGTCACTTACCATGTATCTCTGAAACGAAGGAGTATTTCTAAAATCATCATAGTACAAAATATTCTGAGTATAATTCGAGAAATGAGGCTTTGAAGTTTTGCTGCGTGCTAAATTCAATTTAAAATATCGAAATATTTCAAATTACACTTTCAAGGAATTGCTTACATGATTGTTGGCAACGAAATCACTAAAAATATTTGCTGATTCGCGTGTTTTATCCTATTATAGAAATCATCACTGAAATGCATCAAAACATACAAAATTCGATATTTTCCAAAACTCACTAAGGCCCTATCACTTCAAAATACGAAAAACAGTGAGTAAACTACTCACCTGAGCTCTCTCTATCGAAGAAACAAGACAAATTGCATCGAATATGTCTACTAGATCAAAGCGTAATTTCATGCGAAGATTTTCAATGATCTTCAGAATTCAAGTATTTACTTGACTGAAACAAAGAGCTCAAAAACCTCAGTATATACTACCTATAGTTTAGTGAATCTTAAAAGAGGTTAATTTATTGCCGGCTAGGTTTTGAACCACAGTGATAAGGCGTGAGACCATTCTTACACTACATGAATTTCTGAGCCGTTTGGATGAAACGTTTACATGGCCTGCCATCTTTTTATGCAAGTGAGAGCTGATCTTGTCACAAACATGTGTGTTCCAGTTACCATATTCGAGAGAAGTTACTCTGTGTATCCAATAGAGGAAGCTCATGTGACTAGTTCTCTGAATTATTCCCTCATTTTGAAAAGCATTAGTGAGTTCCGAAAAACCATCAAAACTTGATTATTTGGACGCATTCTACTTATGATATGCATGTAAGATGTTTCCAACAAGTACGATATGCTTCGAAACGCCATATGTTTACCCTCTAAAGTGATGGGTTATGTTTTGGTTGGCAAGATTTGTGTAGTCAACTCCCTAGGAGTTTCATTCAAAATATTTCCATTCAAGTGTGAGTATGGTTGAATTAGAAGTATTTATGAATGTTAAAACAATATATACTTATGTTGGAATAATCCTTAATCTAATTGAATTACGCGCGTTATCATGCCGATAACTTAAATCTATGATTATACGAAGAGGTAGGATTGGCACGTGTAAAACTTCACATGGCAATTAGTATGACTGATTAAGACAGACCGAAGATAACGAAAAAATCTATAATAATATATAATATAATATATATATATATATATATATATATATATATATATATATATGTATATATATATATATATATATGGTATATATATATATATATATATATATATATATATATATATATATATATATATATATATATATATATATATATATATATATATATATATATATATATATATATATATATATATATATATATATATATATATATATATATATATATATATATATATATATATATATATATATATATATATATATATATATATATATATATATATATATATATATATATATATATATATATATATATATATATATATATATATATTATTTCGAAAGTTTTTAGCAATAACAGGCTTTTTTTGATATGAAAAACTTCATTTTTGTTGACGTTTCGTTGTTATATTACAACTTTGTCAAAACTAATGAATAATTGAATTTATGAGTTACTATAGATATCAAATGTCAAACTCATTTTCTAGAAAAATCAAATTAGTTTTTTTGTATCTTCACTTATTGATTTTCATTATCAGAGGAAAATTTCTGGCTTAGCATTCGCTTCGGAAGTTTTAGTCTTCTTCACCATGAGGAAACCTCTGAAAAACTCATGGTAAGCCAGGTGATTTTAATAATTCATATTTACATTTTATAATTACATATAGTTTTTTATATACTTATCCAGAATATGTATATTGTTGGTTTATGTGTGTGAAACTGGAGGTAGATCTGGAAAAAATGAGTGTTGAGATGTGATGTTTGGTGATTTTGTGTTTACTTTACGAGTGCTATTTGAGAGGTTTATTAAGTTATTGTAAATCGAATTGAGATGTTTAATGTCTGTTCTTTCATTTACTATGTTTTCTAAATTTTTAGGAATGTGTAGCATTTCTAAAATTTCTCTACTTCTTTTGTCCCTTTCAGTTGCCAAAATTTTCGTATTTTTGTAATCAAAATCATGTTTTTCTGTTATTTTA
Organism: Henosepilachna vigintioctopunctata; assembly: GCA_030704895.1. NCBI lineage: Eukaryota > Metazoa > Arthropoda > Insecta > Coleoptera > Coccinellidae > Henosepilachna > Henosepilachna vigintioctopunctata. The sequence continues at coordinate 69,405 of JARQZJ010000015.1, forward strand.
TGTTTATGTAAGGCTGTGATTTGAATTTTCGCGTATTTATGCGCTTTGATTCTTTCTTCGAGGTTTTGTTCTGTTTGTCCGATATAGCTTTTATTGCAATTGTTACACGGAATACTAAAAACTGTATGAGTTTTTCTTTGAGTTGCAGTTTGACTTTTTAATTTTGTATATATTTCTTCGATTTGATTTTTGGCAGTATGTGCTATCCTTAAATTATAAGGTTTTAATATTTTCGCAATATTTGTACTTTTAATACTTCTAATTTTGGAATATATATATATATATATATATATATATATATATATATATATATATATATATATATATATATATATATATATATATGTTTATATTCCTAAATTATGCTCACCTGTTGAAATAAATGGACACTGATAATAGCTATAGTTGATCAACATAATTATTCTGATGTTTTCGAGGTTGAATATTTTGCTTCTTGTATCCCACCATAAATCACAGCGTATAAATAACTATGTTATTCGAAGGGTGATATTTCAGTTGTTTTGTTGAATATTCGAATAGTCTCAGTCAATAATATAATCGTTTATAATCTGGGACAGGATGTTATTAATGAATCTTTTTAATTGATGCTAGTTTGTCAGTTGACACTTTACCTAGTTGTTTTCGTTTAGTGGTGTCTCTACATCCGCAGACTTAATTATTCCAAAGAAAACAATAACATTGTGAATTATTCATATTTTTTCAATGATAAATAACATGAAGTGGCGATTCTTATATTTGTGATAGAAAATATTGGCACTCTAGAACATTTAATCATTTCGTAAACATTTAGGTATCCTTGGGATTTAGTTTTTTTTGAAAAAATGTGTATAACTAACAAAGTATTCATTACGAAACGTTTTCAAGTTTGTCATTTCATGCTAATCTTACCACCTAAAGATGAAAAGAGCAAAGTATTTTTGAATATATTTCGTTGTTGCTCTGGATTATACATTTTGATAGCAACAGGGATGTTCACATGGTCAACTACGTTCAGTACTTTTATCGATTTGAGAGTTAATCCAATCTTCGATGTTTTGAATAAACTCTGTCAAACAGCGCTCCATTTCTCCGCATCAATTGTCGTATTGAAGTTGACATTTTTCAAAAAGAAACTATACAAAAAGTTCCTCGTGAAATTGTGGAAAACGAATGAAAAACTCTTGTGTTCTTGGTTGAAATCGAGAGGCCTGGTCTATATCTTCTTAGTATTCTATTCAGGAGTTTTGGTATGTTTCTCCAGGTCCTATTACGAGGCCTGTACACAAATGGAATGTATGGTATACTCCGTATATTTATTGGAACAATTTCAACATTTTCAAAGCTGGTTAGTGATGTCAGTTGCTATTTCTACAGTACAATGTTTGAATTAGCAATATATAACTATAATTAACAAGCTTTCGAGAAATCAGTTCAAAAGAATGCACAAAACTAGAGCGATGAAAGTTGAAGGAAGCATTCAAGTAGTAGAAGAAATAAACACCTTTGAAGAAATTATTTATATACATGAGCAGATGTGTGATTTGATTGATAACTTCAACACAATTTTTGGCAGCAATATTCTACTGGTAGTTTTGAGTGGAACTTTTAACATATTGATATACGCCACACGTTTAGCTCAGTATATATTGGAAGATACGGGACAGCATCCAGATCAATTCGATGCTGGAACAGTGATTGAAATGTTCTTCTACGTTTCCTTGACAGTGGTGACTTATGTCGATATATATATATATATATATATATATATATATATATATATATATATATATATATATATATATATATATATATATATATGTAAAATAATGATAAGATACTCTTCATATCATTTGCATATAGTAATATTATAGTTAAAAAATTCAATGGACGATGAATCTACTCTGTGATAGTTCATATTTAAATGAGAGGTAATAATAAAAACTTGTTTAAAAATCACTGACTGAAAAATTCTTTATTCGACTAGTTTCGCCTTTTACATTTACCATTCTTGATAATGCTGTAAAAAGCGAAACTAGTCGAATAAAGAATTGTTCGGTCAGTTATTTTCAGACAAGTTTTTATTATTACCTCTCATTTATATTATAGTTGTATATAGTTACTGTAGAGAAGAACAAGAATTATATCTGTGAATCGGTATCTTTCAAGAGGAAGGGGAAAACTTCATTTCAACAGACAGAATTGAATAGATCCTTTTCAAACTAAGAGAGATATAGATGAGATGTAGATGTAAAATAATTGAAATAGATAGTGATAAGATTGTATTGGATATAAGGACATTAAATTGATTTTTCTTTTAGGTAAGTTAAAATTTATGATGTTAATGATTATTGTAAATAAAAGTTATATTTCTTTTAGAATAAATCAATCGTTTGAGATATAACTCAATCTTATATATATATATATATATATATATATATATATATATATATATATATATATATATATATATATATATATATATATATATATATATATATATATATATATATATATATATATATATTATTTTGAATGTTTTTAGCAATAACAGGCTTCTTTTGATATGAAAAACTTTATTTTTGTTAACGTTTCGTTGTATATCACAACTTTGTCAAAACTAATGAATAATTGAATTTATGAGTTACTATAGATATGAAAAATTCATAGTATACCTGAGTACAATCTTATATATATATATATATATATATATATATATATATATATATATATATATATATATATATATATATATATATATATATATATATATATATATATATATATATATATATATATATATATATTATTTCGAATGTTTTCAGCAATAACAGGTTTCTTTTAAAATGAAAAACCTCATTCTCGTTGACGTTTCGTTGTATATCACAACTTTGTCAAAACTAATGAATAATTGAATTTTATTAATTACTATAGATCTCAAAATGTCGAACTTATTTTTTAGAAAAATCAAATTAGTTTTTTTTGTATCTTCACTTATTGATTTTCATTATCAGAGGAATATTTCTGGCTCAGCATTCGCTTCGGAAGTTTCAGTCTGCTTCACTATGAGGAAACCTCTCATGGTAAGCCAGGTCATTCTCATAAGTGTGTCATATATACATATATATAATAACATATAGTTTTTTATACTTATCCAGAAATATTGTTGGTTTATGGGTGTGAAACTGAAGGTAGATCTGGAAAAAATGAGTTTTGAGATGTGATGTTTGGTGATTGTTGTGTGTTTATATTATGAGTGTCATTTGTGAGGTTTATTAAGTTGTTGTAAATAGAAATGAGATGTTTAATATCTGTTCTTTCATTTACTGCGTTTTCAAAATTTTCAGGAATCTGTAGCCTTTCTAAAATTTCTCTACTTTTTTGTCTTGTTCCGTTGCTAAAATATTCGTATTTTTGAAATCAAAATCGTGTTTCTCTATTATTTTATGTTTATTTGAGGCTGTTATTTGAGTTTTTGCGTATTTATGCGCTCTGATTCTCTCTTCGAGATTTTGTAGTGTTTGTCCGATATAGCTTTTATTGCAATTGTTACACGGTATATTATAAACTGTATGAGTTTTTTCTGAGTTACAGTTTTACTTTTTAATTTTGTATATATTTCTTCGATTCGATTTTTGGCAGTATGTGCTATTGCTAAATTATAAGGTTTCAATATTTCAGAAATGTTTGTACTTAATTTTGGAATATATGGTAAGGGAATGTAATTATTTTCGTTAGATTTACTTCTTTTTGAATGTGAAGTATTATATAATTTATGAATTCTGTTTTTCATGATTTTGATGATTAAATTTAATGAGTAATTATTTTTCATGAGAAGATTACGAACTTCTTCAAGTGTTTCATATCGTAAACATGATGATGTTAATTTTAGTGATCTATCTATAAAATTATTTATTATTTCTTTTTTCTGGGAATAGTGATGATTACTTATATAATTTTCTGTTCGTTGCGAATTTATTTCTTTTCTGTACCATCTTGTAAAAGTTTTGTTATCTTTTCTTATAATTGTTATATCAAGAAAATTCGATTTTTCATCTTTTTCTTCTTCAAGTGTGGATTGTAATTTATTATGAAAACTATTGAAACGTTCTAGTATATTATTAATATGATCTTTATCTGCTATTATTAAACAATCATCAACATATTTTTTATATAATAAAATATTTTCTTCCAAATCTTTTATTACATCTTCTTCCAAAAATTCCATCACTAATTGTGCAATAATACTTCAAATTGGACTGCCCATTGCGACACCATCAAGTTGTTGATAAAATTGATGGTGTCGCAATGGGCAGTCCAATATCAAGTGTTATTGCACAGTTAGTGATGGAATTTCTAGAAGAAGATGTAATAAAAGAATTGGAAGAAAATATTTTATTATATAAAAGATATGTTGATGATTGTTTAATAATAGCAGATAAAGATCATATTAATAATACACTAGAACGTTTCAATAGTTTTCATAATAAATTACAATTCACACTTGAAGAAGAAAAAGATGAAAAATTAAATTTTCTTGATATAACAATTGAAAAGAAAAATAACGAAATTTTTACAAGATGGTACAGAAAAGATAATAAATTCGCAACGAATAATAAATTATATAAGTAATCATCACTATTCCCAGAAAAAAGGAATAATAATTAATATTATAGATATTTTACTAAAATTAACATCATCATGTTTACGATATGAAACACTTGAAGAAGTTCGTACTCTTCTCATGAGAAATAACTACCCATTAAATTTAATCAACAAAATCATGAAAAACAGAATTCATAAATTATATAATACTTTACAATCAAAAATAAGTGAATCTAACGAAAATAATTACATTCCCTCACCATATATTCCAAAATTTAGTACAAACATTGCTTAGATATGAAAACCTTTTAATTTAAGGATAGCACATACTGCCAAAAATCAAATCGAAGAAATATATACAAAATTAAAAAGTAAAACTGTAACTCAGAAAAAAACTCATACGGTTCATAATATACCGTGTAACAATTGCAATAAAAGCTATATCGGACAAACACTACAAAATATCGAAGAGAGAATCAAAACGCATAAATTTGCAAAAACTCAAATAACATCCTTAAATAAACATAAAATAACAGAAAAACTCGATTTTGATTACAAAAATTCGAAGATTTTAGCAACTGAAAAAGACAAAAAAGTGGAGAAATTTTGGAAATGTTACACATTCGTAAAAATTTAGAAAACACAGTAAATGATAGAACAGACATTGAACATCTTAATTCTATTTACAACAACTCAATAAACCCCACAAATAACACTCATAAAATAAACACACAACAATCACCAAACATATCATCTCGAAACTCATTTTTTTCAGATCTACCTTTAGTTTCACACGCATAAACCAACAACATACATATTCTGGATAAGTATAAAAAACTATATGTAATATATATATATATATATATATATATATATATATATATATATATATATATATATATATATATATATATATATATATATATATATATATATATATATATATATATATATATATATAAATAGCACTTATTAGAATGACCTGACTTTCGATGAGCTTTCCTCATGGTAAAGAAGACTAAAACTTCTACTTTACTTAGAAGTGAATGCTGAGCCAGAAATATTCCTCTGATAATGAAAATCAATAAGTGAAGATACAAAAAAACTAATTTAATTTTTCTGAAAAATAAGTTTGATATTTTGATATATATATATATATATATATATATATATATATATATATATATATATATATATATATATATATATATATATATATATATATATATATGTATATAGTATTTCATAAATTTAATTATACATTAGTTTTGACAATGTTGTGACATACAACGAAACGTTAACAAAAATAAAATTTTTCATATCAAAAGAAGCCTGTTATTGCTAAAAATATTCAAAATAAAATATCTTAAACAGGCAATAAATAAATTTTGAAGAAAATTTGAATATATATATATTTGAGGAAATTAATTTTTCGTGTTTATGGCACTGAATGAAATATTTAAGAAACTTCACACCAGGACATTCATTCAAAAAATTCAAATTAACCAAAAGACTGTTATAGTAGAGCTAGATATGTGAACGTGTACGATGTTATGTCTCCATTATCCTTCAAGTGATAAATGTTAGAAAAATATTGAAATCGATGCCACACTTGATGGAAGTGCGAGATATATGTTTCGTTCTGCAAGGAACTCGTCAGTCGCACCACGTCCATCGAAGTGAGGCAACGATTTCAATCTCCAAGCATCTTCTTGTGACTCCAAGTGAACTATCGTAGAGTAATGAATACTCCACAATTCCATTTATAGGAATCAGTAGAAAACATCTCTCAGATTACAGACACACCAAGCATCGAACTTTCACATATCTTCTATACCCGTAGGTATCTACTAAATTGCAATGTCTATTTGACAAATATCATCATATGATGTTTTCAAATGTCAATAGGTTGCGTTAGTAGTACGCTCGCGATTCCTCAAAAATATCGCCGAATAGGCTCCTGAAATACGGAAAGAACCGCGAGCGTACCTCTAACTCCTCCTTTTGACATTTGAAAACATCGTATGATTATATTTGTCGAATATACATTGCAATTTAGTAGATACCTACGGGTATAGAAGATATGTGAAAGTTCGATGCTTGTGTGTCTGTAATCTGAGAGATGTTTTCTACTGATTCCTATAGATGGATTTGTCGAGTATTCATAACTTTACCAGAGTTCACTTGGAGTCAAAAAAACATGCTTGAAGATTGAAGTCATTGCCTCACTTCGATGGACGTGATGCGACTGACGAGTTACTTGCAGAACGAAACATTCATCTCGCACTTTCATCAAGTGTGGTATCGATTTCAATATATCTCTAACATTTATCTCTTGAAGGATAAGGGAGATAATCACATCATGCGCGTTCACAAATCTAGCTCTACTATAACATCCTTTTGGTTAATTTGAATTTTTCGAATGAATATTCTAGTGTTCATTTTATTGTATATATATATATATATATATATATATATATATATATATATATATATATATATATATATATATATATATATATATATATATAATATATATATATATATATATATATATATATATATATATATATATATATATATATATATATATATATATATATATATATATATATATATATAATGAGGGTTATGAGGGTTAAATGAAACATAATTCTCACAACTCCATCTTCTATGGAGTTGTGAGAATTGTGTTTCATTTAACCCTCATTATAAAAATGAATTCACACAGGGATAATACCATTTCATATATATATATATATATATATATATATATATATATATATATATATATATATATATATATATATATATATATATATATATATTCAATCTGCAAGCTAAACAAATCTTGGTAAAAAGATCAAATATAAAATATCTTGGTAAAAACAGGGGGAGGCTTTCGTTCTGCAGTGGGCGGACAGAGGTTGATGATGATATAGATTCACGATTCACAAATCATTCATAAAAGTAAATACTGGACTTGATCGAAATATAGAAATATTTCGAATAAAATTCTCAGGCGGCTCTCTAAACAAATTTCATCAACCAGAACAAACCTACCACCCTCGATAGTGAAAATTAAGTGCGCTTCGAAAAATCATCGAACTTGTTGAATGATAATAAAGTATAACTGTTTCATCCTTATTATAAATCATCTCCCTCTATCGAAGAAAAGACGGATCAACTTTACCGAGCATTCTGGATTCCTGTTCGAATGAAATGTCTAACTAGCCTATACGTACTCGTACTAACATTGTCATGAGTAGGAATCTAGAATGCTCGGAACAGTATATACGTCTTTTATTCGATATAGGGAGCTCACGTAAATAGTTCACGAACTAACGTTCTCCTGATTCAGGTATAGGACCTGGAAGCATTTCGAAAGTCATCCGCTCTTGATTAATGATGAAATGAGACTGAAGATTCATAACAATGATGAAACAATTGTATCTTATTATCATTCAACAAGTTCAATGTTTTTTCGAAGTGCACTTAATATTCACTCTCGAAATGTTCGTTCTCGTTGACAACATTTGTGTAGACAGCTCCCTGAGACTTTTATTTCAAATATTTCCTTATTTCGATCAAAAGTCTCGGTATTCAGTACTATATATATATATATATATATATATATATATATATATATATATATATATATATATATATATATATATATATATATATATATATATATATATATATATATATATATATATATATATATATATATATATATATATATATATATATATATATATATATATATATATATATATTAAATAATATATGTCTCATAATTTTAAGGAAGGCGAAGTTCTTAATTCAGAGGTGAATACTAGTGTATCAAAACTCGAAGTGGTGAACTGCTGTTGTCATATATTCAACTATTAATAATGTATGGATAGCTTTTTAATATATAATGATTTTTCTGGAATTTTCCAGGTTCTCCCTATTGTACTGGCTGATAGATGTTCTGAAGTAGTTTCCAAAGGAAAACAATTAGTGGTGAGATGCCTATCGTATTCTAATCAACTTTCATTAAGATCAAAGACGTATGAAGACGAATTACTGGAAAAAAGTATCTCTATTCTACTTCACCAAGCTGAACGGAGAGTACCACAATTCAGTGCTGGAGGTTTTTTTTCAATTGACTACTCAATGTTAAAAATGATAGCAAGTTCTTTAACGGCAAATATGGTGATCATTCTTCAACTCATGTTGAGCAAATGAACAGATTTTTCAAACAGAGTTCTAGATTCAGTCTCATAAATATTCTTTTCCACAAATCTTCTGCTTATCAGAAGCATTTTCATGTGCTACTTCATTTGATTTTATCATAGCTCACAATAATTATACCTAACGAAAACATGAAAAAGATTTCGTTTTGCTTTCAGTATACTCAAGTCAAGTAGTAACACAAATTTATTTTGAAAAATTACATGAAAAGATGCTTTCAATGTTGTACAAATCCACTTCACAAACATACGCCTGAAAAATATTCATCACTAGATTTCAAATGGGGACAAAATCCCCAGACTTTTTCTTTTAGTTCAACCCTCTTAATCAAAATATCTCAGTGTTTCAAATTTTGCGTCATTTTTAAGATAATTAAGATTTTTAAGATATACTTTTTAAGAAATATTTTCTTTCAGCATATCTTTACGGGTCGATTTTGTTCAAATACCTAGTGAGCCATTTTTCTGTTTTGGCTTCCTCAATGTCTTCTAGTCTTTACTGCGAAGAACAGATCTCCAAACCTACGCAAGGATTTGCTTTCATCTTTACATACCTATGGTTATACCTATTGTATATCGTTGAGAATTGTTATATCACTAAACCATAGAAGCATTTCAATTTCTTTATCATGTACTTTTTGAAATTCATTGTTTTTCAACGCTCTAATTATTGTAATGACTCGTACAATTGCTCGTGTATACAAGTACGCGTTTCGTCGTTACAAACGACTTCTTCAGATGCTTACAAAATGATTCAAGCATTCAATAATAATTACAGCAATATTCTGATATTCTGTAAGCATCTGAAGAAGTCGTTTGTAACGACGAAATGCGTCATGCAATGTAGTCAATAAAGTGCAAATCATAAGTTGAAGTGTTTGAATTTAAGTTTATATTCTATTACTATTTAGTTCTATTTTTGCATTGCGGAGGATTCGGTAAAGAAATTGGTACAGGAGCTGACCTATTTGAATGCATTCAGAAGAAAAACTCTCTTTTTTCCTGATGTATCCACTTGTTTTTCGAAATATTTGAATTATACAAAGTATTTTAGGGAACAATTTCGATGTTTTCGGTTGGATATGTTGAGTCATTTCAGATATCAGAGCAATTGCATTGAAATTATTGAGTCGTCTATTAGCTGCTGGTTTCCAGAACAATTCTTCGTTGAGAGTAGTTTATTTCCACCGAAGATTCATCCTTCATAGTAGTACCATTTTGTAGGAATAAAATGATGATCACTGGTTTGGATTACAAAGGTTATTTCATAGAAATGTTCAGGGGTGACAGCTGATGGCAGAATTAGTTGAGCATAAGAGCTTTAAAAGATACAAGTGTTTTTAGATAGGCAAAATGAAGAACAATATTGAGCCCTCATGTAAAATAGACTCTAAAATAGCAGAGAGTTGTTTGAAAAATCTTTAACATATTTTCAGTATGCTAAAGTTTATCAGATTAATGATCAAAAAGCTCAGATATCCACAACTCAGCCTGCTTTCGAATCAACAAAGTGATACGTAGGTATACTTTATTTTCCATCGTACTTATTGGGGACTTATCACTATATGTTCGTTCTCTATTGTACTCTATGATTTTATCTACAGCGTTTTACAGAATATTTCTGTATATATACCTTTGTGATAACCACTTGTTTTGATGTGTATCCTTCTAATGAACAGATTGAACATTTTTGAAAAGTTTTTAGTTATTATTTATTTCAATATTCCTCATTTTTATTGAAAACACAAACTTTGTCGAAGAGATTTTGTGAGATACATAGCAACAACAACAATTTCTGTTTGTAGAACTCAACTTATAAATTGCATCTTCAAATCACTGAAATTCACAAACTTCTCCAAATGATCACAAAACAAAATGTTTAGGGTAATATCAAAATTTTAGGAACAGTTGATTCCTGTTCTATTTGATTGTACGAAACCCCACAGAAAAATGAAATTTCAAAATGCAATATAGCGATGAAATTGAAAAACTGCGTAATTCTTATTTGTACTCTATTTGTCAGTACTTCATATATATTTATAAAATATTTGTACAAGCACGTGCCACTTGAGGTTAAAAATGATAAAAGTCAATTTCTACAATCAAATGATTGACATAACTTTTCATAACAATAATACTGTAAAACCATATTTCATCTTTACTCTTTCGTTGCAAAAAACAACGAAATTGTTCGAAGCTTTTTCATCCAGTAAAAAACTTAACATAATTCAACTTTATGTTTTTCAGTTTTTATCAACTTAGGACCTAATATGTAATGAGAGATCTTAGAAATCGCACTCATATTCTTTTTATCGCTACGCTTTTTTTGATCTTCACTCGAAATTTGCGGCAAAATATCATCCAGAACTCTAAGTTCTTGTTGAGTAAAAATTTGATCGAGGAATTTTCTAACGGCAATCATTACCACCAACATCAAGGGAAAGAGTATTGAAGTGGAACTGAACGATTTTACAGTCCACAGACACAGCAAGCATGCCAATTGGATTATAGTAAATAAATGCACCCTACCAATTGGAATCTGAAAAATAATTGGATTCAGATAGAAGTTGAGTAATTGATTAGAACACTTTCGTATATTCATCATCACTAGTAAATTAGTACAAACCTCTCTTAGGAACTGATAATCTGGTTGGTATTTGCTTGGCATAAACATAATTAGAATTCTATTGAATAACTCTAACCCTCTTAGTGACTCTGCACCCATAAACAAAAAAATTCCATATAATACAGGCATCGGAATAAAACCCAATATAGGAGTGAGAAAAACTGATAGACCAACAGTCGAAAATATCAAGATGTGAGTTACTCTTTGCTCCCTCACACCTAAAAATGTTTGTTTTTCTCCTGGAGCTGCTAATTCCGATTCCAGTTTCAGCGAATTGACATGGTTGATGGAGGGTACGGTAGCAGCTACAAACCAAGGCAGTCCCATACAAGAGCATACTTGGATGAGGATTGATATCACGAAAAGATCCAAGTGATATCCACAACCTAAAAATTGTTGTATTAAACAAAAACAATTGGTATTCACTTTCATTTTATCATATAACATTCCTCACTCTTCATGTAAGAGAGAAAAGTACTGGAAGTTTCAGAGAACAAATGCAGGGAAAATATTTTTCTACATTTGTAGAGAAATGGTACTTCAGAAGGATGATTGCAAATAAGGAGCAGATAGATGTGAGCAATTTGCTACAAAAATATAGTTACCTGATGTGTTATGTGTTTGAGAAGAGGAAGCTATAACGAAACGCTTTTTTTGAAAATTGTTGAGATAAAGCAAAATTTGAACCGAAACAAAAAATTCTCCACTCACCTTTTTTCAGTTCATGCAGTTTTCTATTTACAATGACTGCAGTAATTTGCTGGTCCATAAATATCAGAACTGTACCAAGAAGCGCCGGAGGAATAGCTATAAACACCGAAATCCATGGACTGTTTTTGAGAGGAGGTATCATCCATCCCCGACCAGGTAGAGTTGGTTCGAATGTTTTAGGCACTACCAGCTTTGGAGTAGGAATGCCTACGTCAAAATCCAACATTGACATCGATACTATGGCAATTGTTACTGCAAATTCACTGATGAGTAGACGTATCTAAAAACACCCATTAAAATTTGTTCGATACTTTGCTAACAAAAAGTCACATACGAGGGGAAATAGAGTGAACTCTTGAATTCCTTCAACTGTCTAGAAATCAAATATGTTCCCATAAAAAGCAAAATGGACATGAGAAAAACGTTTGGAGTATGATTTGTGAAACATTTTTCAGACAATAGTTGCAGTTTCTGAAATGACAAAGAATAAGATAATATATCAATCCATAGATATATATATATATATATATATATATATATATATATATATATATATATATATATATATATATATATATATATATATATATATATATATATATATATATAAGAGAATGAACACCAGAACATTCATTTGAAAAATTGAAATTAATCAAGAGAATGTTATAGTAGCGCTAGATATGTGAACGTGTGAGATGTGATGTCTCCATTATCCTTCAAGGGATAAATGTTAGAGAAATATTGAAATCGATGCCACACCTGATGGAAGTGCGAGACATATATGTTTCGTTCTGCAAGGAACTCGTCAATCGCACACGTCCATCGAAGTGAGGCAACGATTTCAACCTCCAAGCATCTTCTTGTGACTTCAAGCGGAAGATCGTAGAGTAATGAATACTCTACAATTCCATCTATAGAAATGAGTAGAAAACACCTCTCTCGGATTACAGAAACACCAAGCATCGAAATTTCACATATCTTCTATACCCGTAGGTATCTACTAAATTGCAATGTCTCTTTGACAAATATCATCGAACGATGTATTTATTATGTAGAGTATTCATTACTCTACGATCTTCCGCTTGAAGTCACAAGAAGATGCTTGGAGGTTTGAATCGTTGCCTCACTTCGATGAACGTGGTGCGACTGACGAGTTCCTTGCAGAACGAAGCATATATGTCTCGCACTTCCATCAGGTGTGGCATCGATTTCAATATTTCTCTAACATTTATCCCTTGAAGGATAATGGAGACATCACATCGTACACGTTCACATATCTAGCTCTACTATAACATTCTCTTGATTAATTTCAATTTTTCAAATGAATGTTCTGGTGTTCATTTTCTTAAATATTTCATTCAGTGCCATAAGCACAAACAATTTTCATTTCCTTAAATATATCGCCGAATGGGCCCCTGAAATACGGAAATAAGCGCGAGCGTACTACTAACGCAACCTACTAACATTTAGAAACATCGTTCGATGATATTTGTCAAAGAGACATTGCAATTTAGTAGATACCTACGGGTATAGAAGATATGTGAAATTTCGATGCTTGGTGTTTCTGTAATCCGAGAGAGGTGTTTTCTACTGATTTCTATAGATGAAATTGTAGAGTATTCATTACTCTACGATCTTCCGCTTGAAATCACAAGAAGATGCTTGGAGGTTGAAATCGTTGCCTCACTTCGATGGACGTGGTGCGACTGACGAGTTCCTTGCAGAACGAAACATATATGTCTCGCACTTCTATCAGGTGTGGCATCGATTTCAATATTTCTCTAACATTTATCCCTTGAAGGATAATGACATCACATCGTACACGTTCACATATCTAGCTCTACTATAACATTCTCTTGATTAATTTCAATTTTTAAAATGAATGTTCTGGTGTTCATTTTCTTAAATATTTCATTCAGTGCCATAATATATATATATATATATATATATATATATATATATATATATATATATATATATATATATATATATATATATATATATATATATATATATATATATATATATATATATATATATATGTATATATTATTATTATTATTTCGATTGTCCCCCATGAGGAGAGCGACTGAACTTGAATTCGTATCATTAGGAATTTTGCTTCATCTTTATTGCCTCCCAAAAACGCTTCATCCTCTCTGAATGTTCTTTCTTCCGTTCATCTGTCCACTTTACTCCAGGTTGACGATTTACTCTTTGCTCAAACTTTATATGTGCGATTTTATAGCGGCATTCAGTGCGATCTTCGAGATTTTTTATATTGATCTGTTGTAGATCCTCTTGGACCTCTTTTAGCCACTCTGTTCCGCATTTACTATTCATAATTATATTGAGTAGTTTCTTCGGTATTCTGGACTGTTTCATTCTGTAGACATGTGCATAGAACTTTGCTCGTCGTTTTCTGATTTCTTCCGTTATCGTATTTGTCTTTTGATACAGTTCATTTTGAGGTCTTTTCATCCAAACACCGTTTCTATTGATTGGCCCGTAAATCTTTCTGAGAATTTTTCGTTCTTCTATTTCTCTAATTCTTGAATGGCCGCTAATAACCATTGTTTCAGCTGCGTAGATTGCTTCTGGAAGAATCGTTGTGTTATAATGCCTCAATTTGGCGCCTCTCGAAATGCACTTTTTGTTATAGTGAGCCCATGTTTGTTTGTAGGCCCTTTGGAGCTTGGTTATTCTCTGTTAATTAGCGATTCGGTTTAAACCTGAGGACTGTATAATTTCCCCGAGGTATTTAAAATGGCCTACTTGCAGAATTTCACCATGTTTTGTCATAAGAGAAGATTTATCTTTTGGTTTTCTTTCCATGTATTTGGTTTTATCATAAGAAATTTGTAACCCGGTTTTCTGCGCAATTTCATGTAGTTTTTCCACGGCGCGAATGGCTTCAGTTCTGTTGTCTGTGATGACAGCAATATCGTCTGCAAAGGCGAGACATTTGACATTTATTCTATTTTCTTTTTTGATACCCACTTGTATGCCCTTCACGTGAAGTTCCCATTCCCTTATGATCTTTTCTAAAACAATATTGAAAAGAATTGGCGAAAGTCCGTCCCCCTGCCGCACACCGGTTTTGATTTCAAAGGCATCTGATATTTCGCCCATAAATTTTACCTTGGAAGTTGTACCTGTGTCTGTTTTATAATTGTACGGGTCTTTCGATCGATTCCAAATTCTTTCATGATTTCGAAAAGGGTTTCGCGGTCTACCGAATCAAATGCTTTTTTGAAGTCAATGAATGTGATCACTGTATTTCTACATTTCCTCATCTGTAATATCGTCTTCAAAGTCCAGATCTGTTCAGCACATGATCGGCCTTTTCTGAATCCAGCTTGGTATTCCCCAATTAGTGGATCCGCTTGGTGTTCTACTCTGTTTAGGAGTGCTTTAGAAAGTATTTCGTACGCAACCGGGAGTAAGGAAATTCCCCTGTAATTATTGATATCCATTTTGTCCCCCTTTTTGTGCAATGGATGTATCAACGAGCATTTCCAATCCTCTGGTATCTGTGCCGTTCCCCAGATTTCTGATATTAAATGATGAAGTTTTTGGGTCAAAGTAGTATCGTTCAGTTTCCAGAGTTCCGCAATAATCCCATCTTCTCCTGCTGCTTTGTTGTTTTTGAGTTGCTTGATTATTGCCGTAATCTCTTCCATATCAGGGGCTTGCGAGTCTGGATGCCTAAACCCCGAAAAGTCGAACATAAGTTTTTCTTGGGGTGGACTGCAGTTGAGAAGGGTGCTGAAATATTCGGCTAACATTTTGCAGTTATTTTTTGTGTTAGTTTCCAACGCGCCATCGGATTTTCTGAAGCAAAGAGTGGGCGCTTGGTATCCTCGCAAGTTTTCTCTTAAAGTGTTGTAAAAATCTCTAGTATTATTATTGGTGGAATCCTTCTTTATTTCGTGACACCTATTATTATCGTATCTCCGTTTTTCTCTTCTAATTACTTTGGAGGCCTGTTTTTGAGTTGTAAGGAAATTCTCCCAGTTTTCCTCATTTTTATGGCCGTTAAATTTTTTCCATGCAGTTATTCTCTTGACGACTGCTTGGTCGCAGATTAAGTTCTTTCAAAAATCTTGTACGCTTTCTGGAAAGGTTTTGTTGTGGTGATTAATGGGAGCGTGCACGTTGATTAAAGTGTAAGCTTTATTAGCTGATTTGATAGAAAGCAACGAGACTCTCTCGTTGGGCGATGTGAAATTAATAACCGAGTCTAGTATGGAATTGTGTATCGCGAATCCGGTAACTATGTATATATATATATATATATATATATATATATATATATATATATAAGATGAGCTTTGTCGAATATGATATCTCGAATATGTGTTTGTGACAAGATCAAAGCGTACCTTCATAGAAGTTTTTCATTTATCTTCAGAATTCAAGTATTGACTTGACTGAAACAAAGAGCTCAAAAATCTCAATCTTGACTACCTATGAAGGTCCAGTGAATCTTGAGGCAAATTATTCTATTACCGGCTTGGTCACAAACATATGTGTTCCTGAGAAGTTACTTTTTTCCGATAGAGACAGCTCACGTGAATAGTTCCCTGAATAATTCCCTCATTCTGAAGATAAAGGCATCCGTGAATTTCGAAAAAACATCAAAACTTGATTACTTGGACGCATGCCACTTATGATGTCCCATAATATGAGCAAATAACTCTGTAAGATGTATTCAACAAATACGATATACTCTGAAGCGCACTATATATTCACCCCCGAAAGTGATGGATTGTGGTTTCGTTGGCAACATTTGTGCAGTCAACTAACTGGGAGCTTCAATGAGAATATTTCGATTCGAATATGGGTATCGTTTAACTATAAAATATTCATGATACTTGAAACAATATATATATATATATATATATATATATATATATATATATATATATATATATATATATATATATATATATATCTATATTCTTTAAAATTGTTTTATTGCCTGTTTAAGATATTTTATTTTGAATGATTTCAGCAATAACAGACTTCTTTTGATATGAAAAACTTCATTTTTGTTGAAAAATAAATTTTTATACAACCGAACTTCAACAAAAATAAAGTTTTTCATATCAAAAGAAGCCTGTTATTGCTAAAAACATTCAAAATAATATATATATATATATATATATATATATATATATATATATATATATATATATATATATATATATATATATATATATATATATATATATATATATATATATATATATATATATATATATATATATATATATATATATATATATATATATATATATATATATATATATATATATATATATATATATATATATATATATATATATATATATATATATATATATTTATATATATATATATATATATATATATATATATATATATATATATATATATTTATAATATATATATATATATATAAATATATATATATATATATATATATTTAAATATATATATATATATATATATATATATATATATATATATATATATATATATATCGTGTGGGGTTGTTAGTGCCCCCATCGGCCGCCTCCCCAGGTGGCGGATAGGGAAAAGTCTCCTAGGTATAGGAGACACTGATACACAGGGTGGACCAAAAGCTAACTAAACAAATCCATTGGAGTCTGTTCAGTATCTGACGGCCAGTGGTCAGCGTCTGTTTCTCTAGTTGAGGCGGCTGTATTTCAATCTTCTCGAACTCAAAAATCAAGTCGCACACCCTGTGGTCTCAACTGAGACCACCACTCAACTCTATTCAGCTTGAACGCATGATGGAAAAGAAGATCAATGTATCACTACACCAGGCACCAGTCGAAAGACTGGCTTCACCTGATCATCGGATTCTGGGGGATTAGGGACACCATGCGGAGAAGAATCGGAGCTTCTCAAAAACCTTCTATTATCTCAAGATCAAACAAAAACATCACATCGGTACAATTAACGTGTATACACTCGCTAAAACAGGTAAACTGAAGCAGCTCACCAACACCATGAGAAAATTCAATCTCAAAATCACCGCTCTCCAAGAAACACGATTCATGGACGAAAATCATTTCGATACCGACAGTTTCAGAATCTACAAGGGGAAATATGCCGTGAAAGTAATTGGCAAATTACCGATTTTAGGTACCGGATTCGCGATACACAATTCCATACTAGACTCGGTTATTAATTTCACATCGCCCAACGAGAGAGTCTCGTTGCTTTCTATCAAATCAGCTAATAAAGCTTACACTTTAATCAACGTGCACGCTCCCATTAATCACCACAACAAAACCGCTCCAGAAAGCGTACAAGATTTTTGGGAAACATTGGAAGAAACAACCAATGAAATACCAAACCACCACGTGAAAATCTTGCTAGGAGATTTTAACGCACAGCTAGGTAAGGAAAGGAAATTCAGAGACACTACGGGTCCCCATACTAAACACAAACGTACTAACAAAACGGTGAAAGGTTTATCGCGTTCTGTAGGAACTTTGAACTCAAAATCATGAGTACTTAAATTTCAAAAACCTGCACATAAGCTAACTAATTGGTGATCGCCCAGTCTCAAGCAAGGTGAATATCAAATTGATCATGTCGCAATTTCCAAAAACAACGTAAAGGAAATTTTAAATGTCAGAACTCATAAAGGCGTCTTTGATTCGGATCACTATCTCCTCCAAATAAAAACAAAATTTCAACCCAACAGAAATAAAAAATTTACACCCAGAAAAGTAAGTTCCGATCCCGAAAATCTGAAACTTCACAAGGATACAATCATTGCACAAATCAATCAGGAAGAATCGACGAATTGGGAAATCCTTACAAAGAATATTCAGAAAGCCATCACACTAGGGCAACCTCCTCGCACCAGGAAACACCGCTTGTGGAACTTAATCTGCGACCAAGCAGTCGACAAGAGAATAACTGCATGGAAAAAATTTAACGGCCATAAAAATGAGGAAGACTGAGATAATTTCCTTACAACTCAAAAACAGGCCTCCAAAGTAATTAGAAGAAAAAAACGGAAAAATGATTATAATAGGTGTCACGAAATACAGAAGGATTCCACCAATAATAATACTAGAGATTTTTACAACACTTTAAGAGAAAACTTGCGAGGATACCAAGCGCCCACTCTTTGCTTCGAAAAATCCGAAGGCGCGTTGGAAACTAACACAAAAAATAATTGCAAAATGTTAGCCGAATATTTCAGCACCCTTCTCAACTGCAATCCACCCCAAGAAAAACTTAAGTTCGACTTTTCGGGGTTTAGGCATCCAGACTCGCAAGCCCCTGATATGGAAGAGATTACGGCAATTATCAAGCAACTCAAAAACAACAGAGCAGCAGGAGAAGATGGGATTATTGCGGAACTCTGGAAACTGAACGATACTACTTTGACCCAAAAACTTCATCATTTAATATCAGAAATCTGGAGAACGGAACAGATACCAGAGGATTGGAAATGCGCGTTGATACATCCATTGCACAAAAAGGGGGACAAAATGGATATCAATAATTACAGGGGAATTTCCTTACTCCCGGTTGCGTACGAAATACTTTCTAAAGCACTCCTAAACAGAGTAGAACACCATGCGGATCCACTAATTGGGGAATACCAAGCTGGATTCAGAAAAGGCCGATCATGTGCTGAACAGATCTGGACTTTGAAGACGATATTACAGATGAGGAAATGTAGAAATACAATGATCACATTCATTGACTTCAAGAAAGCATATGACTCGGTAGACCGCGAAACCCTTTTCGAAATCATGAAAGAATTTGGAATCGATCGAAAGACCCGAACAATTATATTTAGAACTGACACTTACAGGTACAACTTCCAAGGTAAAATTTATGGGCGAAATATCAGATCCCTTTGAAATCAAAACCGGTGTGCGGCAGGGGGACGGACTTTCGCCAATTCTTTTCAATATTGTTTTAGAAAAGATCATAAGATAATGGGAACTTCACGTGAAGGGCATACAAATGGGTATCAAAAAAGAAAATAGAATAAATATCAAATGTCTCGCCTTTGCAGACGATATTGCTTTCATCACAGACAACAGAACTGAAGTCATTCGCGCCGTGGGAAAACTACATGAAATTGCGCAGAAAACCAGGTTACAAATTTCTTATGATAAAACCAAATACATGGAAAGAAAACCAAAAAATAAATCTTCTCTTATGACAAAACATGGTGGAATTCTACAAGTAGGCCATTTTAAATACCTCGGGGAAGTTATACAGTCCTCAGGTTTAAACCGAATCGCTAATGAACAGAAAATAACCAAGCTCCAAAGGGCCTACAAACTAACATGGTCTCACTATAACAAAAAAGGCATTTCGTGAGGCGCCAAATTGAGGCATTATAACGGAACGATTCTTCCAGAAGCAATCTATGCAGCTGAAACAATGGTTATTGGCGGCCATTCAAGAATTAGTGAAATAGAAAAACAAGAACGAAAAATTCTCAGAAAGATTTAAGGGCCAATCAATAGAAACGGTATTTGAATGAAAAGACCTCAAAATGAACTGTATCAAAAGACAAATACGATAACGGAAGAAATCAGAAAATGACGAGCAAAGTTCTATGCACATGTCTACAGAATGAAACAGTCCAGAATGCCGAAGAAACTACTCAATATAATTATGAATAGTAAATACGGAACAGAGTGGCTAAAAGAGGTCCAAAAAGATCTACAACAGATCAATATAAAAAATCTCGAAGATCGCACTGAATGTCGCTATAAAATCGCACATATAAAGTTTGAGCAAAAATTAAATCGTCAACCTGGAGTAAACTGGACAGATGAACGAAAGAAAGAGCACTCAGAGAGAATGAAGCGTTTTTGAGAGGCAAAAAAGATGAAGCAAAATTCCTAACGATTGCGAATTCAAGTTCAGTCGCTCTCCTCATGGGGAACAATCGAAATAATAAAAATAATAATAATAATTTATATATATATATATATATATATATATATATATATATATATATATATATATATATATATATATATATATATATATATATATATTTATTTATTACAAGAAAAGTTGCCGTATCGTCTATTATTTAAATTTTCTTTTTTGGGTACTCGGCAGTAGAGGCGAAATTAAGAACACACAATCTTCAATCTGTCATCTATATTTTCGACACTAATGCGGTCTTTCATTAGGATGCTAAAAATTCAAATATAAAAATACAATTCAAGAAAACTGTATTGGAAACACTTACATTTGACCTGTGGTTAAGCCCAAAAAAAGCTGAATGTCTAACCACGTACAAATCTGTCCCTCCCAGAATATATGGCCTACCAAAGGTACATAAAGCAGATTTTCCACTAAGACCAATCGTGTCGACAATAGGTTCACCAACAGTGGAACTGAGCAAGTTCGTTGCTCAGGTGTTGTCCAGGGCTTTTGCCGATTTCCACACGTTCGCCGTTAAGGATTCTTTTCAATCTAGTTGAAGGGTCAACAACTTTCAGATACCTGACAACTACAAGATAGTTTCTTTGGATGCTGTGAGTCTTTTCACGAACATCTGTTGTGAATTGAGTTGTGAAATTATTGCTGGTGAGTGGCAGCGTGTGGGTTTGTACACCAGTATTCCTATGGAGGAATTCCTGTCTATTATTAGATTGCTGTTCAGTTCAAATTATTTAAAATTTGACAAAAAATTCTATTCTCAAATTTTTGGGTGTCCGATGGGAAGCAATTTAAGTTCTATTCTTGCATCTGTGTTGATGTCTTCTCTTCTGAAGAGCAGTATCTTGAAACTTTCGTACCCAGTCCCATTGATCTACCAGTATGTGGACGACCTTATTCTGTCTGTACCCTTGGAAGGTACAGATGAGATTCTCAGAGTATTTAATAATAATAATAATAATAATAATAATAATAATAACATCTTTATTAGCTAGTAGCTGTACAATTTTCTTCTCTTTACATTAAAGAATTTGGAATCGATCGAAAGACCCGAACAATTATAGAACAGACACTTACAGGTACAACTTCCAAGGTAAAATTTATGGGCGAAATATCAGATCCCTTTGAAATCAAAACCGGTGTGCGGCAGGAGGACGGACTTTCGACAATTCTTTTCAAGATTGTTTTAGGAAAAATCATTAGGGAGTGGGAACTTCACGTGAAGGGCATACAAGTGGTTATCAAAAAAGAAAATAGAATAAATGTCAAATGTCTCGCCTTTGCAGACGATATTGCTATCATCACAGACAACAGAACTGAATCCATTCGCGCCGTGGAAAAACTACATGAAATTACGCAGAAAATCGGGTTACAAATTTCTTATGATAAAACCAAGTACATGGAAAGAAAACCAAAAAATAAATCTTCTCTTATGACAAAACATGGTGAAATTCTACAAGTAGGCCATTTTAAATACTTCGGAGAAGTTATACAGTCCTCAGGTTTAAACCGATCAATTTTAATAGCGATTAGCGATGTTCAATGGCGACCAACTAGGGGGCTCGATGTGCTCGTTTTGTTTTTGTAGATGCCTGATTTGTTTCGAATATAGACAGTTGTGAAGAGTTCGGAAACACAAATTTTTAGTTATCTTATCGTGTCTAGTTTATCTTATCTTGTCTAGTTACCTTATCTTATCTATCAAAGATAAGAAACTTAGTATTTCGTCTTGTTTTCGTTATTGCATGTGTTGTGATTTATTTTGGATATCGTGTGTTGATTCCGAATTTCAAAAATATCTTTTATTATCTTTTTAAATCTGTTTTTTTTTCGAAATTTCATAGTCAATACGATGTTATTTCTTTGAATTCATTTTTCTGTCTTTTATCTTGAATATCCATACTTATATCTTGAATTATTATCTTGTCTCAATTTAGACATATAATAACTTATTTTCAGAATATCTTCTATTTTAAATTAATAAAAACATGAATCCTTATTTTCTAAAGTCTCACGAGTTAGCATATGAAGTTCCACTTAGGTTGGGAAGGAAGGCAACGGATATTGAAACCCCGGTGTTGATGGGGGTTGAAAGGACATCAACATACGCGTGGGAGTTATAGTAGTCGATCAACTGACTCTCGAACATTATACCAGTTATGTTTCGATATAAGCTATTTGGTGTGATTTTCGAATTCATCTTTTCCTTATTTTGACCTTTTTGCTGACTTTGACTTAATGATATTGTTGATTTTCAAGTTGATAACTTGAAAAATTAACATTTGAATTTTTCGGTATCTTGAGTCTCTTAATTATATTGTGGAGTATAATGTTTTTGCTAAAATATGTATATTGTTAGCATTTTTTGGGTGGTTCCTTGTTATACTCTACGATTTGGAGAGATGCGTAAGATACCTTTCATTTTTTTTTCTCGATTTGACTACTTCTCTGATATAATGTTGAGTTTATCTTTTGCTGAAATGTGTCGACGTGTTTATCTTTTATTTCTTGTACATGATCACCATAAATTTTTAGCATGTCTTGCTTTTGTGTGCAGAAATTCTGTTACGGCATATGTGCTGTGAATATTTCTCTCTGCTCACAAAAGATGTCTGTACTCAACAACATAGAGAAAAATTACCAATTTTTGACATAACTTATACCTATTTTGACACTTAATATTTGATCATCTATTTAAACATTAATTTTCTTGACTATGCCAGATGGATTAGTTTTACTCGCTTTTTGTTTATTTAGTCCTTCAGACGCCGCTTTTTCAGATTTTTATTTATTTTCAAATACCGTTAATTTATTGAATGTTCCATGAAAAATGCGCAGAACGATAATATTCCTCATGAAAGAGAAGAAGTTTCAACAAATTGATATTTTTTTTCCTATTCCTACACTTAATTATTCCGTGTAATGAACTTTTCCTTATTCCTCTAATTTTTCATTTATTGGTATTGTTTCAACATTTGTTGACTTTTTCTTTACTTTGTATCTATCCTTTTCTTACTTACCGTATTAATTTTTTTGGTGTACCTATTATTAACTTCATGTTTTGTGGCAATTTCAGATATATACATTTTTCTTTTCTCTTTAACTATTATCGTTTATCTATTGTATCTTTCTCTTATCTTTTGTCGAAGCAGTTTGACAGTTTTGATATTTTAGTCAGAACGCTAATGGTTTATTTAGTTTCAGGGGAACGCGTGTATATCTGGTTGCCTGATAATTTTCTGAAATAAACTTTCATTATAAATTTCGTAATGATAAATCTGTATGTGATGAATAATTTGTTTTGGAATGACGATTTTGGAAATCTTAAGATTCTGAACTGATGATTCACGGAGTTAGATCTCGAGTAAAATATTCTTATTTTCATTTTTATCATCTTGTATCTTTAATTTAATTTAATTAATATCGAATTTTTTATTTTTTTTGAGTGCGCTTTAAAGCGCAATTTCCCTGGAGTTGTGGATAGAAGATTCTGTTCAATAAGGACACTAATTTTCCACTATAAGACCGTTCTTCAGGTTGGAAACACCGAGGAGTAAAACCAACACCGAATAAGGAAGAAGAGTGCCGGATCTGGAGATAAGAGAGATCTTCAATCTCAATTTTTTTATATATTTCCTTAATTTTTAGTTGTAATCTTTGGATCATCAATATAAATTTTAAATATTAAGTTAATTAGTTTCACTGTCTATATTGCATACAAATCAGGTGAATTTATATACGTCTCCTAAATTTTGGAGCTAGCCAGGGTTATACCTGTTATTTTATCGGGGAGCACGTTATATAAAATCGCTAATGAACAGAGAATAACCAAGCTCCAAAGGGCCTACAAACTAACATGGACTCACTATAACAAAAAGGGCATTTCGAGAGGCGCCAAATTGAGGCATTATAACACAACGATTCTTCCAGAAGCAATCTACGCAGCTGAAACAATGGTTATTGGCGGACATTCAAGAATTAGAGAAATAATAATAATAATAATAAATCCTTTATTAGTTCCATTGAAACACTAAGTTGTAGAACATGTCATGTGTATATATATAAAATTATAATTAATAAATGAACAATAAACAAACAATAAATAAAAACATAAATACATTAATTGCAGTATCAGTAAACCATTGATCACAAATCAATTACAGGTTTGCCAGTTTGTCATCAAAGTACTCACTCATGTTGTAATATGGATTTTTCCTTATGTATACACTCAGTCTTTTCTTAAGTATATTCCACGGCAGATCTCTTACCCCCTGTGGTATGTGGTTATATATCTTGGTGATGTTGTGTTGAGCATTCTTCATTAAATATATTAGCTTGACGGCAGGTGGCTTTATCCTGGTTTTATTTCTTGTATTATAAGAGTGGTCTTCTCCTACTTCCCGGAACAGATTACCATTATTCTTGACAAAAGAAACTGACCCATATATATACAATCCATACACCGTCATAATTAACTTTTCTTTGAAGTATGCTCTGCACGATGTCATGTAACTCAGACCCAATATACCTCTTAAGCAACTCTTCTGCAGATGTAAGAGGGACACCACACTCGACGAGTTTCCCCATATAACTATACCATACCTCAACCGGCTTCCTATATACGCATCGTAAGCACTGACAGCAGCCTCCACACTTACAGTTCTAGAGATGTTTCTTAGGGCAAAAACATATCTTGCCATTTGCCCAGATATTCGCTGTAGATGTTCTCCCCAGTCTAGTCTCTGATCTATAGTTAGTCCAAGGTAAGTAATATTTCCTTTGCTGGTTATTTTCTTTCCCCGACATTTGTATTCATTTATATTCGGTTTCCTATCATAGCAAAACTGTAGCATCTGAGTTTTCTCCTCATTTATCTTTAAATTGTGTTCCGTAAACCAGGCTTCAGCCTGTCCAAGTGATTTCTCCAATGGTTCCTCCAATGTTCCCACACTTGACAATATCACAGATGTATCATCAGCAAATAGTACAGTGGGCAGTTCAATTGCACCCGGCAATCCATTTGTGTATATCAGATATAAAAGTGGTCCCAGGACCGAACCCTGTGGCACCCCTGTCTCACCACTATCATGTCAGAGTATATCAGTTCTCCCAACACTTCATCCTCATCCACTACACACTGCTTCCTTCCTGTCATGTACGACTCTATTAATCTTAAAGCAATGCCTCTTATTCCCATTTTTTGTAATTTCTCAAATAGAATGTTGTGATTCACCCTATCGAATGCCTTACTGAGGTCTAAGCACATTATGGCTGTGTGTCTACCTTTGTTAATGCTGTCAATGATATTTGTTAATGCCTGGTAAAGAGCTGTCGTAGTGGATTTACCCTCCTAAATCCATTCTGAGAGTCGGATAACACCCTGTATGTTTCCAGGAAGTCTATTACCCTTTTATAGATAATTTTCTCAAATATTTTACTCATATTACTAATGAGTGATATGGGTCTATAGTTATTTATTTCATCTTTTTTTCCCTTTTTATATATAGGTTTCACTTTTGTCCATTTGAGTTTTTCAGGGTATATTCCCGTTTGAAATATTAAGTTTGCCATATAACTAAGAACAGGGGACAATTCCTGTGCTACAAACTTAAGTTCTCTCACAGTTACATCATCCAGCCCAGTTGACACAGTGTTCTTAAGGGTGTTAATTACATTGAAGACTTCAACTGCTTCAGTCTCCGCTAGTACAATTGAATTACATAGTTGATCTATGGTATATGGAGATGTACTTGCCGTCTTTATGTCTCTGGAAGTATTCTCCTGTAATATGAAGAATTTGTTCACTTTGTTCAAGATGTCTCTAGGATTCAAATTTTTATGTTCATTCTGTAATTCCCTAATTATAGATATATTCTTCTTTTTATCTCCAGTGCATTGCTTTATCAGATTCCAGGTTGCCTTGATTTTGTTTTCGGATTTCATTACATATTCCTCACTTTTAATCCTTTTAGCCCCATTAATTACCTGCTTTAGTACACTGCAATATCTCTTGTAGTGTTCCTTAGTTACCAATCCTTCTTTCTCGAGTTTGTATAGTTCCGATTTTGTTTTACAAGACTTTTTAATTCCAGCAGTCACCCAGGTCTTTACCTTCCTTATATTAATTCTCTTTTCTGTGAATATGTTTTTCCTCAGGTGTGTTAGGATGTCCAGGAAGGCATCATACGCTTCATCAGGATTATGTCTGTGCCAAACATTAGACCAGTCCATTTTAGATATCTCATATTTATAGCTTTCAAGTTTTGATTTGGAAAGAATTCTTGTTTTCGTAAGTTTCATAGGTCTTTTATAAGGTGTTTTCATAAGATGACCTATTTTTATGAGTTGTGCTCCATGGTTTGAGAGTCCATTTGGAATGACAGCTGCCATCTGTGTTGTATCATAATTGACAAATATGTTGTCAATTAGGGAGCTACAGTTGGCCGTTATGTATGTTGGCTGATCCACCTTCTGTTCCAGGTTATATGTTTTCAGCATATCCAGTAACACGTTTCTTTTTGGATAGTTTTTATCAAAATGTACATTGAAGTCACCACATATAACTATTCTGCAACTGTGCAGAGCCTTAAATATAAATAGAAAAACAAGAACGAAACATTCTCAGAAAGATTTACGCGCCAATCAATAGAAACGGTATTTGGATGAAAAGTCCTCAAAATGAACTGTATCAAAAGACAAATACGATAACGGAAGAAATCAGAAAACGACGAGCAAAGTTCTATGCACATGTCTACAGAATGAAACAGACCAGGATACCGAAGAAACTACTCAATATAATTATGAATAGTAAATGCGGAACAGAGTGGCTAAAAGAGGTCCAAAATGATCTACAACAGATCAATATAAAAAATCTCGAAGATCGCACTGAATGTCGCTATGAAATCGCACATGTAAAGTTTGAGCAAAAATTAAATCATCAACCTGGAGTAAAATGGACAGATGAACGGAAGAAAGAGCATTCAGTGAGGATGAAGCGTTTTTGGGAGGCAAAAAAGATGAAGCAAAATTCCTAATGATTGCGAATTCAAGTTCAGTCGCTCTCCTCATAGGGAACAATCGAAATAATAATAATAATAATAATAATATATATATATATATATATATATATATATATATATATATATATATATATATATATATATATATATATATATATATATATATTAATAGGTTCACAAGTCATTCAATACTAGTAAATACTGAGACTCTTGATCGAAATATTAAAAGATTTCAAATGAATTTCTCAGGGAGCTTCTTGCACAATTGTTGTCAACGAGAACGAACCCATCACTCTCAAGGGTGAATATTAAGAGCATTTCGAAAAGTTCATCGATCTTGTTGAAGGATAATAGGATACAATTATTTCATCATTATTATGAATCATCAGTCCATATTTAATCAATCAATCAAGAATCGATGACTTTCAAAACGAACATAGGTCCTATAACAAATTGA
This sequence comes from Henosepilachna vigintioctopunctata, assembly GCA_030704895.1. NCBI lineage: Eukaryota > Metazoa > Arthropoda > Insecta > Coleoptera > Coccinellidae > Henosepilachna > Henosepilachna vigintioctopunctata. The sequence goes on from JARQZJ010000015.1 coordinate 98,010, forward strand.
GTAAAATTTTACCGAGTGTTATATTCACTTGGCTCCCTCTATCGGAAAGGACTTATGAACTCTCCCTGCCGTTCAAGACTCCTACTCATGACAACAAGAGTGAGAGTAGAAGGCTTTGTAGATATTCCATTCGAGCACTACAGAAAATTGTCCGCAATGTGTACGAATGATCCCATGCCTAAACGCTCCAGATCACGCCCTAGCGGGCAAAAGAATAGCTAGTTTAAAGATTCACAAGTCATTCAATACTAATGAATACTGAGACTCTTAATCGAAATATCGAAATATATATTAGAAACGCTTTTAATATTCACTCTTGAAAGTGATGGGTTCGTTCTCGTTGACAACAATTGTGTCGACAGCTCCCTGAGAATTTTATTTGAAATATTTTGATATTTCGATTAAGAGTCTAAGTATTTACTAGCATTGAATGACTGGTGAATCTTTAACCTAGCTACACTTTTGCCCGCTAGGGCGTGATCTGGATAGTTTAGGCATGGGATCATTCGTACACATTGCGGAGAATTTTCTGTAGTGCTCGAATGGTATATCTACAAAGCCTTCTACTCTCACTCTTGTTGTCATGAGTAGGAATCTTGAACGGCAGGGAGAGTTTATAAGTCCTTTCTCCGATAGAGGGAGCCCAAGTGAATATAACACTCGGTAAAATTTTCCTCAATCTGTTATAGGACCTATGTTCGTTTCGAAAGTCATCGATTCTTGATTGATTGATTAACTATGGACTGCTGATTCATAATAATGATGAAACAATTGTATCCTATTATTATTCAACAAGATCGATGAACTTTCAGAAACGCTCTTAATATTCACTCTTGAAAGTGATGGGTTCGTTCTCGTTGACAACAATTGTGTAGACAGCTCCCTGAGAATTTTATTTGAAATATTTTGATATTTCGATTAAGAGTCTTAGTATTTACTAGTATTGAATGACTTGTGAATTTTTAAACTAGCTACACTTTTGCCCGCTAGGGCGTGATCTGGAGCGTTTAGGCATGGGATCATTCGTACACATTGCGGACAATTTTCTGTAGTGCTCGAATGGAATATCTACAAAGCCTTCTACTCTCACTCTTGTTGTCATGAGTAGGAATCTTGAACGGCAGGGAGAGTTTATAAGTCTTTTCTACGATAGAGGGAGCCCAAGCGAATATAACACTCGGTAAAATTTTCCTCAATTTGTTATAGGACCTATGTTCGTTTCGAAAGTCATCGATTCTTGATTGATTGATTGAATATGGACTGATGATTCATAATAATGATGAAACAATTGTTTCCTATTATCATTCAACAAGATCGATGAACTTTTCGAAACGCTCTTAATATTCACTCTTGAAAGTGATGGGTTCCTTCTCGTTGACAACAATTGTGTAGACAGCTCCCTGAGAATTTTATTTGAAATATTTCGATATTTCGATTGAGAGTCTCAGTATTTACTATATATATATATATATATTTTTTTTTTTTCAAGATTCGCAAATCATTCAATACTAGTAAATACTGAGAATCTTAATCGAAATATTTCAAATAAAACTCTCAGGAGTAGGTAAAGAATGGGGGTGCACCGTGCCGAGTGACCTTGATCTTGAAAGGTAGGCGTGGTGGGGGTAATGGGCGGAGTCGACCTTGAATAAGTGGTGCGGGTTATGGTGGGGATTGACATTCGACCTTGAATCAGTGGTGAACAGTGGGAGATAATTGATGGGGTTAATGGTGGGAATTGACCTTGAATTCGATTGGTCAGGTTCGGCCTTGAGAATTTCCGGCACTACCGATCTTATATATTTCAGCGAATTAATGCTGAAGTAACTCATTCAAACAAAGTGTTGTTATATTTCAATCACTTATGTATTTTAGAGTGCAAAGTTCAGGTGGAATAAGTTTTTCTGAAATCATATATAATAATCAATTAGTCCATTACTGTGATCATTCTGGCGAGTTGATAAGATTCGTGGACCACAAAGTTTGGTGTACACTGTGTAAGAAAAAACTAATACTTTAATAAGTATTCTATTACATCCAAACGGTTTACGCTTCATTAATATTTATTTGTATTCAAATTCAATGCACCAACCCAAGTCATCAATCAACATTTTAATGTTCATTGACACATTCGTCGTACCCAGACAGCACAAAATGAAATGCTTCGCAGACGAAGGACGCAAGGTCATTGCATTGGAACAGGACAGGATACACCTGCACGACGTTTCACAGTTTCGAGTTTTCAAGTCATTTGAGAATGTGAACCTTGAGCACCCGCTTGCTTATCCCTGCCATCTACATATATTTACATGTATCGTACAATCATTATTAGATGTTCTCATCAGCTCATACCAACATCAACTCATCAGCCGAATATTCGGTATAATAATGACAGTTAAATATTTTAGTGAATTTTGTGATAGTCAAAATTCTGTGTCGAGTTTAGTTGGTCAACATCTAGGCGAACCTGCGCTAAGTTCAATGCAGAAAAAAGTGTCAAGTCCTCAAGTTAATTTACTTAGAAACGCTTCATTAAGTAGAAACAATTATAAATCTGTAAGTATATTATATAATGTGTTGCTCAAACCTGAAAATTTCGATTCATCAACTATTTCTGGATATAAAAACAAAATTTCACCTTTTCATTTCAAAAATGTTCTTCATTGTACTATTCGGAATGTGCATGATATATCAACATATCAAAATTCATTGAAACTCGTAGAATTTCACGAAAAAGGTTTTGCATTATAGCTACATTGTTTCAAAACAGAGGATGAATCGAAATTGTATGTTGAAATAACCGATTGCGGCATTTTATCCAGTTCTTTTAAGATAATAAACACTCAGAACTCTTCTTGGAGTTTAACTTATTATACAAAGCTGAATAACATTGTCTCTGGAAGCCTATTACTTCACGAAATTTTGTTAAATATCGTAAGTTATGCTGATATCGATTTTTTCTCAAAGCCATTTGCCGAAAATGTCGATATTAAAATTTCATTGTTTTCTAATGATGAGCCTTCGATAGTAAAAAAATATGGATGAGTGTAAGGGAGCTTCTGAAGTCACATCTGTAGATTCAAATAGACGAGTTGATAGTGTTAAGTCTCCAATACAGTTGACTAATTGCAAAATTGATTCATCTATAGACTTCACAAATGATCTTTCGAAGTGTTCTGACAGATCCATCGAAAATTTTGATTTTGACATTTTCGATATTTCAAAGTTTTTGAATGAAGAGCCTTGTTTGAAAATTCACTAGATGGTGGGCTAGGAGCAACACATTTTGCTAAGATGTGTGAAGGTAATTTAGAGTTTCCAAGGACCATTATTTCGATTAATAATTCTCCTATAAGAATGACAAAATTTGCTTCTCATTCCGATTTGAATATTTCTAATGCTTATGAGTCCTGTGTACAAAAACTGCATCTTCTACGCAATCAAGTATGTTCCGTAGAGATAGAAACTCGATTTTTAGATTTGAACTCGATCAAAGTTAGTGACCACGATCACTTAACCGGTTTTTATAGAGGCGCTACTCATCAAAATTGTAATTTGTTTTATAATCTAAATTTGCACCAGTTATAATTCACAACTTTACTAATTATGATTGAATCGTTAAAAGCTTCAAGTGAAAGAAACTATCTCGAAATTAATGATTTAATCAATAATGGAGGGTTCGCACCTCTGAGTGTTAACTATTTTAGATTACTGGTACTCAACTACCACCAGTTGACGTAGCTAGTATTGATGAAGAGACGGTATACTACTGTGGATTCAGACAAGGGAGGGATATTGAAAAACCTATCAAAAAAAGAAAATTATGTTTTGATATGGAAACAATAACACCTGTGCGAGAAGATACAGATTTTTGTACACCAGACTCAATGTAGTTGAGTCCTATTTTAACATATAAAAGTAATCCGATTTTGTTACAGAATGATAACGCGCTCAGTGACGAAGATGAATGGGGATGTGTTAGTGAACATAAACAATCTGTTAGAACAATCGTATAAACATTTATTCAATACAACGATATTTAAAGAGTTAATCAAGGCCGATCCATGTACTGTAGTGAAGTGATGGAGATAGCTTTTTAATATGAAGAAAGTACATTTCAGTGATCCTTGTAAATTTTTTATTCACAATCTGAAGAAGTCGTTTGTAACGACGAAACGCGTCATGCTATGTAGTCAATAAAGTGTAAATCATAAAGTGTTTGAATTTAAATTTATATTCGATACAAATTTAATATTCGATACAAATAAATACTATTGGGAAATGTTTGTTATAGATAGAATTAGATTCAACAATAGAATAAGTAATTCAGAAAATATTTTGACTCCTATTTTAGATGTTAAACATAGAGAAAAAGTTTTTATCAATAGATTTTGTCAAATATGACCACACTTTGTATTCATGTGTTCAAATAAAAATTGAAAAAAAAAAGAATAATTTCATTTCTCAATTTCGTTACATAATAAAGTATATTCAGAATTAAATAATTTAAAATTATTTTTATGGGTCCAAGAATTATGCTCCTTCCCCATTCCTAAATATTTTACGAATAGTTTATTTCCTTTTCTTCTTAGCATTTTCTTAATCAGATAAATTTCAGGATGCTTTACTTCCTCTAATTCTAATTCGTAAAAGCACACATGATATCCTCATTTGAAGAATCGCGTAATAGGTAAGTTCTTGGGTATGTGGATTTTATCTTCCTAATTGTGAGAATGTCATTAGACCAATTGGGTGTGTAACCTTCCACGAATGCTTGTCTAGTTTTACTAACTGGTACAAAATCTCCAATTTCATACTTTTGTTTTTTTGTTTCTATAATCTTAATGTGTGAATAAGCGGAGCTGAGAATTTTTTTTAGATGAGTGTTTCCTAGCATTATATTTCGATACAATCATCTAATACTATGAGAATATACTTGAAACCTTTATTGAAGCGATCATATGGTATCATTTCTACAAGGTCGGTCTGAAAAAGATCTCAAAGTCCTTCAACGATTACTCGACGTCGTGGGAAATTAATTCGAACTGGCTTGTGCAGTTCATTCACCACTTCCCGTTTCAACTCAGCATTTTAGTTCAACTTGGGGCTCAATTCAACAAATAGATAATCTTGACCTTTTATTGTACGGGAGTTCTTGAATGATATCTTATCTCCCTTTTGTAAAAATATCTTATCCCCTTTTTTCCATAACGTAATCAGCATCATTTGTTTCGATTTATATGGAAGCCACTAGATCGATTAGCAGTGAAAGATATAACTTCAGCACTTTCATAAGTAAATATGTATTCACTTGTATTTGTTCAATATATATATATATATATATATATATATATATATATATATATATATATATTATATATATATATATATATATATATATATATATATATATATATATATATATATATATATATATATATATATATATATATATATATATATATTCGTTTCAGAATCCAACATTCCTGTGAGTTGCAGATGAAGCAAGTAATGCTGCTTAGAATTATCAGTTTGAGAAAGAGTTATGTATTGAGAAATATGGTTATAAAACATATCGATGGTCATGTCGATGCTAGAACTTCATTGTCAGTACCGTTAATGCTTTATTTGATATTTGCGTGAATACATATAGTATTATTCTCGAATTTTTCAACTCATTCACAATATGACTCATCTCATTGAAGTGACTTACCAGCCGTCTGAGAGGACATTAATAATTTCAATCTATCCACCAGTTGGTTTGGATTTTTCCACTGTACGAATTCTCAGTCCCTATTTGTGATTTCTAGGAAGTTGAAGTTGTTTCTTTTATTCGTATTCGATTTCGTTGGAAAACTTTCGAATAACCCACCTCGTGACTGTTTTTGTATTAGTGATATTGTAGTAATCTTAAGGGATATTGGAATTTCTAATAAATTAGGATATGAGGAGACTGTTCTACTAGTTCTACCCCTCACTATCAGATTCTGAATTTTCTTTATAATTGTTACATACTTTTAACCGACATTTCCTGATATTTGCTTATCTATATTATAATCTTTCCGATCAGCATTCGTTCTTTTCACAATATACCTATAATTTCTCAAATCCGTTGCATTATATCGAGCAGGATCTTTCTTGAATAATAATTCAAGGAGTTCTTTAGTGATAGGAAAATCGATTGGACTATCACCTTTAGGGTCTATTAAAACTTTATCTTTCTCAAAATCTATTTCAGAATTACCTATATAAAATTTGGATTCTTCACGATAGTATCTTACACCGTATCTATGATCGAACAAATCAGGAAATGGTGTAGTTATCATTTCCTCAATATAGTCCCTAGCCATCCCCGACCACTGGTCTAACCATTCACGGAAAACATCGGTATTTTTCAATGCTTCAATATTTTCTAACTCAACTTCTGATAGGAGTTCTTGATATTCTTCAGGTTCTCCTTCAATTGGCTCAACATTTTCAGGAATATATTCCATACTATCTTCATCACCAAATGTCCTAGGAGTATCATGCAATTTTGAGGAGAATACTTTCAAAGTACCTTTCTTAGGTGTAATAACTCGTTATGGTGATAAAATATCCCTTTTTATTTCTGGTTTGGTTTCAGATTTCGTAATCAGTGGTTGCTATTTCTCTATTTCTGTTTTCACATCTAATGGTTGAGCTTTTTTAATTTCACTCAACAGTTTTTCGATTGGACGAGTAATAGGCTGAATTGATCGAGAAAATCTAAGAACTGATGTATTATATGTTGAGGTACACCATTTCTATTACTGTTTACCACAATATTAATTCAACAGATATTGAATTCACAGCAATTATATCAGCAATATTGTCTGATCTAGCTTTAGAATCTTTATCTAATATTTTTCTATTGAATCCAATTAATGGTGCTATACTCTTTGAACTCGTTATATCTACTTCTTCTGTACACTTAATATGTGTATGTTGTGTATTACGATTTTCTGATAACGCGAAAAATATATGTTCATATTTTGAATCTGCTTTGAGCTCATGGGTAATGAAATTGTTCAAATCCTGAAGTTGACTACTGTCAACTTCCAGTTGGAATTGTTATTTCTTTAGATCCTATTTTTATTGAATTACAATTATCATCAATGTTTGGGATTGAATTCTACTCTGCGAAAACTGTTAGACCTAACACGTATCGACGATTTTTAAGTTCAATGGGTGGGTTGAATTCGGAAACTAATATTGTCTCTTGTCTATTGTCTCTAACTAATATACCGTCTCTTCATCAATACTAGCTACGTCAACTGGTGGTAGTTGAGTAGCAGTAATCTGAAATAGTTAACACTCAGAGGTGCGAACCCTCCATTATTGATTAAATCATTAATTTCGAGATAGTTTCTTTCACTTGAAGCTTTTAACGATTCAATCATAATTAGTAAAGTTGTGAATTATAACTGGTGCAAATTTAGATTATAAAACAAATTACAATTTTGATGAGTAGCGCCTCTATAAAAACCGGTTAAGTGATCGTGGTCACTAACTTTGATCGAGTTCAAATCTGAAAATCGAGTTTTTATCTCTACGGAACATACTTGATTGCGTAGAAGATGCAGTTTTTGTACACAGGACTCATAAGCATTAGAAATATTCAAATCGGAATGAGAAGCAAATTAACGGTACTGACAATGAAGTTCTAGCATCGACATGACCATCGATATGTTTTATAACCATATTTCTCAATACATAACTCTTTCTCAAACTGATAATTCTAAGCAGCATTACTTGCTTCATCTGCAACTCACAGGAATGTTGGATTCTGAAACGAATATATATATATATATATATATATATATATATATATATATATATATATATATATATATATATGTATATATATATATATATATATATATATATATATATATATATATATATATATATATATATATATATATATATATTGAACAAATACAAGTGAATACATATTTACTTATGAAAGTGCTGAAGTTATATCTTTCACTGCTAATCGATCTAGTGGCTTCCATATAAATCGAAACAAATGATGCTGATTACGTTATGGAAAAAAGGGGATAAGATATTTTTACAAAAGGGAGATAAGATATCATTCAAGAACTCCCGTACAATAAAAGGTCAAGATTATCTATTTGTTGAATTGAGCCCCAAGTTGAACTAAAATGCTGAGTTGAAACGGGAAGTGGTGAATGAACTGCACAAGCCAGTTCGAATTAATTTCCCACGACGTCGAGTAATCGTTGAAGGACTTTGAGATCTTTTTCAGACCGACCTTGTAGAAATGATACCATATGATCGCTTCAATAAAGGTTTCAAGTATATTCTCATAGTATTAGATGATTGTATCGAAATATAATGCTAGGAAACACTCATCTAAAAAAAATTCTCAGCTCCGCTTATTCACACATTAAGATTATAGAAACAAAAAAACAAAAGTATGAAATTGGAGATTTTGTACCAGTTAGTAAAACTAGACAAGCATTCGTGGAAGGTTACACACCCAATTGGTCTAATGACATTCTCACAATTAGGAAGATAAAATCCACATACCCAAGAACTTACCTATTACGCGATTCTTCAAATGAGGATATCATGTGCTTTTACGAATTAGAATTAGAGGAAGTAAAGCATCCTGAAATTTATCTGATTAAGAAAATGCTAAGAAGAAAAGGAAATAAACTATTCGTAAAATATTTAGGAATGGGGAAGGAGCATAATTCTTGGACCCATAAAAATAATTTTAAATTATTTAATTCTGAATATACTTTATTATGTAACGAAATTGAGAAATGAAATTATTCTTTTTTTTTTCAATTTTTATTTGAACACATGAATACAAAGTGTGGTCATATTTGACAAAATCTATTGATAAAAACTTTTTCTCTATGTTTAACATCTAAAATAGGAGTCAAAATATTTTCTGAATTACTTATTCTATTGTTGAATCTAATTCTATCTATAACAAACATTTCCCAATAGTAATAGTATCGAATATTATTTGTATCGAATATTAAATTTGTATCGAATATAAATTTAAATTCAAACACTTTATGATTTACACTTTATTGACTACATAGCATGACGCGTTTCGTCGTTACAAACGACTTCTTCAGATTGTGAATAAAAAATTTACAAGGATCACTGAAATGTACTTTCTTCATATTAAAAAGCTATCTCCATCACTTCACTACAGTACATGGATCGGCCTTGATTAACTCTTTAAATATCGTTGTATTGAATAAATGTTTAAACGATTGTTCTAACAAATTGTTTATGTTCACTAACACATCCCCATTCATCTTCGTTACTGAGCGCGTTATCATTCTGTAACAAAATCGGATTACTTTTATATTTTAAAATAGGACTCAACTACATTGAGTCTGGTGTACAAAAATCTGTATCTTCTCGCACAGGTGTTATTGTTTCCATATCAAAACATAATTTCTTTTTTTGATTGGTTTTTCAATATCCCTCCCTTGTCTGAATCCACAGTAGTATACCGTCTCTTCATCAATACTAGCTACGTCAACTGGTGGTAGTTGAGTAGCAGTAATCTAAAATAGTTAACACTCAGAGGTGCGAACCCTCCATTATTGATTAAATCATTAATTTCGAGATAGTTTCTTTCACTTGAAGCTTTTAACGATTCAATCATAATTAGTAAAGTTGTGAATTATAACTGGTGCAAATTCAGATCATAAAACAAATTACAATTTTGATGAGTAGCGCCTCTATAAAAACCGGTTAAGTGATCGTGGTCACTAACTTTGATCGAGTTCAAATCTGAAAATCGAGTTTTTATCTCTACGGAACATACTTGATTGCGTAGAAGATGCAGTTTTTGTACACAGGACTCATAAGCATTAGAAATATTCAAATCGGAATGAGAAGCAAATTTTGTCATTCTTATAGGAGAATTATTAATCGAAATAATGGTCCTTGGAAACTCTAAATTACCTTCACACATCTTAGCAAAATGTGTTGCTCCTAGCCCACCATCTAGTGAATTTTCAAACAAGGCTCTTCATTCAAAAACTTTGAAATATCGAAAATGTCAAAATCAAAATTTTCGATGGATCTGTCAGAACACTGCGAAAGATCATTTGTGAAGTCTAGAGATGAATCAATTTTGCAATTAGTCAACTGTATTGGAGACTTAACACTATCAACTCGTCTATTTGAATCTACAGATGTGACTTCAGAAGCTCCCTTACACTCATCCATATTTTTTTACTATCGAAGGCTCATCATTAGAAAACAATGAAATTTTAATATCGACATTTTCGGCAAATGGCTTTGAGAAAAAATCGACAGCATAACTTACGATATTTAACAAAATTTCGTGAAGTAATAGGCTTCCAGAGATAATGTTATTCAGCTTTGTATAAGAAGTTAAACTCCAAGAAGAGTTCTGAGAGTTTATTATCTTAGAAGAACTGGATAAAATGTCGCAATCGGTTATTTCAACATTCAATTTCGATTCATCCTCTGTTTTGAAACAATGTAGCTATAATGCAAAACCTTTTTCGTGCAATTCTACAAGTTTCAATGAATTTTGATATGTTGAAATATCATGCACATTTCGAATAGTACAATGAAGAACATTTTTGAAATGAAAAGGTGAAATTTTGTTTTTATATCCAGAAATAGTTGATGAATCGAAATTTTCAGGTTTGAGCACTACATTATATAATATACTTACAGATATATAATTGTTTCTACTTAATAAAGCGTTTCTAAGTAAATTTACTTGAGGACTTGACACTTTTTTCTGCATTGAACTTAGCGCAGGTTCGCCTAGATGTTGACCAACTAAACTCGACACAGAATTTTGACTATCACAAAATTCACTAAAATATTTAACTGTCATTATTATACCGAATATTCGGCTGATGAGTTGATGTTGGTATGAGCTGATGAGAACAACTAATGATTGTACGCTACATGTAAATATATGTAGGAGGCAGGGATAAGCAAGCGGGTGCTCAAGGTTCACATTCTCAAATGACTTGAAAACTCGAAACTGTGAAACGTCGTGCAGGTGTATCCTGTCCTGTTCCAATGCAATGACCTTGCGTCCTTCGTCTGCGAAGCATTTCATTTTGTACTGTCTGGGTACGATGAATGTGTCAATGAACATTAAAATGTTGATTGATGACTTGGGTTGGTGCATCGAATTTGAATACAAATAAATATTAATGAAGCGTAAACCGTTTGGATGTAATAGAATACTTATTAAAGTATTAGTTTTTCCTTACACCGTGTACACCAAACTTTGTGGTCCACGAATCTTCTCAACTCGCCAGAATGATCACAGTAATGGACTAATTGATTATTATATATGATTTCAGAAAAACTTATTCCACCTGAACTTTGCACTCTAAAATACATAACTGATTGAAATATAACAACACTTTGTTTGAATGAGTTACTTCAGCATTAATTCGCTGAAATATATAAGATCGGTAGTGCCGGAAATTCTCGAGGCCGTACCTGACCAATCGAATTCAAGGTCAATCCCCACCATTAACCCCATCAATTACCCCCCACTGTTCCCAACTGATTCAAGGTCGAATGTCAATCCCCGCCATTACCCGCACCACTGATTCAAGGTCGACTCCGCCAATTACCCCCACCACGCCTACCTATTCAAGGTCAAGGTCACTCGGCACGGTGCACCCCCATTCTTTACCTACTCTCAGGGAGCTGTCTACAAAAATGTTGTCAACGAGAACGAACCCATCACTTTCAGGGTTGAATATTAAGAGTGTTTCGCAAAATTCATCGAACATGTTGAATGATAATAGGATACGTTTCATCATTATTATGAATCATCAGTTCGTATTTAATCTATTAATCAAGAATCGATGACATTCAAAACGCCCATAGGTCCTATACCAAATTGAGGGGAATTTTTCCTAGTGAAATATTCACGTAGGCTCTATCTATCGGAGAAAAGACGTATAAACTCTCCACAGCGTACAATATTCCTACTCATGACAACAGCAGCGTGAATGAACGACTTTGTAGATATTTCATTCGAACACTACAGTAATTTGTCTGCAATGTGTAGCAATATTCCCATGCCTAATCGCTCCAGATCACGCCCAGACGAGCAAAAGTATAGCTAGTTTTAAGATTCACAAATCAATCAATACTAGTGAATACTGAGACTCTGTAACGTTTTAAAATACTTTACACTGGTTGATTGTATATTTGTTAAGACCGTATCGTATGGAATAATCGTAATTCGAAGTGCGCCGAAGTAAGTGGGGAGTATAGCCCGGTTATTAATTGATTCATTCTGAACTGATGATTCACGGAGTTAGATCTCGATTAAAATATTCTCATTTTCAACTTTATCTTCTTGTACCTTTAACTTTATTTAATTAATATCGATTTTTTTTGATAATTTTGAGTGCGCTTTCAAGCGGTAAGTATTTTGAGTTACTGATTATTTCATCGATTATTTTTAGTCTAACTGATTTTGTGAACCAAAGAATGCATTTACAATTTTGCATAAAACATCAAAATGGCCTCCAATATAGAAGATATCTCAGAACTTTCTTTTCGTTACTAATTTGTTCCTTCTAATTTTTCATTTTATTTAATTTAAAATTAGTAAAGTTTTTATATTTTCGATTTGTTGCGTTGATTAGATTAATTGAATTTGTGTTTTTCTTCCTCACACAAAAACTGATACCCTTATCGTTTAATTTTTTTTTGATTCAAAGAATTTAATATTGTGAACAAGATAGGAGATAAATCTACGCAACAGATCAGTATCTTTTTCATAGACTGAAGTTTTATGAAATATATTCTAGCAATTTCCCTGGAGTTGTGGACAGAGGATTCTGTTCAATAAGAACACTAATTTTCCACTATAAGACCGTTCTTCAAGTTGGAAACACCGCGGAGTAAAACCATCACCGAATATGGAAGAAGAGTGCCGGATCTGAAGATAAGAGAGATCTTCAATCTCAATTTTTTTATATATCTCCTTAATTTTTAGTTGTAATCTTTGGAATCATTAAAAGAAATTTTTAATATTAAGTTAATTAGTTTCACTGTCTATATTGCATACAAATCAGGTGAATTTATATACGTCTCCTACATTTTGGAGCTAGCCAGGGTTATTCCTGTTATTTTACCGGGGAGCACGTTATATCAATCCAAATATTTCAAATAAAACAATTGTATCATATTATCTTTCAACAAGATCGATGAATTTTCAGAAACGCTATTAATTTTCACTCTCGAAAGTGATGGGTTCGTTCTCGTTGACAACATTGGTGTAAACAGCTCCCTGAGAGTTTTGTATGAAATATTTCGATATTTCGATTATGAGTCTCAGTTTTTACTAGTATCGAGTGATATGTGAATCTTGAAACTAGCTATACTTTTGTCCGCCTGGGAGTTTTCAAGAGCGATTAGGCATGGAACTATTCTTACACATTGCGGACAGTGTAGTGTTCGAATGAAATGTCTACAAATCCTCATAATCGCGCTACTGTTGTCACGAGAAGAAATCTTGAATTCTAGGGAGAGTTTGTAGGAAAGATTCCCCTCAATTTTTTATAGGACCTATGTTCGTTTTGAAAGTCATCGATTCTTGATTGATAGATTAAATACGGACTGATGATTCATAATAATGATGAAACTATTGTATCCTTTTATCATTCAACAAAATCGATGAAGTTTTCGAAACGCTTTTAATATTCACTCTCGAAAGTAATGGGTTCGTACTCGTTGACAATATTTGTGTAGACAGCTCCCTGATAGTTTTATTTGAAATATTTCGATATATCGATTAAGAGTCTCAGTATTTATATATATATATATATATATATATATATATATATATATATATATATATATATATATATATATATATATATATATATATATATATATATATATATATATATATATATATATAATGGTATATTGTTCCGGGAATACATCCGTTGGTTTGTTGAGTGCCTGTTGGGAACAGGCAGACGTTTCGTCAAGGTCTCACTTGACATTATCAATGCTTCAAATGATGGTTATCGATTACTCGGAGTCTGGTGACTGAAAGAGAGATCGGTTTGCTGGCTACCTGTATTTATACGTTTTCGTCGCTGTCGGAGATTATATCTGTCCTGATTGGTTAGCGGTAGCGGAGGCTCCGCCTCCTCAACTGACTGGTCTTGGATATCTCCTCTTGTCTGTTTTGATCTTTCCGTAGGTTGGTGAATTTCGGTGTGTCGTCTCATTATTGTTTTCCAGGTACTCGACAACTTCAGGGTATCGTCTTTCTTGTTCAAAAGACCAATCTTCTCTATTTCGATGGCTTCTCTAATTAATCGGGTTTTGTAATTTTCGACGTTTGCAATTTGTTTACCACTGTCGAAGTTAATTTTGTGGCCGGTTAGGTGTTCGTGTTGAAATAGAGCCGATGATAGTTGTTTGTTTCTTATGGAAAGTTTGTGTTCTTCTAACCTAGACAATAATGAGAACTCTAACGAGAATTAATTAATTAACTGAGAATTCTAACGGAAAACAATAATGAGACGACACACCGAAATTCACCAACCTACGGAAAGATCAAAACAGACAAGAGGAGATATCCAAGACCAGTCAGTTGAGGAGGCGGAGCCTCCGCTACCGCTAACCAATCAGGACAGATATAATCTCCGACAGCGACGAAAACGTATAAATACAGGTAGCCAGCAAACCGATCTCTCCACGGTTTCAGAGCTCACCACTCTACCTACGATCCTCTTTTCAAACTCCATACTGATATTTCCAATGCCCTTAACTCTGGCGAATGTGTACTAGGCATATTCCTAGATGTTCAGAGAGCTTTCGATCAAGTTTGGCACGCTGGACTCGTTCGGAAACTTCTGACTATTCATTTGCCTATTCACTTCGTTAAGCTCATAATTTCTTATCTTTCCGACCGATCCATCCGAATTAAAGTTAATAATTCATTTTCCGAATATTTCACTCCCCGTGCTGGCATTCCTCAAGGCTCCACAATAGCTCCTCTACTATATCTACTATATACTTATGATTTTCCTCAGCCTGACAATTTACTTTCACAAGTCTCCTTTTTGCAGATGATACAGCGATCTGGACCACGGCGAAGACAGCAGCGAGTTGCAGCCGCAATATGCAGAGGCTACTGGATGTCTTCAGTACGTGGGCGAGCAATTGGAGAGTTACACCCAATCCTAGTAAAACACAAACAATTCTTTTTCACCATTTTAATTACACTTCGTCCCCTAAATTCCAAAGTGACGACGTCCGCCTGACGCTCTGGGGTGAAAATCTCAGACTTCAGGATGAAATCACTTATTTGGGTGTAACATTTTCTAAATTCAATTCGTGGAAATCCGACCTGGAGAAAACTCTCAAAAAAGTCCGTAATAGAGCAAACCTACTATACGCTCTCCGAGGCAGAATCCGGGGATGTAATCCCCGTACTCTGCTCAATACATACAAGACATTCCTTCGTCCTGTTATTTCTTATAGATGTTTGCTTTACGCGACTCTCCAGAACCGTTACATCAAACGAATAGAAAGCTGCGAAAGATCTATCTGTCGCAGTATCTTCCGTCTTCATTATCGTTTTCCCTCTCGTCTTCTACATGACCACATCAAAATGCCCCCCATCTTTATGCATCTGAAAAAACTCCAAGCTCGATATGCCCTGCGTACTTTACAAGGACCTAATCTTGAAGCCCGAGCGACGCTGATGGCCCCATGGTACAGGCGCCGACGTGTTCTCTGCAGGAAACCGAAAAACAAATTTCCTTTCCCGCCAGCTCGTATCCTGCGAACTTTACAGGAGCCCGACAACGAAGTTCTCGACCATCTAGAGAACATACCTCTCCGTATCCGCTAGCGTGCGTGATAAGTGGCGTAGTGCGCGAATATGTGCAGTGCGCTAAAAGTCAAATGTGCGTGAGTGGATAAGCGTGAAAAACATACACCGATTAGTTTTAAGATATCTGTTAATTTTTCTTCCTTTCAATTAATTCTTTCTCAATTCTTCAAAATGTCTAACACAACACCATCTTACGTGGGTAAAGTTTTCTGTGGTTTCCTTTACCATCAAATGTCTGACGAATTGAAAATCGGACATTTGACCAAATGGCACGTAATGTATAAGCCGGCCACAGACGCAAAATATTTCATAAATATTTCATGAACACTCGAAAAGAGTATATGTTGAAAAATAAAAATTTTTTTTTTTTTTTTTTTTTTCCATACGTTTTAATGTGAAAATAAATTCTGTTTTTTTTTTTTTTTGTACCACTTTACATCATAAAATACAGGGGTTGAAGAGAGTCGCGAGACTCTACAACTTCCCATTTGTAATTATATATAAACCAAATGAAATGTAATATTACTTAACACAATAAACGTTTTTGATTTGATTTGATTTGAAACCGATCTCTCTTTCAGTCACCAGACTCCGAGTAATCGATAACCATCATTTGAAGCATTGATAATGTCAAGTGAGACCTTGACGAAACGTCTGCCTGTTCCCAACAGGCACTCAACAAACCAACGGATGTATTCCCGGAACAATATACCATTATATTTTTCCATCCGTGAATCTCTACGTTCAAACATTATACACCTCTACGGGGAGGAGACTTTCAAAGACACCAAATTTTATGAGAAGCTGAGAGTAAAAAGAAGTAGTCTGCTGTGCAACCTTAGTTTTCTAATAAGCTGTCGCAATGAAAACATTCGCCCAACTTTCACCCAACTCTCTTACCATACAAAGACTAAGAGAACGCAAGCCATACTCGACAAAGCTAGCTCCGCCCTCCTGAAAGAACAAATAAAACGGACTCGCCGGGACATTAGTGAATTAGAAACGCAACTTTACAGACTCCACTTGAAAATAAGCGACCAAATTCACAACATTCTATGGGACCGCCTTGAGGTCTTAACACATTGGCGCACCGAAGTAGAAAGAGAAATGACATCAAACAAACTACAGAAAAAACTTAAAAACCTCCAAGCAAAGCATAAGAAACAACCTCTGAGACCAACATTTGACAACAGCCCTACAGTACACAATATATCAGATTATCACCTTTCTGAAAATGAAATAAGCGTTTTAGGAAAAGGGTTCAACTATGCGATTGTCCCGAGCAGAATACCAGTTGAAGAGATCATCTCAAACGTCGAAACAAGTATCTCAGCATTGGACGAACAAACAGCAGAGCAAGTACGACAAGATGTCACAAGGATCTTGAGATCTGCTAAACCACCCAAACCTAACCTTACCTATCAAGAGAAACAAGCACTGAAAAAACTCAACAAAGAAAAGACCATCACGATTCTACCAGCTGATAAAGGTAATGCCACAGTCGTCATGAATTCGGAAGACTATACCACCAAAATAATGAAACTTTTAGACGACCCAAGATATAAAGCTGTCTCCAGAGACCCCACTACATACTTGGAAAAGACAACTAAGTCCAAAATCGTTGAATCGCCAATAGACGAACAAACCAAGAAGAAACTCATACCTAGGGAAAAATCAAGCAGATGCCCAAAATTCTACGGCCTCCCAAAAATCCACAAAGACGGAGTCCCTCTTCGACCTATCGTCAGCGCTTTCAACTCTCCAGTATATAATTTAGAAAAATATCTGGCTAGTATACTACAACCCATAGTGGAAGGAGCAGATTCTTATATCAAAAACTCAGAGCACTTCACTCACTTGTTAGACTCTCTCACCATAGATCAACATGACATCATCGCAAGTTTCGACGTCGAATCTCTATATCCGAGCATACCGGTAGAGGAAGCCCTACAACAAATAGCAGAAAACGAATCACTTCCAACGCATATCATAGAGCTGTCCAAACATTGTTTGAATAACGCCTACTTCATGCACGATGGCCAAATGTACCGACAAGTTGACGGAGCAGCAATGGGATCGTCACTGTCACCCGCAGTAGCCAATCTATTCATGAATTATTTTGAAAAGAAAGCTATACAATCGACAAATCTAAAACCAAAAATATGGAAAAGATACGTCGACGATGTGTTCGTCGTATGGTCGTTCGGTAAAGACAAACTTCTAGAATTCCTGGACCATCTGAATTCAATCCACCCACGAATAAACTTCACTATAGAGCTTGAGTATAACAACCAATTACCCTTCCTCGATGTACTTGTTATGAGAGGTGAACATGGCAAATTGGGACACACCGTATATAGGAAACCAACTCACACTAATAGATACCTAAACGCCGAATCCCACCACCATCCATCGCAGATACAAGCTGTTGCAAACACACTGATTTCCAGGTCACTGCGTCTTACGAACAACAACCACAAAGCCCAAGAACTTGACAAAATTACCGCAGCCCTTGAACAAAATGGATACAAACAGAAAACAATTAAAAAAGCGATTGATCTGCAACAAAATCTGGGAAATAAACCAAGAGAAGATTCCGAAGGCAAATTTAAAACCGTCCTACCGTACATCAAGGGAACAACTGACAGGATTGGACGGATTCTTCGTAAATGTAATATATCAACGACATTCAAACCACTTGAAACTATCAGAACAAAATTAGAAATCCTAAACAGAAGATCCCACTAGAAAACCAGGGTGTGTACAGCGTAACATGCGGAACATGTAACAAAAGCTATGTCGGCCAAACGAACCGTAGAATCTCCTCTAGGTTAGAAGAACACAAACTTTCCATAAGAAACAAACAACTATCATCGGCTCTATTTCAACACGAACACCTAACCGGCCACAAAATTAACTTCGACAGTGGTAAACAAATTGCAAACGTCGAAAATTACAAAACCCGATTAATTAGAGAAGCCATCGAAATAGAGAAGATTGGTCTTTTGAACAAGAAAGACGATACCCTGAAGTTGTCGAGTACCTGGAAAACAATAATGAGACGACACACCGAAATTCACCAACCTACGGAAAGATCAAAACAGACAAGAGGAGATATCCAAGACCAGTCAGTTGAGGAGGCGGAGCCCACGCTACCGCTAACCAATCAGGACAGATATAATCTCCGACAGCGACGAAAACGTATAAATACAGGTAGCCAGCAAACCGATCTCTCTTTCAGTCACCAGACTCCGAGTAATCGATAACCATCATTTGAAGCATTGATAATGTCAAGTGAGACCTTGACGAAACGTCTGCCTGTTCCCAACAGGCACTCAACAAACCAACGGATGTATTCCCGGAACAATATACCATTATATTTTTCCATCCGTGAATCTCTACGTTCAAACATATATATATATATATATATATATATATATATATATATATATATATATATATATATATATATATATATATATATATATATATATATATATATATATATATATATATATATATATATATATATATATATATATATATATATATATATATATATATATATATATATATATATATATATATATATATATATATATATATATATATATATATATATATATATATATATATATATATATATATATATATATATATATATATATATATATATATATATATATATATATATGAGAAAAAAACACAATTATCGGTATAGCCCGCAACTCCATTGGAAGCAGCCGTTGACACGTGTTTCGAGCTTATTGGCTCTCCTCAGAACGGCGTAGCCAAGTTCAAGGTGTACGAACCTGGAGATGGAATCCACAACAAAAGAACACACCTGCAAAGGAAGTCCCCACTACTAGGCTTCCACGTGAACTCTCCGGGTTTGGAGATTTGGTCAACGTATCGCCAATGTGGCGACTATTTATCCTTTACGGAGTCTTCAACCGACTAAGTAAATAAGGAACGAAGAAGTTTCTTGCGGTGAAAAGTATAAATGAGAAAAAACACAATTATCGGTATAGCCCGCAACTCCATTGGAAGCAGCCGTTGACACGTGTTTCGAGCTTATTGGCTCTCCTCAGAACGGCGTAGCCAAGTTCAAGGTGTACGAACCTGGAGATGGAATCCACAACAAAAGAACACACCTGCAAAGGAAGTCCCCACTACTAGGCTTCCACGTGAACTCTCCGGGTTTGGAGATTTGGTCAACGTATCGCCAATGTGGCGACTATTTATCCTTTACGGAGTCTTCAACCGACTAAGTAAATAAGGAACGAAGAAGTTTCTTGCGGTGAAAAGTATAAATGAGAAAAAAACACAATTATCGGTATAGCCCGCAACTCCATTGGAAGCAGCCGTTGACACGTGTTTCGAGCTTATTGGCTCTCCTCAGAACGGCGTTCAACTCTCCTCAAATCTCCAAACCCGGAGAGTTCACGTGGAAGCCTAGTAGTGGGGACTTCCTTTGCAGGGTGTTCTTTTGTTGTGGATTCCATCTCCAGGTTCGTACACCTTGAACTTGGCTACGCCGTTCTGAGGAGAGCCAATAAGCTCGAAACACGTGTCAACGGCTGCTTCCAATGGAGTTGCGGGCTATACCGATAATTGTGTTTTTTTCTCATTTATACTTTTCACCGCAAGAAACTTCTTCGTTCCTTATTTACTTAGTCGGTTGAAGACTCCGTAAAGGATAAATAGTCGCCACATTGGCGATACGTTGACCAAATCTCCAAACCCGGAGAGTTCACGTGGAAGCCTAGTAGTGGGGACTTCCTTGCAGGTGTGTTCTTTTGTTGTGGATTCCATCTCCAGGTTCGTACACCTTGAACTTGGCTACGCCGTTCTGAGGAGAGCCAATAAGCTCGAAACACGTGTCAACGGCTGCTTCCAATGGAGTTGCGGGCTATACCGATAATTGTGTTTTTTTCTCATTTATACTTTTCACCGCAAGAAACTTCTTCGTTCCTTATATATATATATATATATATATATATATATATATATATATATATATATATATATATATATATATATATATATATATATATATATATATATATATATATATATATATATATATATATATATATATATCTTGAAATTGATTTATTGCCTGTTTGAGGTATTTATTTTGAAAGTTTTTAGCATTAACACGCTTTTTTAATATGAAAAAGTTTATTTCTGTTGACGTTTCGTTGTTATATTACAACTTTGTCAAAACTAATGAATAATTGAATTTATGAGTTACTATGGATATCAAATGTCAAACTTAATTTTTTGAAAAATCAAATTAGTTTTTTTGTATATTCACTTATTGATTTTCATTATCAGAGGAATATTTCTGGCTCAGCATTCGCTTCGGAAGTTTTAGTCTTCTTCACCATGAGGAAACCTCTGAAAAACTCATGGTAAGCCAGGTGATTCTTAAGTGTGATTATATTTACATATATACAATTACATATAGTTTTTTATATACTCATCCAGAATGTGTATATTGTTCGTTTATGTGTGTGAAATTGAAGGTAGATCTGGAAAGAATGAGTTGTGAGATGTGATGTTTTGTGATTGTTGTGTGTTTATTTTGCGAGTGTTATTTGTGAGGTTTATTAAATTGTTGTAGATAGAATTTAGATGTTTAATGTCCGTTCTTTCATTGACTGTGTTTTCCAAATTTTTACGAATGTGTAACATTTCTAAAATTTCTCTACATTTTTTGTCTCTTTCAGTTGCCAAAATTTTCGTATTTTTGTAATCAAAATCATGTTTTTCTGTTATTTTATGTTTATTTAAGGCTGTGATTTGAGTTTTCGCGTATTTATGTGCTTTGATTCTTTCTTCGAGATTTTGTGCTGTTTGACCGATATAGCTTTTATTGCAATTGTTACACGGAATATTATAAACTGTATGAGTTTTTCTCTGAATTACAGTTTTACTTTTTAATTTTGTATATATTTCTTTGATTTGATTTTTGGCAGTATGTGCTATTCTTAAATTATAAGGTTTTAATATTTTAGCAATATTTGTACTTAGTTTTGGAATATATGGTAAGGGAATGTAATTATTTTCGTTAGATTCATTTCTTTTTGAATTTAAAGTATTATATAATTTATGAATTCTGCTTTTCATGATTTTGTTGATTAAATTTGATGGGTAATTATTTTTCATGAGAAGAGTACGAACTTCTTCAAGTGTTTCATGTCGTAAACATGGTGATGTTAATTTTAGTGATCTATCTATAAAATTAATTATTATACCTTTTTTCTGGGAATAATGATGATTACTTATATAATTTATGGTTCGTTGCGAATTTATTTCTTTTCTGTACCATCTTGTAAAAATTTTGTTATCTTTTCTTATAAT
Organism: Henosepilachna vigintioctopunctata; assembly: GCA_030704895.1. NCBI lineage: Eukaryota > Metazoa > Arthropoda > Insecta > Coleoptera > Coccinellidae > Henosepilachna > Henosepilachna vigintioctopunctata. Next base: position 120,277 of record JARQZJ010000015.1, read on the forward strand.
TGTTATATCAAGAAAATTTAATTTTTCATCTTTTTCTTCTTCAAGTGTGAATTGTAATTTATTATGAAAACTATTGAAACGTTCTAGTATATTATCAATTTGATCTTTATCTGCTATTATTAAACAATCATCAACATATCTTTTATATAATAAGATATTTTCTTCTAAATTTTTTATTATATCTTCTTCTAAAAATTCCATTACTAATTGTGCAATGACACTTGAAATTGGACTGCCCATTGCTACACCATCTAGTTGTTGATAAAATTCATTTTTATATTGAAAAAAATTTGTTCCTAAAGTGAATTTTACTGCTTCAATGAATTCATTTTTTGGAATACAAGTGAAATTTTTTAAAATATTCCATTTTAGATCTATTATGTTTGGAACGATTGCATTGGGTATATTAGTATAAAGTGAGATTACATCTAAAGAATATAATTTATGATTTTCATTAAGTTGTAAATTTTTTAGATTATCAACTAAATGATAAGAGTTCTTGATATAAAATTGATTTTGATTTATTACATTTTTTAAAATTGAAGAAAGAAATTTAGAAAGATTATATAGAGGAGATTGAATATATGAAACAATTGGTCTTAATGGAATATTATTTTTATGTATTTTAGGTAAACCATAAAATTTGGGTGGTAGACTATTATGTTGTATTAACTCTTTAGCTATAATAATAATTATAATAATTAATAATAATAGTATATAAAAAACTATATGTAATTGTATATATGTAAATATAATCACACTTAAGAATCACCTGGCTTACCATGAGTTTTTCAGAGGTTTCCTCATGGTGAAGAAGACTAAAACTTCCGAAGCGAATGCTGAGCCAGAAATATTCCTCTGATAATGAAAATCAATAAGTGAATATACAAAAAAACTAATTTGATTTTTCAAAAAATTAAGTTTGACATTTGATATCCATAGTAACTCATAAATTCAATTATTCATTAGTTTTGACAAAGTTGTAATATAACAACGAAACGTCAACAGAAATAAACTTTTTCATATTAAAAAAGCCTGTTAATGCTAAAAACTTTCAAAATAAATACCTCAAACAGGCAATAAATCAATTTCAAGAAATATAAAATTGCTAGCTGAAATAAAGCAATTTTCACAACTCACAAATATTATGTCTGGAAATTTCAATTTTTTCAAGAATATAGGAGAACAATATGGATATCAAACCAAAATCCAACTCAAACGCCTCGCCAATTTGAATAAAAAACTAACAAACCTAAAATCAAGAAGAATATTCCTACTTAGATGTAAGCATAATGAAATATGCCCCACATTCCTGAAGTTGAACAGAAATCATATCAACTTAAATTGTGAGTACTTATCCAGAAAATTCAAAAATCTCAACAAAAAATATATACAAAAAACTATCAACCTTATTATTACAGATACAACAAAAGAAATAAAAACACTCACAAAAATAATACAAAATCTAACACAATCATTAAGAAATACTCTTCCAACTCATATATTCGAAAATTTCCAACAAAATGAAACTAGAAAAATTAATATTCTTATTGAAAAAAATAAACTCAAGAAAATAAGAAAATTCAACAAACTTTACGTTGAACAAATAAATATAGAATTTCCAACATCATCATCTTATGAGAATGTTATAAACACAACAAAAACAGAAATACCAGAATATGTCAACAATATACTCAATTTAGATCCAAAACACGCGGTACAAATAAATAACGTAGATCAAATTCCGATTTTCAATATCATTACGAAAATAGAAAAAGGAATTTCCGAATTACCTACTGAAAATCAAAACTCAATTCGACTAAAAGTAACTAATACAATTGAATCGTACCATAATAATTTTCAAAATATAAAAAATACAGCTGAAAATAAACTTCTTATGAAAAATTTAAATAAAACAAAATCATTCATAAAATCTAATCCACAATTAACTATAACAAAATCCGATAAAGGAAATAAAACAATCATTCTAGAAACTATTGAATATGAACAAAAAATTAACGAAATGCTTAGTGATACAATTACGTATAAAAAAATTAAGAGAGATCTAACAAAAACTTTACAGAATGAAACTAACAAACTAATAAAAAAATGGGAAACAAATAATTTTATATCACCAAAAACAGCTAAAGAGTTAATACAACATAATAGTCTACCACCCAAATTTTATGGTTTACCTAAAATACATAAAAATAATATTCCATTAAGACCAATTGTTTCATATATTCAATCTCCTCTATATAATCTTTCTAAATTTCTTTCTTCAATTTTAAAAAATGTAATAAATCAAAATCAATTTTATATCAAGAACTCTTATCATTTAGTTGATAATCTAAAAAATTTACAACTTAATGAAAATCATAAATTATATTCTTTAGATGTAATCTCACTTTATACTAATATACCCAATGCAATCGTTCCAAACATAATAGATCTAAAATGGAATATTTTAAAAATTTCACTTGTATTCCAAAAAATGAATTCATTGAAGCAGTAAAATTCACTTTAGGAACAAATTTTTTTCAATATAAAAATGAATTTTATCAACAACTAGATGGTGTAGCAATGGGCAGTCCAATTTCAAGTGTCATTGCACAATTAGTAATGGAATTTTTAGAAGAAGATATAATAAAAAATTTAGAAGAAAATATCTTATTATATAAAAGATATGTTGATGATTGTTTAATAATAGCAGATAAAGATCAAATTGATAATATACTAGAACGTTTCAATAGTTTTCATAATAAATTACAATTCACACTTGAAGAAGAAAAAGATGAAAAATTAAATTTTCTTGATATAACAATTATAAGAAAAGATAACAAAATTTTTACAAGATGGTACAGAAAAGAAATAAATTCGCAACGAACCATAAATTATATAAGTAATCATCATTATTCCCAGAAAAAAGGTATAATAATTAATTTTATAGATAGATCACTAAAATTAACATCACCATGTTTACGACATGAAACACTTGAAGAAGTTCGTACTCTTCTCATGAAAAATAATTACCCATCAAATTTAATCAACAAAATCATGAAAAGCAGAATTCATAAATTATATAATACTTTAAATTCAAAAAGAAATGAATCTAACGAAAATAATTACATTCCCTTACCATATATTCCAAAACTAAGTACAAATATTGCTAAAATATTAAAACCTTATAATTTAAGAATAGCACATACTGCCAAAAATCAAATCAAAGAAATATATACAAAATTAAAAAGTAAAACTGTAATTCAGAGAAAAACTCATACAGTTTATAATATTCCGTGTAACAATTACAATAAAAGCTATATCGGTCAAACAGCACAAAATCTCGAAGAAAGAATCAAAGCACATAAATACGCGAAAACTCAAATCACAGCCTTAAATAAACATAAAATAACAGAAAAACATGATTTTGATTACAAAAATACGAAAATTTTGGCAACTGAAAGAGACAAAAAATGTAGAGAAATTTTAGAAATGTTACACATTCGTAAAAATTTGGAAAACACAGTCAATGAAAGAACGGACATTAAACATCTAAATTCTATCTACAACAATTTAATAAACCTCACAAATAACACTGACAAAATAAACACACAACAATCACAAAACATCACATCTCACAACTCATTCTTTCCAGATCTATCTTCAATTTCACACACATAAACGAACAATATACACATTCTGGATGAGTATATAAAAAACTATATGTAATTGTATATATGTAAATATAATCACACTTAAGATTCACCTGGCTTACCATGAGTTTTTCAAAGGTTTCCTCATGGTGGAGAAGACTAAAACTTCCGAAGCGAATGCTGAGCCAGAAATATTCCTCTGATAATGAAAATCAATAAGTGAATATACAAAAAAACTAATTTGATTTTTCAAAAAATTAAGTTTGACATTTGATATCCATAGTAACTCATAAATTCAATTATTCATTAGTTTTGACAAAGTTGTAATATAACAACGAAACGTCAACAGAAATAAACTTTTTCATATTAAAAAAGCCTGTTAATGCTAAAAACTTTCAAAAAATATATATATATATATATATATATATATATATATATATATATATATATATATATATATATATATATATATATATATATATATATATATATATATATATATATATATATATATATATATATATATATATATATATATATATATATATATATATAAATATTCCGAAAATATGCTTTTGAAATAAATGGACAATGATAATAGGTACAGTTGACCAACATAATTAAGGGACAGGATGTTATTAATGAATCTTTTTAATTGATACTAGTTCGTTAATTGCCCTTGTTTACCCTAGTTGTTTTCGTTTAGTGGTGTTCCCTATATCCGCAGACTTAATTATTCCAAAAGCAGTAAAAACATTGTGAATTATTCGAATAACATAAAGTGGAATAGAACATGATGGAACTATAGAACATGATGGAACTCTAGAACATACAATCTGTTCGTGAACATTCATCTTTAGGAAGTAGTATCTCACGAAAAAATGTGTATCTCTAACAGAGTAATGATTACAAAACTTTTTCAAGTTTGTCATTTCATGCCAATCTTACCACCCAAAGATGAAGGGAGCAAAGTATTTTTCAATATATTTCGATGTTGCTCTGGAATATACATTGTCATAGCAACAGGGATTCTCACATGGTCAACTATATTCAGTACTTCTGTCGATTTGAGAGTTCATCCGATCTTCGATATTTTGAATAAACTCAGTCAAACAGCGCTCCATTTTTCAGCATCTATTATCGTATTGAAGTTATTTTACAAAAACAAAATGTACCAAAACTTCCTCGTGGAATTGTGGAAAAGGAATGATAAACTTGTAGCTTCTTGGTTGAAATCGAGAGAGCTGGCCTATATCTTCTTACCATTCTATTCAGGATATTTTGCAAGTATATTAAGATCCTACTACTTGGCCTGTACACAAATGGAATGTGTGGTAAACACCGTTTATTTAATGCAATCATTTCAAGCATTCCAAAGTTACTTAGTGATGTCAGTTAGTATTTCTACAATACAGTGTTTAAATTATCAATATATAGCTGTAATCAACAAGCTATCGAGAAATCAATTTAGAAATACACAAAAAATTGAAGCTATAAATGTTGAAGGAAGCATTCAAGTAATAGAAGAAATAAACACTGTTGAAGATATTATTTATATACATGAGCAGATGTGTGATTCGATTGATAACTTCAACACGATTTTTGGCAGCAATATTCTTTCGGTAGTTTTGAGTGGAAGTGTCAATATATTGATATACGCTTCACGTTTTGCTCAGTATATCTTGCAAGATACCGGAGAACATCCAGATCAATTAAGAGCTGGTACAATGATTGAGTGGACGTTTTACGTCTCATTGACAGTGGTGAGTTATTATCATTTGTTAATGAACATTTACGGTTCAGTTATTGATGCTTATCTAGCATATTATTCGAATTAGACAGATTACAGTCATAAGAGAAAATACCATACACCTAGCTCAATACCTACATCGTGAATCACGTCTTTATAGAGATTGATTTTGTTGTTTCCTGAGGATATTCTGTCATAGGGTGCTTTTTGAAGAACCTCCTCGTTTCGAAGATATATGGTTCGTGAATTAAATTTGAAGATCTAACAGGCCATATTCATAATCCATCTCTAACAATCTGGCCATATTTGAATGATGCTCAAGAATCATCAACATCGCAAATTACTTTCAACCAAATGAATCACATTGCGATTTTTATGGCTTGTGGTATATTCTTCAGAAACTGAGGCAGTGTTGACTCTAAGAAACGGCGATACACCTCGCTGGTAACTCTTTGTGTAAGAAATACTGGCACCACGAAATCGTCATTCCCAAGTCCAACACAAACAAAACTGCGATTCGAACAGCAACTCATATAGAAAATTATTATCTACTTTTTTTCATGCTCAAAACGACCTCTACAGTGAGAGATGTGCAACATCAGTTACACGGTGAATACCGGATATGATTGTTGCAAATTTTATACGTTTTTCATCTTCGAAGAGGAAAACTCTATCGAAATTCATCAAAAGACGACATATTGTGAAAATAATTCAACGAATACTTCCTTGAAGTTTCATCTCGTGCTTGTCAGATCTCTGAAAGAATAACTCCCTGAATTTAAACCAGGTGTTCTTCAAAGGCTTGCCTATAAATGACGAAATTTGAGAATAATTTTCGAAATTTCTTTTCATCCTGTATTTCAAAATAGCTAATTTTGAGCACAACGTATTTGAAATACTTTGAAACGAAAGTGTCTTTCAAAAATCATGAGAGGACAAATACTCTTAGAATTATTCAAGAAATAATTCTTGGAAATTTTGTCATGTGTTTACCAAACTACTTCCGTACATATGACAAAAAATCGACATTAATTGTCGGATATTTCACTCACAATGTATCTCTGAAACGAATGAGTATATCATCATCAAAATCATCATAGTACAAAATATTCTGAGTATAGTTCGAGAAATGAGTATTATATATGTACAAAATATCGGAATATTTCAAATTACACTTTCAAGGAATTGCCTACACGATCGTTGGCAACAAAATCACTGAAAATATTTGCTGATTAGCGTGTTTCATTATAGAAATCATCACTATATTTTCCAAAACTCACTAAGGCCCTATCACTTCAAAATACGAAAAACAGTGAGTGAACTACTCACCTGAGCTCTTAGTACAGGATCCGTGGCCTATTTTTTCACTTGATTACTATCAAGCTAATTTTCCGTGAGTAGCTTCATTTTGATAAGACGCCCAACAATTTCCTGTGCGAAAATTTTTGATTGTGGTAGCTAACAGAGGTAGCAATGATAAAATATGTCGATTTGATGATTCTTCAATATTTATTACTAACTGAATTGTTTTTATTAAATCTTATGATAATTATCTAAATTATTTGAAAAAATATTTGTCCTACAAAATCTATGGTTTCATCAAAGAGTCCTCCCCTCCAACATGTATTGATAACGAGATCACCAAAAATGATTACTAACCAGCTGATTTTTTTTTATTACTTAGTTAATATATATATAATTTAACAGCCATATTGTCCTACAAATTTCGTGGTATATTATCCCGGTTCCTACGTTTAAAAGTAGTAGTACAGATCATTGATGTAAAAATAATTACTATCAAGCTGAATCTTCGTGAATAGCATCGTTTTGATGAGACGCCCAACAATTTCCTGTGCGAAAATTCTCGATATTGGTAGCTAACAGAGGTAGCAATAATAAAATATGTCGATTTGATGATTCTTCAATATTTATTACTAACTGAATTGTTTTTATTAGATCTTATGATAATTATCTAAATTATTTGAAAAAATATTTGTCCTACAAAATCTATGGTTTCATCAAAGAGTCCTCCCCCTCCAACATGTATTGATAACGAGATCACCAAAAATGATTACTAACCAGCTGATTTTTTTTTATTACTTAGTTAATATTTATATAATGTAACGGTCATATTGTCCTACAAATTCCGTGGTATGTTATCCCGGTCCTACGCTCAGAAATTGTTAATACCATATGACCATTTTTGCCGTTACGCGTGCGCAGAGCATTTTTACTCCGTCGTAGTAGGTATCCCACGTTTGTGTCGAGTATAAGAGTGTTAGTAAGCATTTTTCAGTTAACTACGTTTTATTTTTTTTGTCTTTCGAGAAATTATTTGGATATATTTTGACGTGATAATATAACGTCTTATAAATCGATGAACGCCAGCAGCACGCACGAAAAAGTATGACTCCTACGGATTGAAAATACAGCATTAACAACATCGAATGAGGTATTTCAAATTATTGAAGAGTATGTATGCAGAGTGTATTCATTAAAAACAAAAAATGATATCAACAAAGGACTGTACGAGTTATTTGAAAAAGGATATAAATCAAAAAATGAAAATGAAGAAATTTTGAAACAAAAAATCGTAGGATATGATCCTTCCAGTTTGCCACCAACAAAAGAAGAATTGTTACAACAAATTAAAAGAACTGCATTTATCTGCAATGTATGGTGTAACGCGCATATGCGGTGCCCCACGGAAAAATTGCCGGAAAATTTTGGATGGACATTAATTGATGGCAAATATGAATATTATTGGTTTGATGGTCCCCAAAGTCTTTTGAAGAATTATCTTCTGAAATACAAGGTAATCTATTTATACTATTGTTATTTATTGATTGATTATTCATTATTATATAATTTACTTAATTTTTCCATGTTATTACAGAGTCAAATATCACGAGTGAGGAAAGTGAAATAAATGAAGATGACAGCGATGTTAGTAGCGAAGATTATGAAGATTCATCAGATGAATATGATGAAGATTAATTTTTTTTTTATCTATAGATACACCAATACACCAATTTTTGTACCTAATTTTCCAAAAAAATAAACTTATTTAAATTTTAAAAAAGATTTTTCCACTGTATCTTATGTTAGAAATAGGAAAACGAAAAAATGACAATTCTTGTCGGACTAGTGATACATACCTGTTTTTTTGTAGGACATTGTTTTATTTGGGCACTGAACACACTATCCTATTATGTAATATTTTTGTCCTACAGTTAGTAATGAGAAAAATGGTCATATGGTATTAACAATTTCTGAGCGTAGGACCGGGATAACATACCACGGAATTTGTAGGACAATATGACCGTTACATTATATAAATATTAACTAAGTAATAAAAAAAAATCAGCTGGTTAGTAATCATTTTTGGTGATCTCGTTATCAATACATGTTGGAGGGGGAGGACTCTTTGATGAAACCATAGATTTTGTAGGACAAATATTTTTTCAAATAATTTAGATAATTATCATAAGATTTAATAAAAACAATTCAGTTAGTAATAAATATTGAAGAATCATCAAATCGACATATTTTATCATTGCTACCTCTGTTAGCTACCACAATCAAAAATTTTCGCACAGGAAATTGTTGGGCGTCTTATCAAAATGAAGCTACTCACGGAAAATTAGCTTGATATATATATATATATATATATATATATATATATATATATATATATATATATATATATATATATATATATAAGAAAATGAACACTAGAACATTCATTTGAAAAATTGAAATTAATCAAGAGAATGTTATAGCAGAGCTAGATATGTGAACGTGTAAGATGTGATGTCTCCATTATCCTTCAAGGAATAAATGTTAGAGAAATATTGAAATCGATGCCACACCTGATGGAAGTGCGAGACATATATGTTTCGTTCTGCAAGGAACTCGTCAGTCGCACCACGTCCATCGAAGTGAGGCAACGATTTCAAGCTCCAAGCATCTTCTTGTGACTTCAGGTGGAAGATCGTAGAGTAATGAATACTATACAATTTCATCTATAGAAATCAGTAGAAAACACCTCTCTCAGATTACAGAGTCACCAAGCATCGAAATTTCACATATCTTCTATACCCGTAAGTATCTACTAAATTGCAATGTCTATTTGACAAATATCATCGAACGATGTTTTTAAATGTCAATAGATTGCGTTAGTAGTACGCTCGCGTTTATTCCCGTATTTCAGGGGCCAATTCGGCGATATTTTTAAGGAAATGAAATTTTTTGTGCTTATGGCACTGAATGAAATATTTAAGAAAATGAACACTAGAACATTCATTTGAAAAATTGAAATTAATCAAGAGAATGTTATAGCAGAGCTAGATATGTGAACGTGTACGATGTGATGTCTCCATTATCCTTCAAGGGATAAATGTTAGAGAAATATTGAAGGATAATGGAGACATCACATCGTACACGTTCACATATCTAGCTCTGCTATAACATTCTCTTGATTAATTTCAATTTTTCAAATGAATGTTCTAGTGGTCATTTTCTTAAATATTTCATTCAGTGCCATAAGCACAAAAAATTTCATTTCCTTAGAAATATCGCCGAATTGGCCCCTGAAATACGGGAATAAACGCGAGCGTACTACTAACGCAATCTATTGACATTTAAAAACATCGTTCGATGATATTTGTCAAATAGACATTGCAATTTAGTAGATACCTACGGGTATAGAAGATATGTGAAATTTCGATGCTTGGTGACTCTGTAATCTGAGAGAGGTGTTTTCTACTGATTTCTATGGATGGAATTGTATAGTATTCATTACTCTTCGATCTTCCACTTGAAGTCACAAGAAGATGCTTGGAGGTTGAAATCGTTGCCTCACTTCGATGGACGTGGTGCGACTGACGAGTTCCATCAGGTGCACTTCCATCAGGTGTGGCATCGATTTCAATATTTCTCTAACATTTATCCCTTGAAGGATAATGGAGACATCACATCGTACACGTTCACATATCTAGCTCTGCTATAACATTCTCTTGATTAATTTCAATTTTTCAAATGAATGCTCTAGTGTTCATTTTCTTAATTATTTAATTCAGTGCCATAAACACAAAAATTTCATTTCCTTATATATATATATATATATATATATATATATATATATATATATATATATATATATATATATATATATATATATATATATATATATATATATATATATATATATATATATATATATATATATATATATATATATATATATATATATATATATATATATATATATATATATATATATATATATATATATATATATATATATATATATATATATATATATATATATATATATATATATATATATATATATATATATATATAAATATACAAATATAGTGACATCATCTTCTGAATTAGCTGATGTCATACAAAACAATGAGCTTGCTTTCACAGCTATCAAAAATTGGTGTAATGTGAATGGACTTCTTTGGAATGTCAGCAAGACAGATTGTTTTCTCTTTCAAACTGATAAATCTAACCTTCTCGTGCCTAGTTCAATTACTCTCGAAGAAAATGACCTACAGATGGCTGTGAGCACAAAGTTCTAAGGTATTCATTTGGATTTCAACCTGAAATATAAAGAGCATGTGAATGTCTTGGCAGGAAGACTTTGTTCTGTGATATATTCATTGAATGTTATGAAACATCACGTTGAAGTGGATACTTTAATGATAATTTATACGTCAAGTTTTCAAACCATTTCTCTTATGGTGTTATCTTCTGGGGAAACAGTGTTCACAGTAACCGTATTTTTGTCATACAGAAATTTGCTCTGAGTACTATCTATAGGATGAAACTGAGGATCTCATGTAGAGGTTTATTCCGGAGAAATAAAATTCTGACGCTAAATGGTATATACATTTTTAAATGCCTGCTATTTCTACATAAGAATAAAATTTACTTTAATCAACACAAAAGTAGAAATATAACAAGACGAATAGAACCATTTTTGTAACCGCGGCATAATTTAGCACTAGTTCAGAATGGAATGAAATATATGTCAATGAAATTCTTCAATGTATTACCTAAGAGACACCAATCTATAACGAACTTTCACCAATTTGAGAGGATGATTTATGGATTGACCATGGAATGTGAACCCTATGATGTAGCAGAATTCTACCAATACTGTACAACTGAATCCTAATATTTTCATAATTTGCTTTTGAACCAGTTTTTTGACGTTGCTTCTATGTTTTCTTTCTTTGGGTGCTATATAATGCATTTTTGTAAGAACTATGAAATGAAATTACTTTTTATTATTATTATATATATATATATATATATATATATATATATATATATATATATATATATATATATATATATATATATATATATATATATATATATATATATATATATATATATATATATATATATATATATATATATATATATATATATATATATAAATATATTCATATTTCGAAATTATGCTCACCTGTTGAGATAAATGAACAATGACAATAGCTACACTTGATCAACATAATTATTCTGATGTTTTTGAGGTTGAATATTTTGGTTTTTGTATCGCACCATAAATCACCGCGTATAAATAACTATGTTATTCGAAGGGTGATATTTCAGTTGTTTTGTTGAATATTCGAATAGTCTCAGTCAATAATATAATAGTTTGTAATCTGGGACAGGATGTTATTGATGAATCTTTTTAATTGATGCTAGTTTGTCAGTTGACACTTTACCTAGTTGTTTTCGTTAAGTGGTGTCCCTACATCCGCAGACTTAATTATTCCAAAGAAAACAATAACATTGTGAATTATTCATATTTTTTCAATGATAAATAACGTAAAGTGGCGATTTTCATATTTGTGATAGAACATGGTGGAACTCTACAACATTCAATCATTTCGTGAACATTAATCCTTGGGATTTATTATTTTTTGAAAAAATGTGTATTACTAACAAAGTGTTCATAAAGAAACTTCTTCAAGTTTGTCATTTTATGCTAATCTTACCACCTAAAGATGAAAAGAGCAAAGTATTTTTGAATATATTTCGTTGTTGCTCTGGATTATACATTTTGATAGCAACAGGGATGTTCACATGGTCAACTATGTTCAGTACTTTTGTCGATTTGAGAGTTAATCCAATCTTCGATGTTTTGAATAAACTCAGTCAAACAGCGCTCCATTTCTCCGCATCAATTGTCGTATTGAAGCTGACATTTTTCAAAAGGAAACTATACAAAAAGTTCCTCGTGAAATTGAGGAAAACGAATAATAAACTTGTGTGTTCTTGGTTGAAATCGAGAGGCCTGGTCTATGTCTTCTTAGGATTCTATTCAGGAGGTTTCATATGTTTCTTCAGGTCCTATTACGATGCCTGTACACAAATGCAATGTATGGTTAACTCCGTATATTTATTGGAACAATTTCAACATTTTCAAAGCTGGTTAGTGATGTCAGTTGCTATTTCTACAGTACAATGCTTGAACTACCAATATATAGCTATAATTAACAAGCTTTCGAGAAATCAGTTCAAGAGAATACAAAAAACTAGAGCAATGAAAGTTGAAGAAAGCATTCAAGTAGTAGAAGAAATAAACACCGTTGAAGAAATTATTTATATACATGAGCAGATTTGTGATTTGATTGATAACTTCAACACGATTTTTGGCAGCAATGTTCTACTGGTAATATTGAGTGGAACTCTTAACATATTGATATACGCCACACGTTTTGCTCAGTATATCTTGCAAGATACCGGAGAACATCCAGATCAATTCAGAGCTGAATTAATGATTGAGTGGGCGTTTTACGTCTCATTGACAGTGGTGAGTTATGTCGATATAATATGCGTATATATATATATATATATATATATATATATATATATATATATATATATATATATATATATATATATATATATATATATATATATATATATATATATATATATATATATATATATATATATATATATATATATATATATATATATATATTTGAGGAAATTAATTTTTGGTCAAATACCATCATACGATGTTTTCAAATATCAATAGGTTGCGTTAGTAGCACGCTCGCGTTTATTTCCGTATTTCAGGGGCCTATTCGGCGATGTTTTTAAGGAAATGAAATTTGTTTTGCTTATGGCATTGAATGAAATATTTAACAAAATGAAAACTAGAACATTCATTCGAAAAATTCAAACTAACCGAAAGAATATTATAGTAGAGCTAGATATGTGAACTTGTACGATGTGATGTCACAATTATCCTTCAAGGGATAAACGTTAGAAAAATATTGAAATCGATGCCACACTTGATGGAAGTGCGAGACATATGTTTCGTTCTGCAAGGAAGTCGTCAGTCGCACCACGTCCATCGAAGTGAGGATCGGGGCAATCTCCTAGAATCTTCTTGTGATTCCAAGTGAACTATCGTAGAGTAATGAATACTCAACAATTCCATCTATTGGAATCAGTAGAAAACATCTCTCAGAATATAGACACACCAAGCATCGAACTTTTACATATCTTTTATACGCGCAGGTTTCTCCTGAATTTCAATATCTATTTGACAAATATCATCATATGATGTTTACAACTGTCAATAGGTTGCGTTAGTAGTACGCTCGCGATTCCTCCAAAATATCGTCGAATATGCCCCTGAAATACGGAAAGAACCGCGAGCGCACTACTGACGCAACCTATTGACATTTGAAAACATCATATGATGATATTTCTCAAATAGACATTGCAATTTAGTAGATACCTACGGGTATAGAAGATATGTGAAAGTTCGATGCTTGGTGTGTCTGTAATCTGATAGATGTTTTCTGCTGATTCCTAGAGATGGAATTGTGGAGTATTCATTACTCTATGATCTCATAAAGAGAGTTCACTTGGAGTCACAAGAACATGCTTGGAGATTGAAGTCGTTGTCTCACTTCGTTGGACGTGGACGAGTTCCTTGCAGAACGAAACATATGTCTCGCACTTCCATCAAGTGTGGCATCGATTTCAATATTTCTCTAACATTTATTCCTTGAAGGATAATGGATACATCACATCGTGCACGTTCACATATCTACTATGACATTCTTTTGGTTAATTTGAATTTTTCGAAAGAATATTCTAGTGTTCATTTTTTATATATATATATATATATATATATATATATATATATATATATATATATATATATATATATATATATATATATATGTATATATAAATAGATATAATCTGCAAGCTGAACAAATATCGGTAAAAAAAAGATATAAAATATATTGGCAAAAACAGAAGGAGGCCTTCGTTCTGCAGTGGACGGACAGAGGTTGATGATGATATAGATTCAAGATTCACAAATCATTCATTTTAGTAAATACTGGACCCTTGATCGAAATATAGAAATATTCCGATTAAAACTCTCAGGGAGCTCTCTTAACAAATTTTATCAACCAGAACCAACCTATCATTTTCGTTGGTGAATATGAAAAGCGCTTCGAAAAACCATCGAATTTGTTGAATGATAATAAAATATAGTTGTTTCATCCTTAATATAAATCATCTCCCTCTATCGAAGAAAAGACGTATAAACTTTACCGAGCATTCTGGATTTCTGTTCGAATGAATTGTCTAAATAGCCCATACGTACTCTTACCAACGCTGTCATGAGTAGGAATCTAGACAGCTCGAGACAGTTATTACGTCTCTTATTCGATATAGGGAGCTCACGTCAATAGTTCACGTACTAATGTTCTTCTCATTCAGGTATAGGACCTGGGAGCATTTCGAAAGTCTACCATTCTTGATTAATGATGAAATGAGAGTGAAGATTCATAACAATGATGAAACAATTGTATCTTATTATCATTCAACAAGTTCGATGATTTTTCGAAGTGCACTCAATATCCACTCTCGAAAATGATAGGTTCGTTCTCGTTGACAACATTTGTGTAGACAGCTCCCTGAGACTTTTATTTCAAATATTTCGTTATGTCTCATAATGATAAGGGTTATGGGTGTCGAAGTTCTTAATTCAAAGGTGAATACTAGTGTATTAAAACTCGAAATGGTGAATTGCTATTCTCATATATTGAACTATTAGTTATGTATGGATAGCTTTTTAATATAATATGATTTTTCTGGAATTTTCCAGGTTCTCCCTATTATACTGGCTGATAGATGTTCTGAAGTAGTTTCCAAAGGAAAACAATTAGTGGTGAGATGCCTATCCTATTCTAATCAACTTTCATTGAGATCAAATACATATGAGGACGAATTACTGGAAAGAAGTATCTCTATTCTACTTCACCAAGCTGAACGGAGAGTACCACAATTCAGTGCTGGAGGTTTTTTTTTAATTGACTACTCAATGTTAAAAATGATAGCAAGTTCTTTAACGGCAAATATGGTGATCATTCTTCAACTCATGTTGAGCAAATGAACAGATTTTTCAAACAGAGTTCTAGTTTCAGTCTTATAAATATTCTTTTCCTCAAATCTTCTGCTTATCGGAATCATTTTCATGTGCTACTTCATTTCATTACATCATAGTTCACAATAATTATACCTAACGAAAACATGAAAGAGTTTTCGTTTTGCTCTCGGTATACTCAAGTCTACTAACACAAATATTGTTTGAAAAATTACATGAAAAAATGCTTTTAATGTTGTATAAATCCACTTCACAAACATACGCATGAAAAATATTCATCACTAGATTTCAAATGGGCACAAAATCCCCAGACTTTTTTCCTTTAGTTCAACCCTCTTAAACAAAATAGCTCATTGTTTCAAATTTTGCGTCATTCTTAAGATAATTAAGATTTTCAAGATTTACTTCTTGAGAAATATTTTCTTTCAGCATATCTTTACGGGTCGATTCTGTTCAAATTCCTAGTGAGCCATTTTTCTGTTTTGGCTTCCTCAATGTCTTCTAACCTTCACTGCGACGAATACGTCGCCAAACCTACGCAAGAAGTTGCTTTCATCTTTACATACCTATGGTTATACCTATTGGATATCGTTCAGAATTGTTATATCACTTAACCAAAGAAGCATTTCAATTTCTTTATCATGTACTTTTTGATATTCATTGTTTTCCAACGCTCTAATTATTGTAATGACTCGTACAATTGCTCGTGTATACACGTACTCAAGAAGTTTTTAGCTCTATTACTATTTATTCATTTATTTAATAGTGTTGGCGTTTACTTGATGTAAATCCATTATAATTGAGTATAAACTTAAATTCAAACACTTGATCTTATGATTTACACTTTATTGACTACATAGCATGACGCGTTTCGTCGTTACAAACGACTTCTTCAGATGCTTACAGAATAATTCAAGCATTCAATAATAATTACAGCAATATTCTGTAAGCATCTGAAGAAGTCGTTTGTAACGACGTGTCATGCAATGTAGTCAATAAAGTGCAAATCATAAGTTGAAGTGTTTGAATTTGAGTTTATATTCTATTACTATTAATTTCTATTTTTACATTGCGGAGAATTCGGTGAAGAAATTGGTACAGGAGCTGACCTATTTGAATGCATTCAGAAGAAAAAATCTCTTTTTTTCCTGATGTATTCACTTGTTGTTCGGAATATTTGAATTATACAAAGTATTTTAGGGAAGTAATTTCGATGTTTTCGGTTGGATGTGTTAAGTCATTTCAGATATCAGAGCAATTGCATTGAAATTATTGAGTCGTCTGTTAGCTGCTGGTTTCCAGAACAATTCTTCGTTGAGAGTAGTTTATTTCCATCAAAGATTCATACCATATAGTAGGTATAAAATGGTGGTCACTGGTTTGGATTACAATGGTTATTTCATAGAAATGTTCTGAAGTGACAGCTGATGGCATAATTAGTTGAGCATAAGAGCTTTAAAAGATACAAGTGTTTTTAGATGAACAATACTGACCCCTCATGAAAAATAGACTCTAAAATAGCAGAGAGTTGTTTGAAAAATCTTAAACATATTTTCAGTATGCTAAAATTTATCAGATTAATAATCAAAAAGCTCAGATATCCACAACTCAGCCTGCTTTCGAATAAACAAAGTGATAAGTAGGTATACTTTATTTTCGATCGTCCTTATTGAGGACTTGATCATTATCTCTTCGTTTTCTATTCTACTCTATAATTTTATCTACAGTGTTTTACAGAATATTTCTGTGTATATGCCTTTGTGATAACCACTTGTTTTGATGTGAATTCCTTCTGATGGATAGATTAAAAATTCTTGAAAAGTTCTTAGTTATAATTTATCTCAATATTCCTCATTTTTATTGAAAACACAAACTTTGTCAAAGAAATTTTGTGAGATACGTAGCAACAGCAACAATTTCTGTTTGTAGAACTCAACTAATAAATTGCATCTTCAAATCACTGTAATTCACAAACTTCTCCAGATATGATCACAATTACCCTGAACATCAACAAAATATTCAGGGTGATATCAAAATTTTAGGAACAGTTGAATCCTGTTCTATTTGATTGTACGAACACCCCACAGAAAAATGGAATTTCATAATGCAATATAGTGATAAAATTGAAAAACTGCGAATTTCTTATTTGTACTTTATTTGTCAGTACTTCATATATATTTATAAAATATTTGTACAAGCACGTGCCCCTTGAGGTTAAAAATGATAAAAGTCAATTTCTACAATCAAATGATTGACATAACTTTTCATAACAATAATACTGTAAAACCGTATTTCATCTTTACTCTTTCGTTGCAAAAAACAACGAAATTGTTCGAAGCTTTTTCATCCAGTAAAAAACTTAACATAATTCAACTTTATGTTTTTCAGTTTTTATCAACTTAGGACCTAATATGTAATGAGAGATTTTAGAAATCGCACTCATATTCTTTTTATCGCTACGCTTTTTTTGATCTTCACTCGAAATTTGCGGCATAATATCATCCAGAACTCTAAGTTCTTGTTGAGTAAAAATTTGATCGAGGAATTTTCTAACGGCAATCATTACCACCAACATCAAGGGAAAGAGTATTGAAGTGGAACTGAACGATTTTACAGTCCACAGACACAGCAAGCATGCCAACTGGATTATAGTAAATAAATGCACCCTACCAATTGGAATCTGAAAAATAATTGGATTCAGATAGAAGTTGAGTAATTGATTAGAACACTTTCGTATATTCATCATCACTAGTAAATTAGTACAAACCTCTCTTAGGAACTGATAATCTGGTTGGTATTTGCTTGGTATAAACATAATTAGAATTCTATTGAATAACTCTAACCCTCTTAGTGACTCTGCACCCATAAACAAAAAAATTCCATATAATACAGGCATCGGAATAAAACCCAATATAGGAGTGAGAAAAACTGATAGACCAACAGTCGAAAATATCAAGATGTGAGTTACTCTTTGCTCCCTCACACCTAAAAATGTTTGTTTTTCTCCTGGAGCTGCTAATTCCGATTCCAGTTTCAGCGAATTGACATGGTTGATGGAGGGTACGGTAGCAGCTACAAACCAAGGCAGTCCCATACAAGAGCATACTTGGATGAGGATTGATATCACGAAAAGATCCAAGTGATATCCACAACCTAAAAATTGTTGTATTAAACAAAAACAATTGGTATTCACTTTCATTTTATCATATTACATTCTTCACTCTTCATGTAAGAGAGAAAAGTACTGGAAGTTTCAGAGAACAAATGCAGGGAAAATATTTTTCTACATTTGTAGAGAAATGGTACTTCAGAAGGATGATTGCAAATAAGGAGCAGATAGATGTGAGCAATTTGCTACAAAAATATAGTTACCTGATGTGTTATGTGTTTGAGAAGAGGAAGCTATAACGAAACGCTTTTTTTGAAAATTGTTGAGATAAAGCAAAATTTGAACCGAAATAAAAAATTCTCCACTTACCTTTTTTCAGTTTATGCTGTTTTCTATTTACGATAACTGCAGTAATTTGCTGGTCCATAAAAATCAGAATTGTACCAAGAAGCGCCGGAGGAATAGCTATAAACACCGAAATCCATGGATTGTTTTTGAGAGGAGGTATCATCCATCCCCGACCAGGTAGAGTTGGTTCGAATGTTTTAGGAACTACCAGCTTTGGAGTAGGAATGCCTACGTAAAAATCTAACATTGACATCGATACTATGGCAATTGTTACTGCAAAGTCACTGATGAGTAGACGTATCTGAAAACACCCATTAAAATTTGTTCGATACTTTGCTAACAAAAACTCACATTCGAAGGGAAATAGAGTGAACTCTTGAATTCCTTCAACTGTCTAGAAATCAAATATGTTCCCATAAAAAGCAAAATGGACATGAGAAAAACGTTTGGAGTATGATTTGTAAAACATTTTTCAGACAATGTTTGCAGTTTCTGAAATGACAAAGAATAAGATAATATATCAATCCATATATATATATATATATATATATATATATATATATATATATATATATATATATATATATATATATATATATATATTTTTTTTTTTTTGATGTTTTCAGCAATAACAAGCTTCTTTTAATATGAAAAACTTTATTCTCGTTGACGTTTCGTTGTATATCAAAACTTTGTCAAAACTAATGAATAATTGAATTTAATGAATTACTACTATAGAAACTTACATTGAAAACCTACACATTTTTCTATATAACAGCCGTTTACATATGTTTCAAGGTTATTGCCTATCGTCAGAACGGCGTAGTTTAAGTTGAAGATGAAAGTACTTGAAGAGATATATATAAAATTAATATATAAAACACGAAACACAGTTTCGTATACGTTTTATACACCCAAAACATATTGGGAAGAGTCAACACAACGTTGCAGACGACAATGAAATACCGTCCGGCTTTTGTGAGACTTTTATAGCTTCTGGAAATCCAAGACAATCTTAACGATAAAAGAATTATTCTAAGAATTATATTTAATGCAGGTAAACTAAAATTAAGTAAAAGAAACTTACATTGAAAACCTACACATTTTTCTATATAACAGCCGTTTACATATGTTTCAAGGTTATTGCCTATCGTCAGAACGGCGTAGTTCAAGTTGAAGATGAAAGTACTTGAAGAGATATATAAAAAATTAATATATAAAACACGAAACACAGTTTCGTATACGTTTTATACACCCAAAACATATTGGGAAGAGTCAACACAACGTTGCAGACGACAATGAAATACCGTCCGGCTTTTGTGAGACTTTTATAGCTTCTGGAAATCCAAGACAATCTTAACGATAAAAGAATTATTCTAAGAATTATATTTAATGCAGGTAAACTAAAATTAAGTAAAAGAAACTTACATTGAAAACCTACACATTTTTCTATATAACAGCCGTTTACATATGTTTCAAGGTTATTGCCTATCGTCAGAACGGCGTAGTTCAAGTTGAAGATGATAGTACTTGAAGAGATATATAAAAATTAATATATAAAACACGAAACACTGTTTCGTACACGTTTTATACACCCAAAACATATTGGGAAGAGTCAACACAACGTTGCAGACGACAATGAAATACCGTCCGGCTTTTGTGAGACTTTTATAGCTTCTGGAAATCCAAGACAATCTTAACGATAAAAGAATTATTCTAAGAATTATATTTAATGCAGGTAAACTAAAATTAAGTAAAAGAAACTTACATTGAAAACCTACACATTTTTCTATATAACAGCCGTTTACATATGTTTCAAGGTTATTGCCTATCGTCAGAACGGCGTAGTTCGTAAAGATGATTACTTGAAGAAGATTAAAGATGATAGTACTTGAAGAGATTTATAAAAAATTAATATATAAAACACGAAACACTGTTTCGTACACGTCTGGGATTTCCAGAAGCTATAAAAGTCTCACAAAAGCCGGACGGTATTTCATTGTCGTCTGCAACGTTGTGTTGACTCTTCCCAATATGGTTTGAGTGTATAAAACGTGTAGGAAACAGTGTTTCGTGTTTTGTATATTAATTTTTTATATATCTCTTCAAGTACTATCATCTTTCACTTGAACTACGCCGTTCTGACGATAGGCAATAACTTTGAAACATATGTAAACGGCTGTTATATAGAAAAATGTGTAGGTTTTCAATGTAAGTTTCTTTCACTTAATTTTAGTTTACCTGCACTAAATATAATTCTTAGAATAATACTTTTATCGTTAAGATTGTCTGGGATTTCCAGAAGCTATAAAAGTCTCACAAAAGCCGGACGGTATTTCATTGTCGTCTGCAACGTTGTGTTGACTCTTCCCAATATGTTTTGGGTGTATAAAACGTGTACGAAACAGTGTTTCGTGTTTTATATATTAATTTTTTATATATCTCTTCAAGTACTATCATCTTTCACTTGAACTACGCCGTTCTGACGATAGGCAATAACTTTGAAACATATGTAAACGGCTGTTATATAGAAAAATGTGTAGGTTTTCAATGTAAGTTTCTTTCACTTAATTTTAGTTTACCTGCACTAAATATAATTCTTAGAATAATACTTTTATCGTTAAGATTGTCTGGGATTTCCAGAAGCTATGAAAGTCTCACAAAAGCCGGACGGTATTTCATTGTCGTCTGCAACGTTGTGTTGACTCTTCCCAATATGTTTTGGGTGTATAAAACGTGTACGAAACAGTGTTTCGTGTTTTATATATTAATTTTTTATATATCTCTTCAAGTACTATCATCTTTAACTTGAACTACGCCGTTCTGACGATAAGCAATAACCTTGAAACATATGTAAATGGCTGTTATATAGAAAAATGTGTAGGTTTTCAATGTAAGTTTCTTTTACTTAATTTTAGTTTACCTGCATTAAATATAATTCTTAGAATATTTCTTTTATCGTTAAGATTGTCTGGGATTTCCAGAAGCTATAAAAGTCTCACAAAAGCCGGACGGTATTTCATTGTCGTCTGCAACGTTGTGTTGACTCTTCCCAATATGTTTTGAGTGTATAAAACGTGTACGAAACAGTGTTTCGTGTTTTATATATTAATTTTTTATATATCTCTTCAAGTACTATCATCTTTAACTCGAACTACGCCGTTCTGACGATAAGCAATAACCTTGAAACATATGTAAATGGCTGTTATATAGAAAAATGTGTAGGTTTTCAATGTAAGTTTCTTTCACTTAATTTTAGTTTACCTGCATTAAATATAATTCTTAGAATAATTCTTTTATCGTACTACTATAGATATCAAATGTCAAACTTATTTTTCAGAAAACATTCAAAATAAACTATCTTAAACAGGCAATGAATCAATATTAAAATATATATATATTATATATATATATATATATATATATATATATATATATATATATATATATATATATATATATATATTTCATGAAATTGATTTATTGCCTGTTTAAGATTTTTTATTTTGAAAGTTTTTAGCAATAACAGTCTATCTTATAATTAATGAATATAATATAATAATTCCTCTGATAATGAGAATCAATGAGTGAAGATACAAAAAAGCTAATTTGATTTCTCTTGAAAATAAGTTTGACATTTGATATCTATAGTAACTCATAAATTCAATTATTCATTAGTTTTGACAAAGTTTTAATACAACAACGAAAAGTCAACAAAAATAAACTTTTTCATATCAAAAAAGCCTGTTATTGCTAAAAACTTTCAAAATAGAAATATATATATATATATATATATATATATATATATATATACACCCTATATCTGCGGTCCTTCCTTCAGACAAATTTTACTGATGTAAAGTGTGAAGCTCTCCAGTCTAAATATCCGGAGAGGTATGCCTCTTTCAAAGTTGAAATCCCTATCAGTCAATTTCAGACAGCAATGGATGGATCAGTTTGGCCAAACAAAGCCACTGTGCATAATTTTTTTCAACGCAGATTGACAAACCACGATCACAAAAACTGAAAGTGGAGTGTAAACCGTCAAACAAATTAAGATTGATACAGATGAATATACAGTGCTTAACGAATAAACTGGACTGTTTAAAAGTATTTTTAAGTGAAGAAGCTCCTGATATTTTAAGTGTTGTGGAACATTGGTGCCATGATGATAACATTTCGATGATGTCAATTACAGGCTATGAACAAGCCGACTATTTCTGTCGACCCCCAAAAAAGCATGGAGGTACTATGATCTATGTAAAGTCTGGACTTCAGATATCACCCTTGGATATCTCTGGGTTCTCAGAGGAGGTGCACTGTGAGGTGTGCGGCATAAAAGTAACTACACAAAATCGTAAGTTAGGCGTCATTAGTTGCTACAGGTCACCTAGAGGCAACTTTCAAATTTTTTTAGACATATTATATAATGCTCTAGAATATTGTAGTGCTAGTCATCTAGTGGATGTCATGTTTCTGTGCGGCGACTTGAATGTAAATTATTTAGACAGTTGCAGCAATGATAGAAAACTGCTCAGTGATTTACTCGGTTGTTTCAATCTTACTGTCTCTTCACTGCTACCAACTAGGGTATTTCTAAATTCTGTTGGCAAAACAACTAGTGCTAAACTTGATTATGTCCTGACCAATGCAGAACGTGATCAATTTGAAGTTGAAGTCGCGGAAGCAAATCTTAGCGACCACAAAATAATAAAGCTAGATTTATTATCTGTTTTTCTCCTACCACTGCCTATAAGCTCACCGCTGAAGTCAGTCAGAATTATAAATGACTCTTCTTTAAATAGCTTTGTTACAATGCTCGCAAGCACTGACTTTGCTGCCTTATATTCTAACTCAGATATAGATATTATTTTTAAGATATTTTCTGATACATTGCAGTCTGCTATGTATGAATGTATTCCATTAAAGAACTTTAGGGTAAATAAAAACTGTAATAATGCTTGGATAACTAATGAAATTAGACAGGCTAGTAAATATGTAAAGGATCAGTATTGGGTTCACTCCAAATTGAATACTACTCAATCCTTGGATATTTATAAAACGCCAAAAAAGGATTACAAATTATTTAGGATTAAGATATTCTAAGTTAAATTATAATGTGAATTTTTTGGCAAATTCAACTAATATAAACAAGGCTGTATGGTCTATTGTTAATCGGGAAACTGGTAGAAAACGTAGTTACAAAAGGGCAATCTCAGTTAATGTGGATGGTGAATTGTGCTCTGTCCCGAATATTGTTGCAAACACCTTCGGTGAACATTTCTCGATGATTGCTGAGCTCAAATTAAAACAGCACTATGGAAATACGAAGTCTGTATCTTGTACATCCTCACCAATGACGCCTCACAACTTTTACTTTTATCCAGTCACCGAATTTGAGGTTGTAAATGTCGTTGATGCACTGGGTAATAAGAAAAGTTCAGGTGTTGACTTGTTGTCTTCTAAGATGTTGAAGGCTATAAAGGTTCATATTGCAAAGCATTTGGCTTATATCATTAACATATCTATCACATCAGGCAGGTTTCCCTCATCTTTGAAACCTTCCATTGTAATTCCCGTATTTAAAAAAAATGATATTCATGATATATTGAATTATCGGCCTATTTCTATGTTGAATGTCTTATCGAAAGTCATAGAAAAAATTGTTATGCGTCGTATGATTGACTATTTGAATAAATTCAAACTTCTCACGTATTCCCAACATGGTTTTAGGTCTGGTCATTCAACGGAAACCGCTGCCATCTCTTTTGTAAAATATGTATATTGCAGCCTAGATAAAGGACTTTTTGTTGCTGGTTTATTCTTTGACCTATCGATGGCTTTTGACGTTCTGTCTTTCGACTTTATGATTAACAAATATTATAATCTCGGATTCCGAGGCGTATTTCTGGATTGGCTCCACAGCTTTCTCACAGACAGGACTATGAGAGTGAGAATTCAGGATAAATTCTCTAAATCTTACAGTATAAATTCGGGGGTGCCTCAGGGATCTGTTCTTGGCCCTCTCTTATTCATTCTCTTTATTAATGATCTTCCAGATCACATTCTTGGATGTAATGTGACGTTGTTTGCGGATGATATTTCGTTGGCTGTATCCGCTGAGAGTCCGGAGAGCTTTCTCTGGTATGTTCCAGTTTAGTGCAGTGCTTTACAAATTGGTGTCATAAAAATGCCTTGATTGTAAATATTGAGAAGACTGACTGTATGTTTTTTGGCATTAAAAACTTAAATCGTACAATGACTATACAGTTTGGTAGTACATTAATCACCTCTAAGGATCATGTTAAATTCCTTGGGGTGTACATTGATAGTAATTTGAGATGGTGTCAACATATTGATGCATTGTGCAAAAAACTAAGCAGAGCCTACTTCGCAATAAATCAAATAAAGGATTCTCTTCCTAAAGAATCGGTGTTGAATGTTTACCATGCCTTATGCTACAGTCACTTGTCCTATAATATATTGCTGTGGGGCCTCTCTAGTATAAGTAGAGTATTCGTGTCCCAAAAACGTATTATCCGTATGATATTTGTTTTGAATCCTCGTTCTTCCTGTAGGCCGCTATTCATGGCACATGGGATATTGACGGTACCCTGTATATACATTTACAAGAGTTTATTGTATGTGAAGGAAAACCATAGTAATTTGGTGAAATTATCGAGTTTTCACGATTACAACACAAGAAATTCCCAAGTGTTGCTACTACCCCATCACAGAACATCTAAATATGAATCTTCACCACTGTATAAAGGAGTTAAGCTCTTCAATCATCTACCATATTCAATAAAATGTTTACCCAAAACTGAATTTAGAAATATTATTAAGTTGAAATTGATCAAAAAATGTTACTACTCTGTAGAAGAATACTTCAATGATTGTGATTTCTGATTATCTTGTAATTTGACGTGTCCTATACATATGTTTCTATATGTCTGAAAGGATAAATAAAGATTATTATTATTATTATTATTATAAACATATATTAAAAATTGATTTATTGCCTGTTTAAGGTAGTTTATTTTCAAAATTTTCAGAAATAACAGGCTTATTTTGAATTTAAAACCTTCATTTTCGTTGTACTTTCTTTGCATAACACAACTTAGTCCAAACAAAAAAATAAATGAATTTTATGAATAATTATCAAAAAGGCGAACTTATTTTTTAAAAAAATCAAATTGGTTTTTTTGTGTTTTTACATTTCCATTTTTAGTATCAGAGGAATAATTCTGGCTTCTCATTCGCGTTGGAAGTTTAATTATTCTCCACCATGAAGAAACCTCTGAAAACCATGGTATTATTATTATTATTATAATTATTATTATTATTTCATAACATAAACCAATCAATATACATATTCTGGATAAGTATAAAACTTGACTATATGTAATTATATATAAATCACACTCATAAGAATCACCTGCCTCACCAAGAGTTTTTCAGAGGCTTCCTCATGGTGAAGAAGACTAAAACTTCCGAAGCGAATGCTGAGCCAGAAATATGCCACTGATACTAAAAATGAATATGCGAAAATAAAAAAAATTCCTATTTTATATTTTAAAAAAATAAGTTTGACGTTTTGATTCATGAAATTCAATTATTCATTAGTTTTGGCAAAGTTATATTTCATTTAGTTTTGACAATCATATACAACGAAACTCCAACGAAAATAGAGTTTGTAACATTAAAATAAGCCTGTTATTGCTGAAAACATTGAAAATAATATATAAATAAATTAATAATACATATTGAATATATACATAAATATTAATAATATTTTATAATAACATAATTTAAATATATAAATATATATAATATATATAATATATATATATATATATATATATATATATATATATATATATATATATATATATATATATATATATATATATATATATATATATAGAAATCGTTATTCTTATCAACCCTTTGGATAATTTCAAATTTGCAAGTATATCAGGTTAGGGGTCAAGACATTAGACCGTTCCTTTCACTATTTAATCCTAAATATTTCGTCTCTTATCTGGAGACTTCCTCAGAAGGCTGTACATCATGAAAATACAGAATCAAAATTTTAGATCATTCCAAAATACAAAAATAGAAAAACAAATAATAACAATTCAGGGCTAGCGTGCCAAAGGAGAACTACGGGAACACTGAGATAAAACAACACAACAGGTGTACTGCACATACATACATTTATCATCTCGGACGTTTAATAATATTAGAGTAAATATTACTCGTCATGTCTGTGTCTTTCTTAAAATAAATAGAATTATCATTTTTGTTTATGTGGAACATTTCCAAAAACAATCTACATTTTACGTGCTTTCATTTACCAAAATTTTAACTTCCTCGAAATCAAAACTATGCTCCGTATCCACACAATGCGTTGCTGCAGCGCAAGACAACATTTTTATAGGAATATCTCTCATGTGCTGTGTCATCTGATTTTTTAACCACTGTTTGGTCTTTCCAATACATACCCCAGGAAAACTAGTTTGTCTATAATTTAGGTAGTTAAATAATAAAAAGTAAAAAATAATGATATAAGCTGCGTAATGCACATTCATTACAAGCCTAATGGGCGTTCGGAACCGTCGTTATACTGTAGGTCCACTGAATTAAAAAAAAATAACATAAACATAGAAATAAATTTATCAGAAAAATGAAAAACCGAGTCAATAAATCTGCCATGACACATTCAGAAGAGAGGGATTGAGAAATCCGCAGGAAATACTTTTGCAAAATTCATATCCCGTCAGCATGATTAGGAAGCTGGTATATGCGTCAAGTGATACAAATAGAGAGAATAATTCCGAAGAACCGAGAGAAGAAAAAGGAGAAAATAAAAATTATTATACATCTTTACCAAATGTAAATAACATAACACAAAAAATCAATAATATATTCAAAAAATAAAATGTAAAGATTACAACATACAAACAGAAAACAGTCAAAGGAATAAATAGTACACTCTAGGATGAAATCTGAAAACCATTTAAATGCGAAATAAGATATAAAATGAAATGCAAAGACTGTGATGAAAAGCATACATGCATGCATAGGACAGACATCGCAATGGATAAAAAAATAGGAAGGCTCAGATAAATCAGATATAAAAATGGAAAAGACAGATGTGTCCTAGTATCACATACAACAAAGTTACACCATAAAACAAACAACGACGATATACAAATTCTAAAAACTCAACGTAACTACCACAAACGACTTCACATGAGATGAGAGAAATAAGAAAAAATGAGAATGCTATTAATAGAAAAAGTGACACACAAAAATTGAGTAACATATATAGCTAGGACATATATAGGGCAGGAAAAGAAACAGGGCCGAAAACAAGTAGGAAAAGAAGAAGAAAAGTAACAACTGGGATCAAATGATACGAAATATAATATATATATATATATATATATATATATATATATATATATATATATATATATATATATATATATATATATATATATATTTTTTTAACTTTTTTATCAAGCCAAGCCAAGGAACTTTTCAATTACTCTTCAGGGAAATCTACAAATAAGAGCACCGTATAGTAATAACCTAAAATTTAGAATTGACAATCCACTTGAATTTAAAAATTCCAGAGTAATGTTTACGAAAAGGTTTTGAACGTCTTGAGACAGTATTCTTTCACCTGTAAGAATTATTTCATTCTGTATCATTTCAACGGAAAGGGAGGAATCTTTCGCGTAGTAGGGATCTCTTGACATATTTGAGCTAAAAATTTGGATATATTGTTAATTTATTGCTGATATAATGAGTCTCAGTGGAGTTCCTTCTTTATGAACTTTCGGGTTGCCAAAAATTTTTGGACTTTTGGACATATGGATTTGTAGGTTTTCTGTATTTTATATTCCTACTTTGGAATAATGTTAACAGATTATAGCTGATAAAAGTTTTTGTTTACTTTGGTTTGTATGGTAAGAGTGGGGTTTTTCTTTAGTTGTTTGAATCAGATTACGATTTGTTTTAAAGAATTTCCTTTTGTTGTTCAATTGTTTTGTTTCTGGGAATGTAATATCCTTGTAATATCTATGTATATAATTGGTTATTATACTTGTTATTTTTGCTCTTATATAATTTTTTTGTCTTTGTCTATATTATTTATTGCATATTCAACATCCGCTGGTAAACTACCTATTTTTATATCTATGGGTGTCACTCTGAGACTGTGTTGTGGTCCTAAAGATGTTTAACTTCCAAGGGGATATCATCGTTGCTCATGTTTTTTAACCCCTTTTCTTGATATGTGATTTGAGGTCTGTTTCGTTCTTCTAGTTTTCTAATTTTTATCGGAGTTCTTTTGCTTTACATTGCTGAATTCTCTGTTTTAGTTTAAGATTTGTTTTCACTCAAATTCATCCATGGTCACTTTTGGTAATGTTTCTGTATCGTAAACGTTAAAGTAAAATATCAAAATAGAAAGTATTTGGATATAAGGAGAAGCTAATTCATCCAACGACGTACTGAGAATAAATATATTTAAATGAAAAGTAATACAATTTAATGAATAAAACAATGTGAAAGTAAATGAACCAATATAATTCCATGTACACACGACACTCCATTTACCCCGTGGTAGTTCAGGTAAAGAAAAGAGTCTTGCGAGGGCAACTAGGACGATGTGAAAGTGTCCTTTGGAATCACTCGCCGTAATAAAACAATAAGGCACTATCTTTGTCTGTAAAATTGTTTCAAACAACCTGTACAATCAATATTATTACTGCTTATATCTATATCTGTATCTGTATATCTGTTATCACATTTGGTCCTAAGGAGGTATTCGGGATGGTCGTATGGTAAACAAAGAAACGTGTTAAGTATAATGCGCATGCATGATTGAAAATGATGAAGAAAATTGAATAAACTAAAGATATTATATTCCGCCCATCTTCAACTATCATTCATAACAATTATATACGCATATATATTCATACATACATATATACACAATTAACGTAAACACTATAAGACGAACCATACCACCGACGCTGAGAATGCTGATCATTTTCTGAAAGCAAATAAGCAGTGGAGAAACATCTTTTTAATTCAAGAGAATGTATTTGTAATACGATGAAAGCAAGTAAAGTGAAGAAAAAGAAAAATATATTTTTTCAAAGTGGGCATTCCAAATGTTAAAAGTATTATCAAATGGAAAATGATTTAAGTATATTATTATGAATTGAAGTAAGTATTTCAAGTACAAACTGAAAAAAGAATTATTTAAATGTAAGTATTTCAATATGAAATTGTAGATAAGTAAGTGAAATCAATTTTAATTATGTATGTATGTCATGTATGACATCATAAGTGTAGAATTATTTTCAAAGCAAATATAAAAAACAAACGAATTATAAATGGAAATTAACAAAGGGGAAGAGAGCAAATCTTTTACAAAAAAACAGGTCTTTTAAAAAAACCATTACTTGTTTTGACTGATGCAACCGGCCCTTTCATGAGTTAATTGCACAATCCGCCCTAATGTCCACGTGAGAGGTGGAAATTTTTCCTTTTTTATCGAAACCATGTCACTAATTCTTGCATAGTTACTCTGTATAGTCCATTTTGATCGTTGTTCTAGAGTATGTAGGTATTCTCTACTCCATCTGTTCCAAAAATAACTGTGCAATTTCACAATTAATTGCAATCTACTCAAGCGATTTAGGTTGATAGGAGTATAGTCGGAATCTCGTAATGTAATTAATGGTTCCAACGTTAGAAAATGTCCCGGTGATAACGCATTTACATCATTTGGATCAGTACTCATGGGACATAGTGGGCGTGAATTTAGAACAGCTTCCACTCTGGCGACCAACGTATTCACTCTTCGTAGGTGAGAATTGGACATCCAATATTTCGTATAATATGAGACATGACACTCTTGATATTAGCCTCCAAGATCCCGCCCATATGGGGAGAAGAAGCATATTGCATAATCTGGTTTGAGTATTTGGATGCAGAAATAAAATTGGTAGAACAGTCAGAATATACGTTGGTACTTCGTCTTCTTCGAGCTAAAAATCGACGAAATTCCATCAGAAAACATTCCGCTGGGAGGTCAGAAAGCAATTCGAGTTACGCGGCTTGAGTAGCACAACAGACAAACAAAGCTAAATAGGATTTCACTACTTTTGCTCAACGTGTTGTACTCCTTGTTATACTAATCGGCCCTGCTGAATCCCGGTGTTCACAAAAGATTTAATACTGGATACTCGAAATTTCAGAAGAATTTGACGATTTTGGCTTCGTTTTGAAACACTGATGGCATTTTGAAATTACATATTGTTCTTTCAGCAGAATATACCAAAAACATTTGCATTAAATGAAATGAAGTGTTATTAATTCCAGCATGAAGAAAATTAACATGAATTTACAAAATGAGTAATTCAGTAAAAAGATGTTTTCTTGGTAATAAAATAGGATGTTTTCCATCGTTAGATAAATTGGAATGCAAAAGTCTTCATTATCAATAAATGGGCTGAGTTTTCTGAAAGCTTTAGGTATCATACCCTTAGAAGACAATAGTTTTGTTTTCCGATGGAAGACAAATTTCTGCACTGTTTTGGAGGAAATTTTAGAAGCATTATGCAGTTCCGAAGAAGTAATAGCGCTATTAGTATAGATTTTTCAATTTTTGATACAGAAATGAATCTTAGAGTATAATTAATTATGTTAAGTATTTTATTTGAACTCTACAAATTCGTAGATTAAGACATTCATGAAATCTTCTTCAGGTACGTACGTTACTGAACATCTTTCTGTACTTTCGTATAAGTTCATATATCTTAAGTAGGACCTCACTCTCATCATACAAACCAAAGCAAACAAATAGATTTCTCAGCTATAATCTGTGAACATTATTTCAGAGGCTCATTATATCTGGGATAAATTAACAACATATCCAAATTTTTAGCTGACATATTGTCATTGGCCTCAAGCTAACCCTGCTACAAAGCAGGGTTAGCTTGAAAGCTACAAAGCTACAGAATGAAATAATTCCTACAGGCAAAAGGGTACTGTCTCTAGACGTTGAAAACGTTTTTGATAACCTAACTTCAGAATTTTTGAAAAAAAGTAATGAATTAAAATTGGCAAACTGTAAAACAACACAGCAAGGGATTAAACAATGAAACGTTTATAGAAGTAGTCAAAATAGGATGTGCTATGAGATCGAAGTCCTATCTTAGCTCAATATGCTATGGAATATGTGGTAGGCATTAATCTTTCAAAACTAACTTACCATCCAACCTTTCTCAAAAATTAGTTGATGAAATAAAAGTGGGAAAAGCGCGAAATGAATTCGAACGGAATTGAAATGAACAACATAAAAATGTTGTATTCAACCGTTATCCAGCTGCTTTCAATTATAACAAGAAATATAATGTATATCGATATGTCGTTTCGATAATATTCACAGCAAATCGTAGTTAATGAACCAATGAACGTTTTGGGCTCATATTGCAATGCATTCCAGTTTTGAAATAGAACTCCTGAATTCTGCTGCTCGTGCGGTCATGTCATATTGACGCCATAGGTATCGCTACCATCGCCACTTCGTTCATTGGTTTCCGGAAATGGGCCAGATTCTGAACATTTTTTGGCTCACATCCATCAATATATATATATATATATATATATATATATATATATATATATATATATATATATATATATATATATATACTTCAGTTAAGGGACCAATTTATTAGGGATTTCAAATATAATACAATTGATACACTTGTGTGTGAAAGCACACAAGACTATGCAACTCTAACTGCCAATATTCCGTATAGGGACTTTAAATTATTTCATAACAATATTAGAAGTATATCTAAAAATTTTGATCAATTACAGGTGCTTTTACATGAAACCAAGGAATATCACTGTATAGTGTTAACAGAAATGTTCTTTATTGCAGATTTGAATTTATTTTATTTGGAAGGGTTTGATTTAATATACAACGGCGGAAGTTATAATAGGAATGATGGAGTTGTAGTTTACATCAACAAAAAATTCAGTTACGATCATGTAAAAATTACAATAGGAGAGCTACAGGCATTAAAAATAAATGTTAACATCGGGTATAAATTCAAATTACAAATTACGGCGCTAAATAAACCGCAAAACTTATTGACCGACGAATTCAATATAAATTTTCATGAGTACTTGAAAAAAAATTGCAGAAATAATTATAAACATATAATAACTGGTGATTTCAACATAAATATACTAGAAGAGAATGAACAAAGCATGAATTACCTCAACCTTCTAGCAGAGGAGAATTTCCTCAGTGTTATTAATAAACCTACTAGAGTTCAAAAACACAGCTCGTCATGTATAGACCACATTTTGATAAAAGGCATGGAAGAATATACTCCGATAATAATTAAGTCGCATATAACTGATCACTTCGCAGTCGTTATTTTTTGTAAAACCGGGATAACAGTACCACACAAGAAAATGTTCACATCAACTATGTAAAACTGAAAGACCATTTAGCGAAGGAAGATTGGACCAAAATTTATGAAATGGAAGAGCCTGATGAGTTAACAGACGCACTAGCTAACAAAATGAAGAATAATATTGAATTATGTGAGTATAGAGTCAAATATAAAGAGAAGAAAAGGAAACCCTGGATAACAAATAGTCTGTTGAGGTTAATCAATACTAGAAACGAACTTTACAAAGCATGGGAACGAGATAAAAACGACAGTAACTGGTTAGAATTCAAAAACTTCAGAAACAGTACACATCTCTTGATAAAACGTGCTAAAAGTGATCACTACATGCAACTTATAAAATCGAGCGGCGATAAACCGACACAATTGTGGAAAAGCATATCTGATATCTGTGGAAAACGAAAGAAATCGCAAAAATTAGATAAAATACAAATAGGAGGGAACACTATTGTTGACCACAAGGAAATAGCCCAGGTTCTCAATGATCATTTTGTCAGCATCGGTAGGGAGTTAGTAGAAAAATTGAATATACCCAGACCGCAACCTGAAGAAAAAAGATCTCAAAATATGAGTGATTTTTCTCTCACGCCCACAACTGACGAAGAAGTAGCTAACATAAATTTGAATCTCAAAGATAGAAAGAGTAGAGGAATTGACGGTATATCTTCAGAGGTTATGAAAATTGGAGTTCATTCATTAACTCCACCAGTTGTGCACATGGTAAACATGATTTTCAAGACGGGAAAATTTCCGTCTGTTTTTAGAGAAAGTCTCTAAAAACAGCGGTCATTGTGCCCTTACATAAAGGTGGTAACAGAAAACGATGTACAGACTACAGGCCTGTATCCATACTTCCCGTTCTATCAAAAATTGTTGAAAAAGTTATAAAAATTAGGCTACAAACTTTTCTGAAAGTTAATAAGATTATTTCTGAACTGCAATTTGGATTTCAAGAAAATAAGTCCACTGTAGACGCTGTCATTGAATTAACGACGCATATTTATAAATCTTTCAACAATAGCGACGTTGCCTTGTGTATATTAATAGACTTAGCAAAAGCGTTCGATACTGTTGATCATACAACACTTTTGAGACTTCTAGAAGAGATTGGAATTAATGGTGTCTATCTGACGTCATTCAAAAGCTACTTATCAAATAGAAACCAAACAGTGAAGGTGAATAATACATTCAGTAATACAAGGATAATAGAATATGGAGTACCTCAGGGAACAATATTAGGGCCAATACTATTCACAATCTATATGAATAAACTTTTGTTGTCGGAGAGTGAAGGTAAGATAATCAGTTTGGCAGACGATACTGCGATAGTTTACTCAGGAGCAAACTGGTGCGATATCAAAACCAAAGCTGAATCTGATTTTGTGAATCTATAATTGAATTGGTTGACGCATCACCTCTTAACCATTAATATAGATAAAACGAAATACATTTCTTTTGCTGTAGATAAGCGCTTACTTCCACCAAGTGAACCACTGAGAATTAAAATAGGAAGAGAAAAGTCATTCAACATTCCTTGCACATACGAATGCGAATACTTAGGAATTATACTAGATTCGCACCTTAAATGGGATTCTCACGTCAGAAGCTTAATTGACAAGCTTAGAGGATTAATATCCAAATTCAAAGAACTGTCAATTATTCTAGACATAAAACATCTAACGATAATTTACAAAGCACTGGCGGAGTCTCTGATACGATATGGTATTGTTGCGTGGGGTGGTGCCTATGATACAGCAATAAAAAAGCTCGAAATTCAAAAAAAATGGTTGCTGAAAATCCTTCATAAAAGAGATATCAGATATCCTACTGACTTATGACTTATGAAATGGAAGAACCTGATGAGTTAACAGACGCACTAGTTAACAAAATAAAGAATAATATTGAATTATGTGAGTATAGAGTCACTTATAAAGAGAAGAAAAGGAAACCCTGGATAACAAATAGTCTGTTGAGTATAATCAATACTAGAAACGAACTTTACAAAGCATGGGAACGAGATAAAAACGACAGTAACTGGTTAGAATTCAAAAACTTCAGAAACAGTACACATCTCTTGATAAAACGTGCTAAAAGTGATCACTACATGCAGCTTATAAAATCGAGCGGCGATAAACCGGCACAATTGTGGAAAAGCATATCTGATATCTGTGGAAAACGAAAAAAATCGCAAAAATTAGATAAAATAGAAATAGGAGAGAACACTATTGTTGACCACAAGGAAATAGCCCAGGTTCTCAATGATCATTTTGTCAGCATCGGTAGGGAGTTAGTAGAAAAATTGAATATACCCAGACCGCAACTTGAAGAGAAAAGATCTCAAAATATGAGTGATTTTTCTCTCACGCCCACAACTGACGAAGAAGTAGCTAACATAATTTTGAATCTCAGAGATAAAAAGAGTAGAGGAATTGATGGTATATCTTCAGAGGTTATGAAAATTGGAGTTCATTCATTAACTCCATCAGTTGTGCACATGGTAAACATGATTTTCAAGACGGGAAAATTTCCAAAGTCTC
This sequence comes from Henosepilachna vigintioctopunctata, assembly GCA_030704895.1. Classification (NCBI taxonomy): domain Eukaryota; kingdom Metazoa; phylum Arthropoda; class Insecta; order Coleoptera; family Coccinellidae; genus Henosepilachna; species Henosepilachna vigintioctopunctata. The sequence continues at coordinate 156,646 of JARQZJ010000015.1, forward strand.
TAAAAACAGCGGTCATTGTGCCCTTACATAAAGGTGGTAACAGAAAACGCTGTACAGACTACAGGCCTGTATCCATACTTCCCGTTTTATCAAAAATTGTTGAGAAAGTTATAAAAAAATAGGCTACAAACTTTTCTGAAAGTTAATAAAATTATTTGTGAACTGCAATTTGGATTTCAAGAAAATAAGTCCACTGTAGACGCTGTCATTGAATTAACGACGCATATTTATAAATCTTTCAACAATTGCAACGTTGCCTTGTGTATATTAATAGACTTAGCAAAAGCGTTCGACACTGTTGATCATACAACACTTTTGAGACTTCTAGAAGAGATTGGAATTAATGGTGTCCATCTGACGTTATTTAAAAGCTACTTATCAAATAGAAACGAAACAGTGAAGGTGAATAATACATTCAGTAATACAAGGATGATAGAATATGGAGTACCTCAAGGAACAATATTAGGGCCAATACTATTCACAATTTATATGAATAAACTTTTGTTGTTGGAGAGTGAAGGTAAGATAATCAGTTTTGCAGACGATACTGCGATAGTTTACTCAGGAGCAAACTGGAGCGATATCAAAACCAAACCTGAATCTGATTTTGTGAATATCGATAATTGGTTAAGGCATCACCTCTTAACCATTAATATAGATAAAACGAAATACATTCCTTTTGCTGTAGATAAGCGCTTACTTCCACCAAGTGAACCACTGAGAATTAAAATAGGAAGAGAAATGTCATTTAACATTCCTTGCACATACGAATGCAAATACTTAGGAATTATACTAGATTCGCACCTTAAATGGGATTCTCACGTCAGAAGCTTAATTGGTAAGCTTAGAGGATTAATATCCAAATTTAAAGAACTGTCAATTATTCTAGACATAAAACATCTAACCATAATTTACAAAGCACTGGCGGAGTCTCTGATACGATATGGTATTGTTGCGTGGGGTGGTGCCTATGATACAGCAATAAAAAAGCTAGAAATTCAACAAAAATGGTTGCTGAAAATCCTTCATAAAAAAGATATCAGATATCCTACTGACTTTCTGTATAAAGAGGCTGACATTCTAGATATACGACAGCTGTTTGTTCAATCGCTGCTAATCTTCACGAAAAAGAAAATAGACAGTAGTTACTCTTTAGAACATAAAGTGAATACTAGATATAGCAGTAACTCTTTATCAATTCCGCAATACAGAAAATCTATATGTCTTCGAAGGTGTTCCTATTTAGCACCAAGAATCTATAATGAATTGCCATTTGAAATAAAAAATACGATTAACATTAAAAAATTCAAGTCTGCCATAAAGAACTGGATGAAAACAAAGGAGAGATGTATGATTCATCGACTGGTGAACATGTAAAAGCTAAAATGGTTGTATATATGATAGTGGTACACATTCTTATAATATTGATATCCGTTTCTCCCCAATATTGTTATCAAACTTTTAGATTAATAAGTTTTTTCTTAAATTATTAAAATAGATACCTTGATATGTATCTTTGATAAATAGACATTATTCGTACTCACCACAGGCTATGGTCTTTGTGAGAAAATTATTATCTTTGTTTAGGAAACATAATTGAAAAGATATATCTTAAAATTAGAATAGTTATCATTGTTTTACCAGTATAATTGTATTACGAGATCCTTAAATAAAGATTATTATATATATATATATATATATATATATATATATATATATATATATATATATATATATATATATATATATATATATATATATATATATATATATATATATATATATATATATATATATATATATATATATATATATATATATATATATATATATATATATATATATATATATATATATATATATATATATATATATATATATATATATATATATATATATATATATATATATATATATATATATATATATATATATATATATATATATATATATATATATATATATATATATATATATATATATATATATATATATATATATATATATATATATATATATATATATATATATATATATATATATATATATATATATATATATATATATATATATAATAATAATCTTTATTTAAGGATCTCGTAATACAATTATACTGGTAAAACAATGATAAGTATTCTAATTTTAAGATATATCTTTTCAATTATGTTTCCTAAACAAAGATAATAATTTTCTCACAAAGACCATAGCCTGTGGTGAGTACGAATAATGTCTATTTATCAAAGATACATATCAAGGTATCTATTTTAATAATTTAAGAAAAAACTTATTAATCTAAAAGTTTGATAACAATATTGGGGAGAAACGGATATCAATATTATAAGAATGTGTACCACTATCATATATACAACCATTTTAGCTTTTACATGTTCACCAGTCGATGAATCATACATCTCTCCTTTGTTTTCATCCAGTTCTTTATGGCAGACTTGAATTTTTTAATGTTAATCATATTTTTTATTTCAAATGGCAATTCATTATAGATTCTTGGTGCTAAATAGGAACACCTTCGAAGACATATAGATTTTCTGTATTGCGGAATTGATAAAGAGTTACTGCTATATCTAGTATTCACTTTATGTTCTAAAGAGTAACTACTGTCTATTTTCTTTTTCGTGAAGATTAGCAGCGATTGAACAAACAGCTGTCGTATATCTAGAATGTCAGCCTCTTTATACAGAAAGTCAGTAGGATATCTGATATCTTTTTTATGAAGGATTTTCAGCAACCATTTTTGTTGAATTTCTAGCTTTTTTATTGCTGTATCATAGGCACCACCCCACGCAACAATACCATATCGTATCAGAGACTCCGCCAGTGCTTTGTAAATTATGGTTAGATGTTTTATGTCTAGAATAATTGACAGTTCTTTAAATTTGGATATTAATCCTCTAAGCTTACCAATTAAGCTTCTGACGTGAGAATCCCATTTAAGGTGCGAATCTAGTATAATTCCTAAGTATTTGCATTCGTATGTGCAAGGAATGTTAAATGACATTTCTCTTCCTATTTTAATTCTCAGTGGTTCACTTGGTGGAAGTAAGCGCTTATCTACAGCAAAAGGAATGTATTTCGTTTTATCTATATTAATGGTTAAGAGGTGATGCCTTAACCAATTATCGATATTCACAAAATCAGATTCAGGTTTGGTTTTGATATCGCTCCAGTTTGCTCCTGAGTAAACTATCGCAGTATCGTCTGCAAAACTGATTATCTTACCTTCACTCTCCAACAACGAAAGTTTAATCATATAAATTGTGAATAGTATTGGCCCTAATATTGTTCCCTGAGGTACTCCATATTCTATCATCCTTGTATTACTGAATGTATTATTCACCTTCACTGTTTCGTTTCTATTTGATAAGTAGCTTTTAAATAACGTCAGATGGACACCATTAATTCCAATCTCTTCTAGAAGTCTCAAAAGTGTTGTATGATCAACAGTGTCGAACGCTTTTGCTAAGTCTATTAATATACACAAGGCAACGTTGCAATTGTTGAAAGATTTATAAATATGCGTCGTTAATTCAATGACAGCGTCTACAGTGGACTTATTTTCTTGAAATCCAAATTGCAGTTCACAAATAATTTTATTAACTTTCAGAAAAGTTTGTAGCCTATTTTTTTATAACTTTCTCAACAATTTTTGATAAAACGGGAAGTATGGATACAGGCCTGTAGTCTGTACAGCGTTTTCTGTTACCACCTTTATGTAAGGGCACAATGACCGCTGTTTTTAGAGACTTTGGAAATTTTCCCGTCTTGAAAATCATGTTTACCATGTGCACAACTGATGGAGTTAATGAATGAACTCCAATTTTCATAACCTCTGAAGATATACCGTCAATTCCTCTACTCTTTTTATCTCTGAGATTCAAAATTATGTTAGCTACTTCTTCGTCAGTTGTGGGCGTGCGAGAAAAATCACTCATATTTTATATATATATATATATATATATATATATATATATATATATATATATATATATATATATATATATGTATATATATATATATATTAGGGTGGTCCTTATTTTTCAACTTTCGAATTATCCTCCGGGCACTTTCTTATTTGATTATATACCTCTAAATACGAAATAAATGTTTTTTTGTTTTTGATTTTGTTAAGATTTAGAGGTCGCTACCATCAATTTTTTACAAAAAGTGTTCAAATACAGCTTAAATGGTGATTCCATTAATTTAAAATTTAGGTACATAACATGTTACGTGCGAGTGAAACTAGCATACTATACCTTCTAATCCCCCTCCCCCTCTCCGTTCCTCGACCCCCTCATTTGTACTACGATCGCCCCGCACTTCAGTTCTGTTTTTAGAAGAAGATAAACAGTTTTTGTTAGCAGTGCGGCAAAATCGACGCCAATTTTTGATTGGTTCAGTCGACAGAAAAAGTTTAAACAAATGTAAGAAAATAAAAGAGAAAAAAGAACGGCTTGATAAATTGCGCGAGCGTGAAAACAAAGATATCTCGTCTATAACAGAAAAATGCTCATTGTCTTCATTATCATTTATTTCGTCATCGTCTGCCACAATAAGTGAGGAAGAAACTCCATCTGACTCCGAATTTATATCAAAATTGACGAAGATGCAACCACCTCAAAAACGAGCTCGAAAAGATATTATTAACAGTCAATTAGCTTCCAGTCTTGATGTTTCTAAATTGAGTGACAGAAAAGCAACTATGGTCGTGACATCTACTTTGAAAAGCGCAGGCTGTGATCCATCAGAATTTAATGTCAATAGATCTTCTATTCGTCGGCAGCGTGTCAAAAATCGCAAAGCTGTTGCAGAGTCGCTCAAAAGCGAGTTTAAACCTAGTTCGTCTTTAACAATTCATTGGGACGGTAAACTTATAGAAGATATTACTGGACACAAAACTGTAGATCGGCTGCCAATTTTGGTATCAGGACATGGAGTCGATCAATTACTCGCCGTCCCAAAATTAGAACGTGGAACAAGCGAAGCTTGTGCGTCGGCTGTCTACGACGCTATAAATTCATGGAATTTGAGCGATAAAGTAAAATGTTTGTGTTTTGACACTACTGCTGTAAATACCGGCTTAAGAAGTGGAGTATGCGTTCTCTTGGAGCGCAAAATGGATAAAAATATGCTTTGGTTTGCTTGTCGTCACCACATAATGGAAATTATGTTGTCAGGTGTAGCGGATCAATCGCTTGCCCCATCTAGTGGTCCTGATATACAATTATTCAAAAGATTTAAGAACAGTTGGGACTCTATTGACCAAAGCGACTTCAAAACAATAACAGATGACGCTGAGGCAAATATTCTTGCAGAAGTGGCCGCAGACAGATTTCTTTTGCCAAAAAGCAACTTCAAGTACATCAACCTCGAGATGACTACAAAGAAATGTTAAATCTTACAATCATATTCTTAGGAGGTGTTCCTGAAAAAGGCGTTTCATTTCGGAGACCTGCTGGTCTACATCGAGCTAGATGGATGGCAAGAGCCTTGTACTGTTTAAAAATTTATTTATTTAAGCATCAGTTAAAGCTAACGAAAAAGGACGAAAAGGCTGTGAGAGAAATATGTATTTTCACGGTGATGATTTATATCAAATATTGGTTTCAAGCCTCTACCAGTCAGTCAGCACCAAGAAACGACTTACAATTATTAAAAGACCTTAAAGCTTTTGAAAGTGTTAACAAAAATCTAGCTACTATTGCGCTGAAAAAGATTTTAAATCACTTGTGGTATTTGTCGGAAGAGCTGGTTTCGCTTGCATTTTTCGATGACGAACTTTCAGTCCAAGAGAAGAAAAAAATGGTAGAAGCACTCAAAATTGAAGGCACACATGATTGCTTAAAACGAATAAACCTTGACATGGCGACCATCCACGAAAAAAATATAGAAAACTTTGTGAGCAGTAATTCTTTAAAATTCTTCCAGGTCCTAGGTATCTCATCAGATTTTTTTTATAAAGACGTTGAAACCTGGAACGAAGACCCTGATTATATAGCTGCCAAAAATATTGTTCATTCATTGCGTGTAGTGAATGATATAGCTGAGCGTGGTGTTGCTTTAATGGAAGAATACAATAAATTAATTACCACAAATGAAGAACAAAAGCAATATTTGCTTTTGTTGGTAAAAGAGTATAGAAAAAGTATCCCAATACTAACAAGTCAACCCTTGCATCTTAAAAGTAAATCATTCAGATTATTTTATTTCATAGCATCAACAAAAATTGTGTAATATTTTTAAGACCTGGTTAAAAAAAATAAAGGATTCTGAGAAAAACAAATTTTGGCTTTTTATTTAAAATTTAAACCTTGGTAGCGACCTCTAAATGTTATATATATATATATATATATATATATATATATATATATATATATATATATATATATATATATATATATATATATATATATATATATATATATATATATACCAAATAATTAATGATGAGGGTTTCCCCCTTTTCTCCACATGGTATAAATAGTAAAATCCTAAGTAGCGTAGAACACGTCTTCCAGGATATTCGAAAATATTCACAAGTAAAAAATTTGGCGTACAAATTTTGCCAGGTGGCTAGCAATCAAATATTTTCAATTGTATAGTCAATATTTCATTGTATAGTCAAAATTTCACTCACATTCGCATATGTTATATTATTTGGCACCGTGGTGATTTCCCCCGAAACCTGCATTTCTATAGATTCATTGCTGAATGGTAATGATTCGTAACTAGTATTTCCATATAAAACTGAGCCCATTGGAAATTTTTTCTCAATGCCAAAAACATTTCCTATAGCCTGAAACAAATCAACCCAATTCAATTCACGGTTTGAAGAAAAAATTTTCCTACTTCAATAGATGTTATCGAATTCTCACCTCATATATAAAAATTACAGCGACAAGTATAGTGAAGTTATCTTCTGTAAATCTAGTGATATAACAAACGAATGCACTGGCATCCACAGCAACTAGGATCATCAAAATTACTGCAATCCAAGTTCCAATGCAGAATCTGAACGACATGTAATCCCAACCAATTGTATCGCAATAATCGTATACTATAGTTTCGAAAACTAGCACTGGTCCCGTTGACGCTAAAATAGTCAAAGGTTGTCCTGAAAAAAAACCGTAGAGAAGTCCACAAACAAAACCGGCTACTAAAGACTCCATCGCTGCCATGTTGGCCCCTGTAACTTGTGACAATAACGCACCAAAAGTGATTATGGGAGACAAACAGGCAAAATACAGAAATATCCATGAAGCTATACATTGCAAATGGAAACCATCTTTTAAATCAGACCAAAACCAAGGAGCTCTTCTTTTTATATCATTGAATAATCCGCCAAATAAGACCCCTGATCTCACGAGTCCGGTCTCTTCCCTAATTTTTCGAGCTTCTTCTTCTTTCTGAAGCTCTTCTTTTTCCTTATCTATAGGTCTTCTTCTTGTATTTCGCGATGTAATGTCTACACATGGTTGTACTCTTGTATTAGGATTCCATTTGCCTGTGAAAACATGTTCATCAAGAGAGATGAAGGTGATATGAAGTTTTATATCAATGTTGTTAATATGAGGACATTGCTAGCAAATATGAATTTCAGTGGAACCACGTCAGTTTTTCGTCAATTATACTTTTGAACGACCTTTTTTTTCAAAAATGTATCTCACCTGGCGGAAGAACGGTTGCTTCTTTTAGAATTTCATCGAGACCTGCTAATAACTGTTCGCAGTTTGCTGATCTGTAAGCGACATCCTGAAATATCTCATCTGACATACAGGCAGCCAACGCTCTTCCTATTTCACAAAAATCTATTGAACGTGAAGGAGGTCCAAGTAGCAAAAACAGGAACCTAGTGGGAACTGGAACTTCGGTAAGATTATCCAATAAAACGGATGATTTCAAACGTATAAAAGCTGCTAAGGGTTTATCCAAATAATCTACTCCACCTACCATAATATTACAGGCCTCTGCGGTGCAAGATATTTTTTTCATGAAGTGTAAATTATGTTGATCGGCATCTTCATCGAAATTTGCAGACTTTACTGAATGGTTATTTTTTGATGTTGGTCCTAGAAAAGTGAACGATATATTAAGTTGAGCATATATGAACACATAAGAATGGCGAACGCGCACACAAATATAACTAAAACAGGCAACTGAAACTTGGGGATAATTTTTTCTCAAAATTAGACTTGTTTAAGCCAAGCTCGCAGGGTCCTGTTTATGGGCATAAACATATCGAAGAGATACAGCTGTTCATTCGATCTTTTGTGAGAAATATTGAACATATTCAGCAAGTAACCCCTGAAGGAATGAATACAAGTAACTACGAAGGTGCAACTTCAATGATAGTCTCACATAATCGTTTGAAAAAAATTAGACGAATCGTCATGACAACAATGCACATCCTCCGTATGAAGTTTCAGGACCACCGTTACAACACCAGAGTAATTGTTCTGTCTTCCAGAGATCATTGAGGTACGTCAGTCGCTGAAGTACAGAGATAATTAAACATTTCCCAGTTGGTTCGAACATCAAAGAGTAATTCTGGTGGTAATGTTAAAAAACATAACACGTTAGAATGCTGCATTTGTGCAGACCGGATGAATGATTTTCTCACTGTTTTGCGCAAAATTAAATGACGATATATGCTTTTTCTTGGTTCACTATACTGAAGAAAAACACTTACCAAGCCAAGTGATTTTCTTATTCAATATAGTTAACTATCTTTCACCAAGAGATCATCGAATATGAATATAAAATCGAACTTATTGTCTAGGTTTTTTTGATTCAACGTAATATTAATTTTGAATTATATTCTCACTCAAACAAGAAGTATTCCTCTTCTGGTGTTGATGTATTACTCTCTCCAATAAAGTTTTATTGAGCTGTGGTATTTTCTCTGGAGCTAAGAGATTACTTTTAACCATGCCACTTGATAAAAATCTTGCAATTTGTTCGAAGTCAGTAGCATCCATATCTAAAATAACTGTACCGGCCAGAATTGAACTGCGAAGGTCGTACAAGGTGTGCAGAAGAACTGTGGTTACGAAAGGCTTAGACCATCTACCACCTGAATAGCAGAAAATGAATGGTTAAAACAATTAATGAACATTTGTCAATAAAAATCATGAAAAACTAATTCATGTATATATTATGTGTTATGTAAACATGTAGCAAAAATGCAGGGGGTCAGTCCTTGGTCTATTTTAAGAATATTTCATCCAATGATCATTTTCAAAAATTTTCCTAGCTCAGAAGATGTATGACGCAAAAATTCACAAGAGTTAGAATATTTTATTATCGAAAAGTCATGTAAAATTGCTCAATATCAAATGAATTTGCGAAAATACTTCCTTAAGCCAGAAAACAAGCATACAATTATCTTGTCATGGATTCCCGAACCCATTTAAGCACCACAAGACCGTTTCTATCTGAGTTGCAGCCAGAAATTCGATTTCAGAGATTGTCTAAATTTACCCCTGGAATGACGTAAACTGAGGATTTCCAAGAGTTCAACTCTGAGGAGCATGTGTGTAGGTCACCTCAAGCTATCCAATGATCTCCGCATTGTTCTTATCAAAAATATCACCACCAACTAAACTAAAATGTGGTGGTGTACCAAAGTGCATAAACCGCATTTAGTTTATTGTGGAATGCTTGTCACGTGAGAAAAATCCTCCAAATATATATATATATATATATATATATATATATATATATATATATATATATATATATATAATACTGAGACTCTCAATGGAAATATCGGAATATTTCAAATAAAATTCTCAGGGAGCTGTCTACACAAATGTTGTCGACTCTTAGACTCTTTTCAAGAATCAAGAACTTTCACCATTATTATGAATCATCAGTCCATACTCAATCTATTAATCAAGAATGGATTAATTACAAAACGCCCAGAGGTGTTATACCAGAATGAGGGGAACAGTTCACAGTGAAAATTCACGTGACCTCCCTCTATGGGAGAAAAGACGTATAAACTCTCCCTAGCGTTCTAGATTCCTACTCATGAAAACATTATTGCGATTACGTGAGGCTTTGTGGACATTTCATTCGAACACCTCAGAAATCTGTCTGCAATATGTAAGGAGAATTTCCATAAGTTGTTGTTCCCCTTATTCGGATCTAGGACCTGTGGGCGTTTTGAAAGTCATCGATTATTGATTGAGTGATAAAATACGGACTGATGATTCATAACAATGATGAACCAATTGCATCCTATTATAGTTCAACAAGATCGATGATTTTTTCCAATCACACTTAATATTCACTCTTGGAAATGATTGGTACGTTCTCGTTGATAACATTTATGTAGAAAGCTCTCTGAGAGTTTTATTTGAAATATTTCGATGAAGAGTCTCAGTATTCACTTTATTTACAGTATTTAGTAGGAATGATTCGTGAATCTTAAAACTAGCTATCATGTTGTTCGATGGGGCGTGATTTAGAGCGATTAGGCTTGGGACCATTCTTACACATTGCAGACAGATTTCTGTGGTGTTCGAATGAAATGTCCACAAAGCCTTACGTACTGACACTAAGTTTATTCGTCTTTTCTTCGATAGAAGGAGCTCACTTGAATTTTCACAAGTTGTTCTCCTCATTCGGATCTAGGACCAGTGGACGTTTTGTAGGTCATTCTTGACTGACTGATGGATATATAAGATTCTTGACTGATTGATTAAATAAGGACTGATGATTCATAATAATAATTAAACCATTTTATCCTATCATCATTCAACAAGATCGTTGATTTCCTCGAAGTGCACTCAATTTTTACTCTCGAAAGTGATAGGTTTGTTCTCGTTAACAACATTCGTGTAGACAGCTCCATGAGAATTTTATTTGAAATATTTCGATTGATTAAGAGTCTTTGTATTCACTATATATATATATATATATATATATATATATATATATATATATATATATATATATATATATATATATATATATATATATATATATATATAAATGAAACCCATTTTCCGTTGTCACGACATAACATGAAAACGGCTTGACCGATTTGGCTGATTTTTTTTTGTAGTTTTCTAATACTCTGTACAAGGTTCTTACGGGAAAAAATATGAAGAAAATCTCTCAGAAAGATTGAAAAATATACATTTAATTTTGCATATTTTTTTAAAAACGCGCGTAACGAATGTCAACGTCATTCAATTTAAAACAAAAAATCTGTGGTAATCTGTGACACCACATCGATAACCGCGCTAACAAATGTCAACGTCATTCAATTTAAAACGAAAAAAATTGTGTTAATCTGTGACAACACATCCATAACCGCGCCAACAGTTTTGTTTTAAAGACTAAGAAGTTTTTTGTTTGCTAATAAGTGTTTGTTAATCACGGTAAGTTCACTTCACTTCATATCGATTTTTGGTAACTTTTGGTGATTACACAATATCACAATTTTACATGGTTATACAGAAAATATATTTTCAGTTGGATTTTCGGTTTTCACAATGCCACCAACCAGACGTACAAACTTAGGCCGCAGAACTCGAAATACGGCATAATATAAAAATGAATCACAAAATGTGTTGGTAAGCGCATAACTTAACAACGCCTGAACCAATGTTGCCAATTCTTTTTTCTAAATGTACGGTGAAATCCGGGGATGGTTTTTACGACGAGAAAAATTCGAATAATTGCCGGAAAACCTCTTAAAACAACCCTCTTCTTTTTCCCATACAAACGTTTTCTAACTGAAATGTAGAATCAATTTGAACTTTATTGCTATTCAATGAAGTTCATGTTGAATTACAAGAATTCACTGTGATCTAAGCAATGTAGTTGTGTCTCTAATGACAAAGAGTCAATTTGCATTTTATTACCGCTGCACAAAGTTCAAATTCAATCATATCTATCAAAACAGTGTGCGCGTGAGCGAATGTCGAGTTCCGAAACTCAACGAAAGTGATAATATCGCGAATAAGACCAAATTGAATAGTCACAAAATGTAAGAGCTATAGATCATTAGTATTGATTTTCAATTTGGCCAGCTTCGCGATATAATTTCTTTTGTTTTGGTTTAGGCACGCTACAGAAAATGCATCATTAGTTTTCACATCATTACATCAGTCAAACATAAACCGTGTTACAAAAAGTGTTTTATTATTTTTAATTAATAATTTGATGTCCCTATCTGTCTAATATTATGTAAATGAGATGAACACCGAACAAAATAATGAATATAGGAAAATGAAAACTTTACACACATACAACATTGGTATGGCTTCAAGGACTTGATTCTAAGCCATATCAAATAAAAAAGAAGTTGAAAATTGAAACAACAACAACCTGTCCGTTTCAGGTGTACAAGTGTTGTGTACCGTCCTATCATCAGGGTGACGGTTATGTTCAGGAGAATTTTTTGCACCGACTATAAAATAGGTAGGAACAAAAACTGCCTCATTCCAAATCTTTTTGACGGGACGGAGTCTGTCGGGTTCGCTAGTATATATATATATATATATATATATATATATATATATATATATATATATATATATATATTTTGAAAGTTTTTAGCATTAACAGGCTTTTTTAATATGAAAAAGTTTATTTCTGTTGACGTTTCGTTGTTATATTACAACTTTGTCAAAACTAATGAATAATTGAATTTATGAGTTACTATGGATATCAAATGTCAAACTTAATTTTTTGAAAAATCAAATTAGTTTTTTTGTATATTCACTTATTGATTTTCATTATCAGAGGAATATTTTTGGCTCAGCATTCGCTTCGGAAGTTATAGTCTTCTTCACCATGAGGAAACCTCTGAAAAACTCATGGTAAGCCAGGTGATTCTTAAGATTACAATTACATATATTTTTTATATACTTATCCAGAATGTGTATATTGTTCGTTTATGTGTGTGAAATTGAAGGTAGATCTGGAAAGAATGAGTTGTGAGATGTGATGTTTTGTGATTGTTGTGTGTTTATTTTGCGAGTGTTATTTGTGAGGTTTATTAAGTTGTTGTAGATAGAATTTAGATGTTTAACGTCCGTTCTTTCATTGACTGTGTTTTCCAAATTTTTACGAATGTGTAACATTTCTAAAATTTCTCTACTTTTTTTGTCTCTTTCAGTTGCCAAAATTTTCGTATTTTTGTAATCAAAATCATGTTTTTCTGTTATTTTATGTTTATTTAAGGCTGTGATTTGAGTTTTCGCGTATTTATGTGCTTTGATTCTTTCTTCGAGATTTTGTGCTGTTTGACCGATATAGCTTTTATTGCAATTGTTACACGGAATATTATAAACTGTATGAGTTTTTCTCTGAATTACAGTTTCACTTTTTAATTTTGTATATATTTCTTTGATTTGATTTTTGGCAGTTTGTGCTATTCTTAAATTATAAGGTTTTAATATTTTAGCAATATTTGTACTTAGTTTTGGAATATATGGTAAGGGAATGTAATTATTTTCGTTAGATTCATTTCTTTTTGAATTTCGAATTTTGAACGATTGAATCGTTCCAAACATAATAGATCTAAAATGGAATATTTTTAAAAATTTCACTTGTATTCCAAAAAATGAATTCATTGAAGCAGTAAAATTCACTTTAGGAACAAATTTTTTTCAATATAAAAATGAATTTTATCAACAACTAGATGGTGTAGCAATGGGCAGTCCAATTTCAAGTGTCATTGCACAATTAGTAATGGAATTTTTAGAAGAAGATATAATAAAAAATTTAGAAGAAAATATCTTATTATATAAAAGATATGTTGATGATTGTTTAATAATAGCAGATAAAGATCAAATTGCTAATATACTAGAACGTTTCAATAGTTTTCATAATAAATTACAATTCACACTTGAAGAAGAAAAAGATGAAAAATTAAATTTTCTTGATATAACAATTATAAGAAAAGATAACAAAATTTTTACAAGATGGTACAGAAAAGAAATAAATTCGCAACGAACCATAAATTATAAAAGTAATCATCATTATTCCCAGAAAAAGGGTATAATAATTAATTTTATAGATAGATCACTAAAATTAACATCACCATGTTTACGACATGAAACACTTGAAGAAGTTCGTACTCTTCTCATGAAAAATAATTACCCATCAAATTTAATCAACAAAATCATGAAAAGCAGAATTCATAAATTATATAATACTTTAAATTCAAAAAGAAATGAATCTAACGAAAATAATTACATTCCCTTACCATATATTCCAAAACTAAGTACAAATATTGCTAAAATATTAAAACCTTATAATTTAAGAATAGCACAAACTGCCAAAAATCAAATCAAAGAAATATATACAAAATTAAAAAGTAAAACTGTAATTCAGAGAAAAACTCATACAGTTTATAATATTCCGTGTAACAATTGCAATAAAAGCTATATCGGTCAAACAGCACAAAATCTCGAAGAAAGAATCAAAGCACATAAATACGCGAAAACTCAAATCACAGCCTTAAATAAACATAAAATAACAGAAAAACATGATTTCGATTACAAAAATACGAAAATTTTGGCAACTGAAAGAGACAAAAAAAGTAGAGAAATTTTAGAAATGTTACACATTCGTAAAAATTTGGAAAACACAGTCAATGAAAGAACGGACGTTAAACATCTAAATTCTATCTACAACAACTTAATAAACCTCACAAATAACACTCGCAAAATAAACACACAACAATCACAAAACATCACATCTCACAACTCATTCTTTCCAGATCTACCTTCAATTTTACACACATAAACGAACAATATACACATTCTGGATAAGTATATAAAAAACTATATGTAATTGTAATCTTAAGAATCACCTGGCTTACCATGAGTTTTTCAGAGGTTTCCTCATGGTGAAGAAGACTATAACTTCCGAAGCGAATGCTGAGCCAAAAATATTCCTCTGATAATGAAAATCAATAAGTGAATATACAAAAAAACTAATTTGATTTTTCAAAAAATTAAGTTTGACATTTGATATCCATAGTAACTCATAAATTCAATTATTCATTAGTTTTGACAAAGTTGTAATATAACAACGAAACGTCAACAGAAATAAAATTTTTCATATTAAAAAAGCCTGTTAATGCTAAAAACTTTCAAAATGATTACCTCAAACAGGCAATAAATCAATTTTTCAATATATATATATATATATATATATATATATATATATATATATATATATATATATATATATATATATATATATATATATGTATACAGATTCCATTTGATGTTCAATAATGTAACTGTAATATGAAGCATGATATTCACCATTTTCTACTTTTTCTTCAAACGTAAGCCACCTTGCGCTTTCCCTCCATACCATGATATCACCCTGTTTCTTCAATTCCATCATCTCGGAAAATATTGGATGGCGGGTTTGATGTACATCTTTATTCATTCGTTCATTTGATGGTGGGGTACCTGGAGTATTACAAAATATATCCTATTTCAGAACACAATAGTATATGTATTTCAATGACATTATGGTTTGTTGAAAAAATTTCACAAACATTAATTATCACTAACAGAATAAATACGTTAAATAAATGGCCTCAAAATCAGTGATGATTTCTCACGAAATGTTTCATCATCACAACATTCAGAAACTTCCATTCAGCTGAACATTACAAAAAATGTTATAAATGCACATAAGGAAAAAGCCGTTAATGTGTTTCACTTAATAACCACCTAATTAATCAATTTAAACTGTTAATGTCTAACACTTCAACATTAAGATCACTACTTTCTGTTGATCTTTGAAACTCTGCAAAATACAAACCAAAGAACACTCAATAACTCGTACGACTATGACTACAGCGACATTAGAAGAAATCGTCTAGAAAAATAGAGGAAATACCGGATTTCAGCAGAAATTAAATTTTTTTAGTAAGCCTATCTGTTTAATTTTCATTCCAAGAAGAAGTTTCGTTTTTATGAAGCTGAAACTACGATCTAAACCAATTGTTTTCTACATTTACATACTTTGAAAATAGTACGTGATTCATTTCAATTTACATCGAGAAACTGCCTCCAATATTCAATTTAAAAAATTTTCGACGTTCAGAAATCAGGTCGTTCCATATCGTTTTCACATTTCATATAACGGCTACAAAGAGATCGAGACATGTTTACTGCTCTCGTTGAGAATTTATATATATATATATATATATATATATATATATATATATATATATATATATATATATATATATATATAACGCCATCTAGTGCACTATGCACTGACGTTATTGATTTTAGTGTAATATGTTACGGTAGAGACCATATCACAAATTCTGTGATTCTCATATTATTCTGTGAACTGGCTGACAGTACTCATATTACTGCACAAGATATTATTTTAACTTCCTATTCTGTTTGTATATTTTGTGGACGCAGAGCTCAAGATTAATATTCAATCGACATTTAATTCTCGATTCTTGTTTAGGGTTTGTTATATTTTAGAATAAGTTAATATTGTATTTATTGAATAAATTCTTGTTTCAGTTTCAAACATTCATCGAGAGTCATTGACTATTAAATAAAATACCAAAATAACTGAATATATATATATATATATATATATATATATATATATATATATATATATATATATATATATATATATATATATTCATATTCTTGAATTATAAGGATACATAAATATTCAACGATTTATTCTCAACTTCCAGAGAAAAAGATAAAATATTTTACGATTTCAAATAGAAAGTGGTTCAAGGTTGAATTTATCAGAAACAAATCTTGTATTAGTAGCTTATATTATGTACACTGAATTATATGACAGAATTCACAAAATACGCAGTCTCACTTTAGAACTTGACAATATAGTTCGAAAGACATGTGTACTTCATAATTCCTAATTTAAACTTATACTCGAAGTAGCAATTTTCATTAGTATTATCATAATGCGGTTATTACTTCCTTGAAACGACCGTTGAGAACACTAAGTGTATGATAGCCTTAGAACCGCAAACACGTCAAAACCGTATAACTAAAACATGAAAACAGGTAATCCTTAGTTTGAAGAACGATTACGTTTGAAGAATGTTAATTAAATGCAAACAAACAAAGTCCTACTATATTTAATTTGTTTCAATAGAATAACAGTGATTTCGATACAACTATATTGTTTATATTTCATGTCTATATGTACAGTTTTCCATGAATGGGTATTACAGATAGTTTTAATAGTATTTGATTTATGATTAGCAACATTGTATCATATAAATTTGAACTAAGCAACCATACACTATACGAAAATATATACATATCGTAATATGGAATGAAAATTATGTTCGACCGAATTTTGGGAATATCTGCCACTGTAATGGATCCAAGGGGTATATAAAATTAGAAGACCTTGTAATTTGAGCTTGAAGGTATAGTTATAACGGAAAACTGATAACGAGATTCATTTTTCACTATCTCTCCTCATTTAAATTTTACATTTATTTCTTATCATTCTTCAAATATATCCGATAATTTCTGTAAATTTGGACATTATACATCATTTTATGCTTAATTGAATGGCTTAGTTGCACAAAATTTTATCAATTGCTTGACAATTGTTTCGGACTGTTAACACATTTTCAAATGGCAAACTGGAAATCAGATTAAAACTAAAAGCAGAACTAAATCGAATTCAGTTCTTAAAAATGTGGTAACGCCTCCAAACAATTGCCCAGCAATTCATACATTTTCGTGAAAGAGTTGTTCAAAAAATTTTGTACAATAATTTCGCAATCATATTTTTATTCATCTTTGCTTACTTTAATTATATACAACTTTATATATATATATATATATATATATATATATATATATATATATATATATATATATGTATATATATCACAAATGAAATTTGTCACTTACCATCGAGATCGTCCGTTATATCGTCAACGGTTCGAACTGGTGCATAATTCATATCGCGATTCTGCATATTTCTTGGATACTAAAACAGTGGAAAAGGAAAATATGTAATATATAATTCAAATATCAAGTCAAGTACAAAGCAGTACATTAACATGAACTTGAAAGAAGAGTAAATATCCGTTCTGAAACTTGTAATTCTTGTCAGAAATAGACCTAAAAATTCTTTGTTGAAAAGTAATTCATTACGAATAACTCTCTTTTCCTGTAATTTGCTGTTACGAAAATATATATTCCAATACGTTCTCTTAAAGTATTTTGGAATTGAGATTACCGCAGCTTATCTGTCGAAATTTTAATTTGAAAAAATATTCGAATTTATTTGTTCAGAGAACAGTCACTTTCTTCAGATTCAGTCACACTTTCTGAGTACACTAACTCGTTTTCTGAATACTTTTATGCGAAGGATAATTAAAAGCGTAAAATCCCATCCCATTTTTCTGTTTGGAGGAATACCTCCAAACCTCAAGCATTTTTTGTCAATCGAAATCATTCAATGAGGTGGAAACTATTTTCTGTTTTTTCATGCCTTTTTATAATTTCAAGTAGTTTAAACTAATGAGTACTTAACTAGTACTAAAATTTTGGATTTGGTTTAGTACTAACTGTACTAAACCAAATTCAAAACTTTTCCGTTACATCAATCATCTTAATCGGTTTTTGGAATTTCATTGGAATTTGGCGATCTCCAAAATTTCATGTATTGATAAATTCACAAAAAGCTTCCTAGTCTTATCTAGAGAATTTCAATAAAATTTCATACGCTTATTCTAACGTTCTATCACTAACTAGAATTTCAATTCTAGTTAGTGATTCTGAAATTTTTTCCCAATTACCAGTTGTATGTAATTTCTAGAAAACAAATTCACATCTCAGAATGACAGCTACAAACTATACAATCATCTCGAACCAGTCAACCAGTTTATGCATTCAATCAAGCGTGATTAAAATATGAAAGTACCTGGGTACACATACTTTTCTAACTAGGTACTCTATATTTTGTTAATTTTAAGTAATTTATTTTTTTGTTGTTTCTGTTAGTCAAGTTTCGAAAGATTATATCAGGTTCTAATATAATTTACTCGATTTATTCGATTTTATGAATTACTCTGCTGGTTACATCTTGATAAATATTTTGTTCAGTACCTACAATGTTAATCATAATATAGTTGATAGTAATATAGTTGATTTGAATCTTTCTTACTGATTAAGTGACTAAACTTGCACGAATTAAAATTAGAAGTGATGAAAATGAAATGTGTATATATGACCAAACATGTAATCTCTATTCCAGCGAACAAATGCAGGTCACTTCATCCGGGCAGGGATTGATATTGTAGGCATTTCACAGTATTTTGATTAATCAATCTCTATCTGATGAAAATGTTCTTGTGCAATTCAATTCATCGTGGCAGTGGCATATTTCTTACATTCAAAACATCTAAATTTAACGCCTCCTAGACTTCCATAAGATTTTCTTATCAAAATAATAATCAAAAAAATTATAACTTTTATTCTTCTTTCCAAATATATATATATATATATATATATATATATATATATATATATATATATATATATATATATATATATATATATATATAAGAAAATGAACACTAGAACATTCATTTGAAAAATTGAAATTAATCGAGAGAATGTTATAGCAGAGCTAGATATGTGAACGTGTACGATGTGATGTCTCCATTATCCTTCAAGGGATAAATGTTAGAGAAATATTGAAATCGATGCCACACCTGATGGAAGTGCGAGACATATATGTTTCGTTCTGCAAGGAACTCGTCAGTCGCACCACGTCCATCGAAGTGAGGCAACGATTTCAACCTCCAAGCATCTTCCTGTGACTTCAAGTGGAAGATCGTAGAGTAATGAATACTCTACAATTCCATCTATAGAAATCAGTAGAAAACACCTCTCTCAGATTACAGAGTCACCAAGCATCGAAATTTCACATATCTTCTATACCCGTAGGTATCTACTAAATTGCAATGTCTATTTGACAAATATCATCGAACGATGTTTTTAAATGTCAATAGATTGCGTTAGTAGTACGCTCGCGTTCATCGTTTTTCCGATGGACGTGGTGCGACTGACGAGTTCCTTGCAGAACGAAACATATATGTCTCGCACTTCCATCAGGTGTGGCATCGATTTCAATATTTCTCTAACATTTATCCCTTGAAGGATAATTGAGACATCACATCGTACACGTTCACATATCTAGCTCTGCTATAACATTCTCTTGATTAATTTCAATTTTTCAAATGAATGTTCTAGTGTTCATTTTCTTAAATATTTCATTCAGTGCCATAAGCACAAAAAATTTCATTTCCTTAAAAATATCGCCGAATTGGCCCCTGAAATACGGGAATAAACGCGAGCGTACTACTAACGCAATCTATTGACATTTAAAAACATCGTTCGATGATATTTGTCAAATAGACATTGCAATTTAGTAGATACCTACGGGTATAGAAGATATGTGAAATTTCGATGCTTGGTGACTCTGTAATCTGAGAGAGGTGTTTTCTACTGATTTCTATAGATGGAATTGTAGAGTATTCATTACTCTACGATCTTCCACTTGAAGTCACAGGAAGATGCTTGGAGGTTGAAATCGTTGCCTCACTTCGATGGACGTGGTGCGACTGACGAGTTCCATGCAGAACGAAACATATATGTCTCGCACTTCCATCAGGTGTGGCATCGATTTCAATATTTCTCTAACATTTATCCCTTGAAGGATAATGGAGACATCACATCGTACACGTTTCACATATCTAGCTCTGCTATAACATTCTCTTGATTAATTTTAATTTTTCAAATGAATGTTCTAGTGTTCATTTTCTTAAATATTTCATTCAGTGCCATAAGCACAAAAAATTTCATTTCCTTATATATATATTTATATATCCAAGATAATATTATGAATACCCAAATATTAATATTTCAATAATTTTCAATTATTTTAGTCAGTAATAATCAAATGACAAATAATCCTTATAAGCAAGAATTATGTATATTTTACTCATAAAATATAAAAAACACTTCATGAACATTGAATCAGTAATGATGATTTGCCTTCTTCATTAAACACTGTAGGTCATAATAAAGACATGGTTGATTGAGGAGAATATTTTCTGCAAACAGAGCAAGACTTTCCACGACACAATAGGTGCAGAACCTTTAGAACTTTAGAACGAACATGGTGTAAGACTGAAATTCGTGGACATCTAGATCAATGAACGTGCTAGATAAATGTTATCCTGATACCTCTTTAATAGATTCCGGAATTTCAACAGAGATTGATAAATTTATAAAGAACTTCGGAAAAAGATTATATCAATTTATATACAAACATTGAATTTCATAGCTTTCCGCCATAACGTGATGCTGACTTATCAACTCTTGTTTTTGAAAAATCAATATAATGAACAAAACTAAAAATGTATTCACGTTTAAAAAGAAAAATTGTATACTTGACAGATGAATACTTACGAATAACTATGTGAAAATTAATAGGTATGTAAGTATAACTACTATGTAGAACCAACGTACTGACTCTGTAATCTGAGAGAGGTGTTTTCTACTGATTTCTATAGATGGAATTGTAGAGTATTCATTACTCTACGATCTTCCACTTGAAGTCACAGGAAGATGCTTGGAGGTTGAAATCGTTGCCTCACTTCGATGGACGTGGTGCGACTGACGAGTTCCATGCAGAACGAAACATATATGTCTCGCACTTCCATCAGGTGTGGCATCGATTTCAATATTTCTCTAACATTTATCCCTTGAAGGATAATGGAGACATCACATCGTACACGTTTCACATATCTAGCTCTGCTATAACATTCTCTTGATTAATTTTAATTTTTCAAATGAATGTTCTAGTGTTCATTTTCTTAAATATTTCATTCAGTGCCATAAGCACAAAAATTTCACATAAAATATATTCATTTATATATATATATATATATATATATATATATATATATATATATATATATATATATATATATATATATATATATATATACATACATATAATCAAATATTCGGTTTTTAACTCACTAATTCATGCATATATCAAACATTAATTACGGTTTACAGGTATAACTAATATATTGAAATTCGAAGAATGTTACTGTGGACGTTTCGATGGTGTTTTCATGTGCATCAGCAGAACGTTCGATGGCCACCGTTACATTTCTAACTGACAGTCAGATTAACTGTCACTTCTGTCATTTGAAAATGTAACGCCAGCCATCGAACGTCCTGCTCATGAAAATGGAAACTCTATCAGAACGTCAAATCATCAAAATCAAATTATACCTGTAAACTAAAATTAATGATGTTTGATATATATAAATATATATATATATATATATATATATATATATATATATATATATATATATATATATATATATATATATTTATATATATATATATATATATATATATATATATATATATATATAATATATATATATATATATATATATATATATATATATATATATATATATATATATATATATATATTATTTTGAAATTGATTTATTGCCTGTTTAAGATATTTTATTTCGAAAGTTTTAGCAATAACAGGCTTTTTTGATATGAAAAAGTTTATTTTTGTTGACGTTTCGTTTTTATATTACAACTTTGTCAAAACTAATGAATAATTGAATTTATGAGTTACTATAGATATCAAATGTGAAATTTATTTTCTAGAAAAATCAAATTATTTTTTTTGTATTTTCACTCATTATTTATTTTCATTGATTTTCATTATCAGAGGAATATTCCTGGCTTAGCATTCGCTTCGGAAGTTTTAGTCTTCTTCACCATGAGGAAACCTCTGAAAAACTCATGGTAAGCCAGGTGATTCTAATGAGTGTGATTTATGTTTACATATATATAATTACATATAGTTTTTTATACTTATCCAGAATATGTATATTGTTGGTTTATGTGTGTGAAACTGAAGGTAGATCTCGAAAAAATGAGTTTTGAGATGTGATGTTTGGTGATTGTTGTTGGTGTGTTTATTTTACAAGTGTTATTTGTGAGGTTTATTAAGTTGTTGTAAATAGAATTAAGATTTTTAATGTCTGTTCTTTCATTCACTGTGTTCTCTAAATTTTTACGAATGTGTAACATTTCTAAAATTTCACTACTTTTTTGTCCCTTTCAGTTGCCAAAATTTTCGTATTTTTGTAATCAAAATCATGTTTTTCTGTTATCTTATATTTATGTGAGGCTGTGATTTGAGTTTTTGCGTATTTATGCGCTTTGATTCTTTCTTCGAGATTTTGTGCTCTTTGTCCGATATAGCTTTTATCGTAATTGTTACACGGAATATTATAAACTGTATGAGTTTTTATCTGAGTTAAAGTTTTACTTTTTAATTTTGTATATATTTCGTCGATTTGATTTTTGGCAGTATGTGCTATTCTTAAATTATAAGGTTTTAATATTTTAGCAATGTTTGTACTTAATTTTGGAATATATGGTGAGGGTTTTTCGAAAGTCAGTCAGAAAGCAGAGTCAGTTAGAAATGTTACGACAGTAAACGAACGTCCTGCTGATGAAGATGGAAACTCCATCCAAATGTCCTTTGTATTATTTATCGAATTTCAATATATGAATTAATATATAATGAATAATATATATATATATATATATATATATATATATATATATATATATATATATATATATATCCATTGTAATTGTGATGATCTCATAGGTACTTACATATTATTAACAACTATAGATATATGCGATAACAACCCTTGCTCCTTAATTCCACACAATGAAAAATTAACTTGAGCAGAGAGCTATACTTCTTGTAATGTTTTTTTTGATCAGATGTGGATCTCCACAACCCACACACCCGGAATAAATCAGAAAAAAGTATGAATCTAAACTTTTCACTAAATGTCTTCTCTGTAGAATAAAAATTGTCGAACTTTGATTAGATATAATCTACTGAAACTTTCGTAAATTGTTGATATGAAGCGGCAACATTCAATTAGATATAACTGAGTCCAGATATCACTAAGTGAGATACCAACAACTAATTTGAATTTAATCAAAAAACGTGTGATTATATAAAAGAAGATAATACAATAAAATGATACCGACAAATAATTTTCTCATAATCTTATCAATCAAAATGCGGCATTGTCAAGCACTGAACAGATTCTGAGAGAAATATGGATTAAAAGTTGTAGTAAAGGACAATCATCTTACTTCCACTCATATTTAATTTTCAATTTTTTAGTTGATTTTGTCATTTGTTATTCTTTATTTATTTTTACACCGAGGTTTGTCAAAGGGTATAATATGCCGAAGGCGCAGTAAAATCGAATTAGTTGACCTAATTTTAATACCAATTATACATACCGAATCCTTTTCCTTAACAGGTGAACAGGATTAAAAATGTCTTCTTTTTACGAACATGAGCTATTTCACAAATATAAGAGCTCACGAAAAGCCACATTTTTGAGAGCACTAAATTAATTTTAAATCAGTTTACAAATTTTGAACTTGAACTGAGTTTTTATGCCGATTAATTTCAAGGAATTTCATTGAATTCAGTTAACTACTTCTTTCTTCCTCGTAATGTCCTGAAATTTCCAATCGAGTTCAAAATGACATGATTAAACTCATAAGAAGACCTAGAAATGTGTATGGTCAAGAAATAAGGCTAAATTTCGAATGATCGAATCGTCTCACACAATTTACTCACTACTCTTGAACATATTTTTGATCTTTTAAGCTCTCACCTGTGTGAATTGACCTATGTTCAAAAGATAACTTGAAAGTTCTCTGAACCTGTTGAGAAAAATGATGATATATTGTTTGTTGAATAATTAAAGTTGGCCCGATAGGTCCCTTCAGTTTGTATGCGAATACATATTTGTATAATATCCAGTATATGTCACATCTATACTGAATATATGGAATAATTGAAAAAAATCTATACAAAATATATGAACTTCAGTTATATATCCAAGATAATATTATGAATACCCAAATATTAATATTTCAATAATTTTCAATTATTTTAGTCAGTAATAATCAAATGACAAATAATCCTTATAAGCAAGAATTATGTATATTTTACTCATAAAATATAAAAAACACTTCATGAACATTGAATCAGTAATGATGATTTGCCTTCTTCATTAAACACTGTAGGTCATAATAAAGACATGGTTGATTGAGGAGAATATTTTCTGCAAACAGAGCAAGACTTTCCACGACACAATAGGTGCAGAACCTTTAGAACTTTAGAACGAACATGGTGTAAGACTGAAATTCGTGGACATCTAGATCAATGAACGTGCTAGATAAATGTTATCCTGATACCTCTTTAATAGATTCCGGAATTTCAACAGAGATTGATAAATTTATAAAGAACTTCGGAAAAAGATTATATCAATTTATATACAAACATTGAATTTCATAGCTTTCCGCCATAACGTGATGCTGACTTATCAACTCTTGTTTTTGAAAAATCAATATAATGAACAAAACTAAAAATGTATTCACGTTTAAAAAGAAAAATTGTATACTTGACAGATGAATACTTACGAATAACTATGTGAAAATTAATAGGTATGTAAGTATAACTACTATGTAGAACCAACGTACTGAATGCTTGTAATTTGATGTTCAACACTGAATTTATTGGTTCACAATTTATACTGAATACCAGTATCTTTGTATTCTAAGATGAATATTCCTCCTAATGGCTCTCTACCAAAATCGTAAATCATTCTCGTTATGACCTTGAGTTGTCTTATGTCTGCAAGAGAACACTTTCGCACAGATTCAACAAATATATGGAATTTAGAATCATGAATTATGAATGGAAGGAGATAATATTACAGCCTTCTCCCTCTTTCTCTATTGTCAATGATGACATCATGGTTATCACTCGACATCATAAACGTAAAACATCATGCATCCATTCCTTAGCAACCTCATATTTTTTAAATATAAGATAAAATTCAAACACTTGAACTTTTGATTTACACTTTTATTGGAAACTAGCTGACCCGGCGAACTTTGTACGCCCATTTATTTTCATCTGAATATTTTTCAAAAGGCCGGAAAGACATGTTCTTTTACTTCTTCTACACTATCTTGTTTTTAATATTCATCCCGTGTGGAGCAAGGGACTTACTTACGAAGGGACTGCAATACTTCCTGTTATTTCAAATCCGTTGTATTATCAAAAAATTCCTATTTTAACTCACTTGATGTATTGAAAGTATTAACCTGTCTGCTCTATAGTTGAACGGCATGTTCCGAATTTCGTATCAAGTACTTGTGCCATAAATCTCATCATTAATTGTATGAGATATTTGCTGGATATAAGTCAAAAAATTTTCAGAATTTAGTCCATTCCCGGAAACAAATGATGGCTCTGGTGGCTGTACCGATAGCGTCTATTTCAATCGACTCTTCACGCAATATTTTGTCGATTCATTGGTAGTATTTTCCTACCAATAAGAATTAAACTTTGCCTTGCAATATTGACACACAACATTCATTCATTGGTACAATAGCAACGATTTTCTGTGAACTGTGATCTATTTCAACGTTATAATAGAATGCAGGTCGATAGGAGTTAAACGCGTCCTTGTCATATTGTTAATTTCGGTTTCTTTGATTCAGTTCAACTTCATTCCGAGCTTCGCGTTGCTCGTCACTTTGACTTGCTCTTTTATATCTTTGATTTGCTGCATTGCGAGTTCTGCAACTTGAGTTTGCTCTTCTAGTAGCTATCATTTTTGAAAACGAAATTTCAACTGTGAATTAAAGAAAACTATGTATTCTTTTTTATATTGAAATGTACGACGTGCTATGTTAGTAACGTGTATGTTAGTCTATTCAAACTTACCAAAATTTTATATTGAATTGAAGTTTTAATATTAGTCGTGATAGCTCTGATCTAACCTCGATGTGTGATAAGATATTCTATTTTTTTACATCAACTTTTTCAGAATTAATAATTATTTCTTACTAATATTATTAATTAAGTATTCTAAAAAAAATAGTGAAATCGGTCCAGCCGTTGAGTCTACATTTTAGTCAGGCAAAGTTTGTATGGGAAAAAGAAATGGGCTAAGAATATTTTTAGGGTTTCCCCGGCAATCATTCGAATTTTTCACGCTGTAAAAACCATCCTTGGATTTCAACGAACATTAAAAAAAAAATTCGCAAAATTGGTCCACTCGTTGTTGAGTTATGCGCTTACCAACACATTTTGCGATTCATTTTTATATTACAGATATAGCATTACGTGTTTCGTCGTTATAAACGACTTCTTCAGATGTTAATGGAATACTGACTTCATTATTGAAGTCAGCGAATACTGAGTCAGTATTCTATTAGCATATGAAAAAGTATAACGACGAAACGCGTCATATTATGTTTTCAATGAAATATGTAAATCAAAAGTTCAATTGTTTGAATTTTATCTTATATTTAATTTTGATGGATTAACATCAAGAAGTCGCTAATACCCTTCAATGAACGCTGTCTGTTCGCAGAAAATGTGTGAACTATTGATGTATGAAAGGTTGCATAGAATTTATTTCTGAAATTTCGATCGATTTTTGATAGGATTTCTTTGTTTTTTAAATAATTAAAGAAAGCCCTTCAGACCTCTACTTATTTGAAATTGAATAAGTTTTCTAGGGGATCAGATATTTTAAAATCGTCCAATATCAGAGTGAATATTTTAAATTACATCCTGAATGTGAACAATTTATGCCTGAACAAATGGGGCAATTTGAAATTTCGTTCTTTCAATTTTGAATTTAATTTTAAAAAAATTGATGGAAACTTAACTTTAAAATTTTTTAGTGCCCAAGAGAAAATATTCCCGTTTCGAAAACAGTTTTTAGATTCACGAAATTCGTCTTCGTTTAAAAATGCTATGAAAGAAACCAAAGACTTATTTCTATTGGATAGACAAATCCTAGCGTCAACAGTATTAATCTATTTCCACATGAATGTTTACTCCGAATTTGAGTTAATTTTTTACTTCGCTGCTAAGTATATTTAAATGTTTTTGTTTTTCCCTAACTTGCTTGTTAACTAGAAACGAAATATTCCTGATGTGATTTTAATGAGCATATTATTCATTTATTCAAAAACTATTTCAAATTGGTTCACAATAATTGGTATAATTACCCACTAAGGAATTTTCAAAGTGTACTCTTACTTTGCATCATAACGTGAGGAAAACGCATAATTCCAAACTTCCGACAATGTTAATTGGCTTCCTCAAGTCTTGAATAATATATAAATTTCAGTTTATAAACCAATTTTAAAACTGAACACTGTAAGTATTATTTTTACAATTTTCTGTCATCAGTAAACATTCGAAATTGACTGAACAATGGTATTTTTTTCAGTTCATAATACTAAATCGGCCATTCGTAAATATCTGGATATTAACGGTAAAGTACTGTTGATATGTATTTTCAGTTTTAAACTGGGATTGCAGTACAAGACAGGAAAATAAGTTATCTTTTTAGTAATTTCCAAGCTTTCGAAAATATCGATTTTTTTTTCATCCCAAATTGAGAAGTATTGACAGATTATCTAACAAGGCACTTATTGAAAATTTTTTCTACAGTTATTGTAGGTTTGGTCCGAAGGTAGGTACATTTGTTGTTTGAATACCAAAACTAAGTATTCTCAAAAATTATTTAGTATTTAGTTTCACAACAACAAATGTACCTTCGGACAAACCTCACAGTAATTGTAACAATAATTATTCAATATAATAACTCAATTGTGCAGTGTCGGATAAACTGAAAATATTTCACAATTTCAGCCCTGAAGAAGGAAATAAACCTTTTCGAAAGCTTGGAAAGTAGTAAAGAGGTAACTCTTTTTCCTGTCCTGGACTTCAATCCCAGTTGAACACTAAAAAATAAAATATATATATATATATATATATATATATATATATATATATATATATATATATATATATATATATATATATATATATATATATATATTGTATATATATATATATATATATATATATAATATATATATATATAGCAATATATATATATATATATATATATATATTATTATTAAAGAATGATGAGTTCTCGGCAAAAGTAGGGCCACTATAATTGATACACAATGTTCGCTCCATTATATTAACCTTGTCTATATTTCGAACATGTTTACATTCTTCATGACTCTGAAAAATAAATGAGTGTAAACACAAAGTGTTTTAACCAAAAAATTACATCTTACGGTTAACTAGGCTGAAGATGTAGCCAGACTGTACGCAGCAGTGAAAAATATGGTAAAACAAATTTTAGAACTTACAGAACCA
Organism: Henosepilachna vigintioctopunctata; assembly: GCA_030704895.1. Lineage (NCBI taxonomy): Eukaryota > Metazoa > Arthropoda > Insecta > Coleoptera > Coccinellidae > Henosepilachna > Henosepilachna vigintioctopunctata. The sequence continues at coordinate 186,049 of JARQZJ010000015.1, forward strand.
GATAATCTCATTAAAAAGGCAATATAGAATATATAAAATAAAATCAGGTGTCACAACAATCATATGTTAAAGATACCGAACTGTCAGGAAACACAGACAAACGTCACTAAGGATCACAGAGTGTCAAGTGCAAAACTCTCTGTCAACTGTCACCACAAGGAAAGAACACAAAACATCAAACAGAACTCAGGAATTGTAGCTGGGCTTATAAAATTCTTCTGAGAGCAGATAACTATAGATGCAACTGAGCCTAGCAATGTCTGTTTTTTTATTAATGCTATTGCCATTATATATATATATATATATATATATATATATATATATATATATATATATATATATATATATATAAACGAGAGGTAAAAATAAAAACTTGTCTAAAAATCACTGACTGAACAATTCTTTATTCGACTAGTTTCGCCTTTTACAGCATTATCAAGAAAGTTTTCTTATTACCTCTCATTTAGATATGAACTATCACAGAGTAGATTCATCGTCCATTGAATATTATATATATATATATATATATATATATATATATATATATATATATAAACCGCAAGGCATTATTTCGAGTTGTAAGTCCATTATCAAAAGTTTTACATCTCATTTGAAATTATAGCAGTTAAACAATTCACATTTCTTTCCTTATGATATCGGATATCCCTACAATGTCCCTCTTGTTGGTCAGATTTGCTCACAATTATAAGGCTACATATACTTCAAAATATACGCGAACTTTATCTGAGAAACGAAATGAAAACGGAATTAAAGTAATCAAAATACTTCAGAAGACAGGCTGTTATTTGAAGATGAATAGAGCTCATTCTTGATGAATGAGCTTTGAATATATATTCAAAATTGAGAAAAGAAACGAACGAATTTTTCCTGTTGATTTCGATCATAGAATTTCAATTTCAATTCTATCATTTGCAAAATCGCAGTAGATAACTGAATTGAGAAAAATGACGGGAAAATAACGCCAAATTAATAAAAGGATTGAGATTAATTTATTAACTCAAGCTAAAAGGGTGAATTTGCTAATTCGGTTTAAGTTATGTCAAAAATTCCAAGCATTCACACCAGACCTACGATCAGGAAGAGCTTATAATTGTACTCGTTATTAGAAAAGTATTGCGAATAGTGGGGTAATTTAACTGCATCCTATGTATTCGAAAAATGTACCATCAAGTGACCTAGGTCCATTTCAATACAGAATATAGAGTTTTAGGCATTACTTTATCGATGTGATATTTCTGAAGTAATTTGAATAACTAATGGCAGTCAAGATAATTGATTGCAAAATCAAGTAACAAACGTAGGCTTCTCACCAAGAGGAGCGCGAGTTACAGTTTTTATCTGCGAAGATAATGAACTTGGAATTAAAATAACATTAGAATTTCGGCATATGCTTGGTTTTGAATTTCATCTATTTCAATTGAATTGAGTGCAAATGTTAACCGTTTATCGAAATCTTCCTCATTTCATTATATTACATTCACTTTAATATAATTTCGTCAACTTACCCGAATTCAGATTGTTTCAACAGAAGGCAGTCATGTAAAATCCCAGGAGTTTACATACTAATGCTAGCTGACATTGATCCTTGGGGCTTGTTGAAAATGAGTAAGTGCGAGGAATATTAGAAATCAATTTACGTTTCAGATATAGACGAGAGGAAAACCGAACAACAACAGCGAACGCTTATCACTTACTAGTCAAACGAAACGAATGTTTCTCCGTCTATACTTAACATGCTCCATGGATTTGTAGGTTGTCTAGTGCATGAGGGACCACTAGACATATTTGATCTGAATGAAAATGATCAATGATACAGATAATTTAGCAATTATTGAATTATTTATCCAATATCATAATGAATTATTATTTATTCATTTATCAGTGTGACATTAATATTTATAGGTTTTATAAAGTAAAAAAACGATAGAATTATATAAATTTATTCGTACGTTGAGTAATCTGCAACTTTAACACTGCCCTCTAGGTATAAATTTTGGAATTCATTTACTCTGTTTCCTAATCTTATGTATATATAAAGTAATTACTGAAATTTATAAAGACAAATATGGTGAAAAATTTAAATATTTTGTTTGTAATTTTTGATTTTATCGGCTCGCTAGAAATCATTTTTTGGATAATAAACCTGATTTTGCGTTCCAGAATACTGATGGAATCATTTTCGAATCTTCTTTTTCAATATCAGCCCCAGTGTTGCTCAATGTTCACTAATTGATAATGAAAAAGTTATTTTGATCAAGGTCATATTTTTCTGGAAAACTTGTCAGATGACTAGGACAACAGATATCAGATATCGCCAATTTTGTTAAAATTTCATCTCGCAGAAAGTTTTTTTTTGTGGTCTAAACATATTATAAAATGACAGCAATGCTATTATGAAACAATACGGAAATATTGAACCGTCATGACAAGACTGTTTTTACAACACATAACAATAAAAAAACCTTCAAATATAATAAATAGATTTATGTGTTATAAAATACGGAAAGTGTGTATACGAAAAATGTACGCACCATGATTTTACCCCCTTCTGCTTAATTTCAGCAAGACATAACAATCTGAGATATATCTAAAATGTTTCTGATTGCACATCCCTGTGGTAACTTGTTATCAAAGAAACATAAACTGTCCTACCCATTGTCGGAATTTGGTCCTATGGACCATTTTTTCAGTGATATCATCTTCCGGTCTGATTGGGCGTGGTCAACTGGAACTCCTCCTCTTCCAGACATTTCGTCTCTAACTGCGAAAGACATCTTCAGTGACGGCGAGTGCTTCGACGTAGTGGTGTATTTCATGTACTGATCATCAGTTGCTCCAGAGTCGTCGTCAGGGGAATTTTGAAGTTTGATTGAATTGCCGTGACTGCGAGGTTCGGTTTCCACTTGAGAATTCTCGAAATTATGCGAAAAAATGAAAAGTTGAAATCAATAGTTCAAGTTTAATTCATTTGTATTTATATTTGTACTTATTTTACTCTCATAATGTGAAAAAGCATTATACAATTTTTCGCAAATGGTAGGTAGATACCATGTTTTAAATTAGTTATAAAAAATATTGAGACTCTGACATTGTGGATAAATAGCAACCTGTCAGTCATAAATGAAAGGCTCTATCAAGGCTACCTACAATTATTAAAGGTGGCGGTGGCTCTATCATAACAATGTATAGCGAAATTTAAAAAATTTTAAGTTTAACTTAATCGTTTTTTTAAAGATACAAGAAAACTCTGCATGTACATGACAACGGGGATATGTTTATTCAAATTGAGAACCGCAAAAATGAAAAGGTCGAAATGGTTAAACATTTAGGCATTGTATCACCAGAGATACTCAGTTTCAATGGTTATTATTTCAAGTTTTATCGTTCAAATTCTTCCAAAAAATTCAAAATTCGATACGAATTGGAAAAAAATTTTACAGCATTTGTGAAGTTATCGTTGATTAAGTCAATAATAATGCCTCACTTATATGCAAATATGAATATTTTTCCACAGTGTTGAGCTCTAACTATGTTCGAGCAAAAAAAAGCATCTACAAAAATTGTACAATGAGATTGAGCGAAGAATTTTGACATATTCACACCAATTCAAAGAAGGTTGAATTGGTAAGACCTCATAGCAATTGATCAGAGAATACTATATGCAACACACTTATCTATATTTGTAATTAAAAGTAAATAGTATTCTAATAGAACGCTCTGGAGTTTTTACATGCAATTCTGTAGACTTTATTAATCTAGAAAGAGTATTTTTTTCAGTTTGTAAACTTTGAACATTTTCCTAGCATTATTTTTAATCACTTAAATTCATACTACATGAACAAATGATTAAGTTGTGATTTGAAAGCGTGAACACGTAGTGATTTAACGTCTCCGAAATCTTTGAGTTAATAGCGTGATACCCGAATTTAAAATTGAGAAAAGTTGCTCCCAGTGAATAACAAGGAGCTGAAGTTTGAATTTAGTTTTCGTGTGTTTAAATTATCGTACATATTATGCAAAAGAATGTCGCAAATTTGTGGAAATTGTACGGAAATAATAAATATGAAACCGCCGGTGATATGCATTGTCTGGAAGTATTCCTTTCACATCAAGTGCACAGACGTCAACAAACAGCATATGGACTTAGTGAAAACAATGCCAAGATTTCTTTGGCAATGTTCAAAGTGCCGCGATCAGGAATTCGTTCAGGACGGTAAATATGGAAATTGTACAGGGTGTTATTTGATACCCCAACTTCTTCAGATAATGAATGAATTCAAAGGATGGATTATCACCTTGAAGGCTTAAATATCCAATCTGAATAAGCGTGATAATCATAATGAAACTGAAAACATTATGGAGGAAATTAGCGATAGGTAATTTAGGGCATGAAATGTTATCATATATAACATCCCCGAATCTGATTCCGGTAATGATGGTGAACAGGTGAAGGATATTCTTCAAACCATCTCCCTGAAATTAAATATGATAAGTTCAAAATATTCAGAATAGGCAAGAAAACCAACTCTTCAAAAAGACCACTGAAATTCATTTTGGAGTCTCGTGAGCAAGCGCTGAACGTGATGAGGAATAAGAGAAAGCTCAGAGAATACGATAACAATATCAAAGTTGAACTTGATGAAACACCTATGCAAAAAAACTTCTATAAAAAGGTCAAAGCTGATTGAGATAAACGCAGAAGTGACGCCGAAATGAATCTATATATTCGATATGTGAAGAGTGTCCCTAAAATTTTTGTGCAAAAAAACTAAATACCGAACTCAATGTGGGCCACATAAACATACGGTCTCTAAATAATTGTTTTAATTATTTCTCAGAAATTTCGATTTAAAACTCTTTCGGCGTTCTGGCTGTTACTGAAACCTGGCTTGATTCATCTACATCTGGTGATTTCGTGGCTGTTCTTGGATATGAGTTTCTTCGATCTGATCGTCCAACCAGAAGGGAAGACATCATGCTCTACTATAAAAAATGTATTTAATGTCGTACTATTCATGAAGCAAATAATTTTGAAAGTGGATTGGAACTTATATGGCTGCAATTGGAGCTTCATATCGAAGATTGGCCCTGGGCATTGTGTACAGAAAGCCACGTAAGGGATATCAATGCTTAAATGAATTCGTTGACGCATTGGAAGGATTCTACCTACAATATGAGTCTGTGATCGTTGTGGGTGACATAAACATCGATTTGTTGAAACCCAATACAACAGATGCATTGTTTTTTCGGTCTATCCTTAATGAGTATAATTTGCAGGAGCTTATTCGGGAACCTACTAGAATCACTACCACTAGTCAATCGCTGATTTATGTGTGCTGCGTTACAAATGATTTTAATATCGTAGACAGTGGCACTATGGAACTAGATGGACTGACGGACCACCACTCGATTTTTTGTGAGATAAATAAAACTATTTTGTTGCGGAGCTCCGGCTCCAGTGCGGTATTTCAGGAATCTGAAGGGAATAAATATGGTTGACTTTGATGAAGCGGCGAGAAATTTAGACTGGAATGTAATGCATCTAACAGATGTGGATCAGTGTGTCCAATCAATGACTGATAATATATTAGTTCTTTTTGATGCGTTTGCTCCTAGAGTTGTTTTCAATTCTTCAAAATCAAGTCGAAAATCTCCACCCTATATAACGCCCACAATCAAAAAAATGATCGGCTTGAAAAATAATGCCCGTAAAGGGTTTTTAAAAACGAAGACGGCAGTACTGCGTTGAGTTGAAGATTTATGATGATGGTGCCATTAGGAGAGAAAGAGATGCCTTTGTGCAGTATGAGATAAGGAAAAGTAACAGCAGTCCCCAATCACTATGGAGAAAACTGAAAAGTTTTGGTGTTAAAACGGCAAATCTAAAACCATCGAACTGAATCTGATTCAAAATGTGACCGCAACAACAGTGAATGAATACTTTGTGAATGTAGCAAGTGATATGAGTATTGACAATGACCTGATGGAATATTATAGAGATAACAGCTATAGTGGGAATTTGACTCACGAGTTTACGTTTAAATCTGTAAGTCAGACTGTCATATATCGAGCTTTAGGTGGTATAACCTCAAAAGCTATTGGCACTGATGATATATCCATAGAGATGTTGAATATTGTTCTACCTTACTGTATCGACCAATTGGTAATCGCAGTGAATGCATCCTTCAGGACGACAACTTTTCCAGGAATTTGGAAGTTAGCTGTCATCAACCCACTGGCTAAGGTGCATAATGCTGTTGATATTGAGGACGTGAGACCAATTAGTATCTTACCTGCTGCATCAAAGCTGATAGAGAAGATAGTTGCTGAAAAAATCATCGGATTCTTAAACACTAACAAAATTCTACCGAAATATCAGTCAGGTTTTCGTGCTGGACATGGCAAGCAGACAGCTTTACTTAAAGTTTGTAATGACATTGCTGAGGCTTTTGATGATTCTTGTATTACTATAGTAGTTTTGTTAGATCAAACTAAAGCATTTGACTTGGTTAATTGTCTTTTCTTGATGGCGAAACTGCACTATGTAGGCTTTGGTGCACGCACAGTTGAATGGTTTGCAAGCTATGTCATGCGTAGAGCCCAGATCACTAGGTATGGGAATGCAACATCGTCCATAGCTTACAAGAATAGTGAGGTTCCTCAGGGCAGCATGTTGGGACTTATCCTTTTTTCCATTTCTGCATTCGATTTACCAAAATATTTATTTTATTGTAGATATCACCTATATGCAGACGATTTGCAGCTTTATATCGCATGCAAACCTGAAAATTTTCCTGAAGCCATTACGAAGATGAATCGAGATTTGCTGCAAATATCTAGATAGTGTACTAGCAATGGTCCCAGAATCAATCCCGCAAAGTCTCTAGCCATATGTGCTGAAACAGGACATAATTTGTCTAAGCTCAACAGGGATGAATAAGTAACTGATCGATGATACCGAAATAGGTTGAGTGGACCAGGTGAAAAATTTAGGAGTCTTATTAGATAAAAGTTTGAAATTTGATTGTCATGTGAATTGATCTTACAGTCTATGTTTCATGAGGCTCAAAATGTTAAATAAATTAAAAAAATCTCTGAATGAAGCTACGAAATTGAAAGTAGTACAAAGTTTGGTATATCCGACTTCAGACTACTGCTGTGCTGGGTATTGTAATTTTTTGACCCAGGCCAACATTCAAAAGCTCCAAAGAATTCAGAATGCTGCTGTCAGATTCATATGCTGTTCATCTTACAGAGATCATGTCACTCCATACTTGCAGCGACTTGGGGAACTCAAGTTGAATGAAAGGTTTAAGTATATGTTTGCTGTGTTGTTGTGGAAATTACTGAAATGTGAAAAACCAAAGTATATGCACGAAATACTTACCTAAAGGTCTACAGCTCATGGTGTTAACATAAGAGTAAATGGCTTTACTATACCTTAACATCACACAAGTAAATTCGAGGCTAGCTTTGCATACCTTAAAAAGAATATGCACCGAATATTTTGAATAGGTGGATTGATTTCTTCCCGTTGCCGTTGAGTTCATTCAGGAAGGGTGTTAGGATGTCACTGTTAGATCAGTGATCTCATGATGTTACTTTATTTTTGTGTTCTTCTTTGTTTCAATGTTTTACTTGAAGTATGATATGTTGATTGAAAATTTCTTCTGTTTCTTTTATAACTATGTATGTATTTTCAGGTAGAATGGAAGACCGGCAAAGCGGAACTTTAACCTTTGTGTAATGTTTATGTATATCATTATTACGCAATAAATATTATTATTATTAAAATGAACATTGCTTACCCACGATTTGAATCCTGATCTACCTTTGTGAAGGACCCTCTCTTCTTCCACTAGGCTATGAAGAGGAATTGAGTGTATATTTTACGGAAGATTCAGTTTATTCAATAACTGCAAACTCCATTAAGATTGGAAGTAGCCTGAACATTTCAGCCTAAGTTAGCTAAGTTCATTATAAAGAATAATCAATATTGACTCGGATTTTTTAAAAAATATGAATCTTTTTAACAGATTGAGCTTATTGAATATTATTATTAGTTTTATTTTGTATTCCAAATAAAATGGATTTCCATAGTGTAACCATTTCAGTTTTCACCTCCATTAATGACACTTGGCGTAATCACTCATTTATTTTCACAGGAATTCAACCAAGCGAATGAAATCCCGTACCTACTTCATAAAATTTTTCAGTCTGGAAAAAATTAACAAGTCACTTCTTGGAATTGATGATGGAATATGTAAACAAAAATATATTTCTGGATTTTCGAAGACATTCGTTCGGTATACAGCTACGCCAGCTGAGGCCACAAATATGCTAATAATATCGTTTCAACTTGAAAATAACCTTATGATTTATTCATAATTTTTCCTGTTATGAATAAATTAGAGAACATTGCGTGCGGAAATGTTCTCAACACACTGGTCAAGTACTTGAACACTGATACTTTTTCTCTAATCGTAAATCTATTATATACCTAGGTATATATATTTATATATTTTCGAAAGATAATTTTTGTCAAGATGTTTTGACAATCAACTATTAGTCATTTTTTTCAAATTAACAAGTTGTTTCAAATCAATATCAGACGAAGAAACGAAAATATATATTTTGTTAATGAATTAAAGAATAACAATAATTCCAATCGATATATACTTTTACTCTATGCACAAAATTAATTCACTTTATTTTTCAACAGTTTATATAGTTTATTAAGTCGATATGCTAGTTGAATTTTGAAATTTAATGAATCTCTTCAAAATCTTCACTCACCAAAAATTTCATTGAAGTACTTCTAAAGTTGCTTAACTCATGGATCAATTTGTGTTTGAATTGAACACTTTCAACTTTCTTTATTTGCTAGTGGATATTGTGTTTCTTTTAATATTTCTCATTTGTATCGAGGTTTGTTGCCACATCTTCTTCATCGCTATCTGATCTTGTAGATGATGAGGAAATGTTAGAGTTATCAATAAAAGACTGGATATTGGCTAAACTCTTAATATAAAATAACTTAATGTTTGGCTGAGATAAACACAACAACCTTCTACTTGGGATGTTACAACAGAATGGGAAGAATCACTTTATAGGAGAGTGTTACGTATACTATATATGTCCTAATAGCAAACTCTTCTTCTGTATACATTCAACAATCCCCTTCGATTTGAGAATCGAAAATCGCACAGAAAAAAAAAATTCATCAAAAAAATAATTTGACAATATAAATAAACCCTATTTCTTTTTTTTTATTGGTAATTTAGCTTCTCTCTATGTTATGACTATAAGGTATTCCAAGCTGCTTTAATCCATTACGGTTTAAGTGACCTAATCTTTTATGCCATATATCTAGTGCAATATTTTCATTAACAATAAGAATTTCTTCCTTTTTATTTACATTATTGACATCTACATTTAACACAAATAGATTATGAAAACATTAACAATAAAATACAGAATTGTTTCTCATTATTCCAGCATACTTTTCACCTTGCCTATCACTGTAGAAAATACCTTTGAAATTTTTGCTCAACAATTTTGACACAGAAATTATATTGTGAGACATATCTTTTGTTATCAGTGCTTCAATTTTCATTTGTTTTCCTTGACATATTCCGTTTAAATTACCTTTCTCATTGGCCTATAAAGTTTGACCACTCCTTGTCGTTTCTATCTCTAAAGGTGCTTCCACGTTTTGTACGTCATTCATGTAATCTGAAAGTTCACTTGTAACCATATGTTCTGTAACTCCAGAGTCTAAAATTAAGCTTTAAAACTTTGAACAAAGCTTATTTAAGCTTTGTATAAGGCTTTGAATATTATAGAACTTCTATCCTTTGTTTCATGTGCATATTCATTTTATGCTATTATATCCACTGCGGTTACCTCTTTTACCTCGAGATCCCTCTCGAGATTGGCTGTGCATTCTGCATTCTATGGCCTGGTTGCCCACATTTATAGCATACATACTGATTTTATTCTAAAGCTATTTCATTCTGCTTTGTTGTCTTAGCAGTATTCCTAGATTTTATATTAAGCTGTGCATCTAATAATCTTGCTTTAACAAAATCCATGGTAACTAACCTCAATCTAAAAGGTTTGTATTGCAGTTATCACATTGTCATATTCATTATTTAAAGATAATAAAAGATGACATACCTTGTCTGATTCTTCGCATTTTCCTCCTATGACTTCCAATTCCCTTATTAAAGAATCAAAGCTTTGGAAATGATCTTTCAATTTATCCCCAGTACAACATTTTGTGGTAAACAATGTTTTCTTCAAAGTTAGTTTAGTGAAGACACTTTTTATTTCGAACCCATTCTCTAGTGACCATATTTTTGGCTGTTGTTAAATCCTTTATTATATCCAAGTGATTATTCCTCGACACACTGAACAATTATGAATTTAGCTTTCGCATCTTTGATAAGATACGCCGACCTTCCTTTTTCAGTAGAGGTAGCAGCTTAGTCTTTTTCTAATACCAACAGTTTCCTTTCTTCCAAGAGAGACCTCACTCGAAACTTCCAATTGTTGAAGTTTTCAGAACTTAGGCCCATAACATGTTAGAATTATAAAAAAGACAGAATTTTGAATAAACTTTCGATATGAAATAACTTAATGTTTGGTTACGATAAACACAACAAACTTCTACTTGGGATGTAACAACAGAAAAGGAAGAATCACTTTATAGCATAGTGTTACGTGTACCGTCCATGTCTTAATACCAAACACGCTTCTTCGTTTGTATACATTCAACAGGAAACAGGAACAGGAACAGGAAAAAGTAACGTCTACATAGAGCGTTGCAATCATACGAGCGAATGACTTTGTACATGCTATCAAGACAAGATCATTATACTCTTGAGTTTTTATATTACCTATGACCAAAAAGCTGGAAATTCCATCATTTCTCACCATCTTACATTCAGGCTCAGCTATTACTCAGCTGGATTACTGAAGTACGATACTTATCATGAGCGTTAGGGTTAGTACATTAGATTCTATCTAGAACATTCCTTTTAAAATGAGCCTTATGCCTTAAGAAATACTTTAAAATAAACCGATTTGGGAGAAGCAGAGCTTCAGCTGTTCTCAACTCAAGCGCTTCTGCTCTTTTAGTAAATAATACTAAACAACTTAGTTTTGGCTCACAAATGGCTTCTTTGAACTGACCTGGACCTCAGATAACAAATATTAGTAAGCATCCAATATTTCAAAGAAACTTGAACTAGCCTTCTGGCGTTATTGACTTTCAAACTTATGTTGTGAAACCTGAGTCATAATTATCAGATTACAGTGTGTAAAACTGGAAGACGGTGTTTTCTTTACTATTTCAAATCTCAAATAGATTAACATCAAGTAACGGGCGTACCCATTCGAAGAAACATTTCTTGTTTTACTGAAGCCAATGTCGAAGAAGTTCTTGTCCAGTAGAAGTCTAGATGGTATCATATTTTTAGCGTATATATGGGTAAGCTGCATCTACCAAGGTGAAGATATGTTAGTCAAACGTATATGCTATAGATGAATCGAATACTTGGTGGAATGAAGTGCTCAAAAAGATCATTCTTCCGGCGTCCGAAGCAGTGCGGCACCACGCTCTGGGGCTTCTTTTATTGTCCCAAGGGCCTCGCGTTGACTGAGCGCCGTGCGTATTTTGCTTATGTGAACACTTTGAAAAATTTTCTCCCGATAATCTGGAGCAATGTTGCTGAAAAACAGAATATTTCTTTCCATTTACATCGTCGATACTTTCAACTTAGGAAGAAGAAAAATTGATCGAACGGTCCTGTTATGGCAGACAAACTTTTTTAATTTTGGAGTTCACTTTCTCATGAAAACCGTACCTTCAGCATTGTTGCGTTAATTTAATCACAAGTGGCAACTCTGTACTTGTGCTTTTCGTGCAGTGACAATATTATGTGACAAGTACAGGTCATAAATAAACATAGAAATATAAATGACCATTTATGAAATATATGAATAAATGAAATATTCTAAACTGGAGCTCCGACTTCATTGTGCTCAGGAAAGCGAATTCATCGCATTAAACATCCAGCTACATTAATATGTCTTCAATATTCTGTTTTTGATTTTCTGATAATTATTTGAATGTCCAAATAGTATTTTGTAATGATCTTTCGATAGGCTACAAATAAAATTCATGAGCATCTTTGGGCGCTGGCTTGAAGGGCATTGTATGAGAATGACACACTTCCAAGGCTTCACAGTACAAATGAATTTGTGAAGCCATGCTCTAGTCTAGATTATACTCTGGACTTACAAATCAAATCAATATGACATTCAGTTACTAAATTGTGAAGGAAAAAACGCTAATGATATATTTATTTTAATGATCATTCATCTCACTGATTAAAAAAAATTTCGTGTTTCATAAACACGAAACCACAACAACATAAAAATTAAGTGAGACAAAAGTCAGAAAAAAAATAACTCCTAAACATACACAAACAGGACATAAATTTGTTTTTCCTGTGTTGGACTCAACACAGGAAAAACAAATGCATGAAAATCAAATATCTTCAGTAAAGTAATGAATGCTTATGTGAATTTCCTTCCATAAGCACACTGTGTTTGTGTGAAAGTCGGACCTATATTTTAACGCCGATTAGGAATGGCCCAAGAACACAGTAGGAATTGAACGCACCAGCATCACTAGGCGAGAGGCGTTATAGGGTCACTCTACCGTTCGGCTGCTACTGATCTAAGCACCTGTAAAAAGAGAACAGCTCAAATGTTGTCCCAATAATAGTACCAATTTTGTTTGCACCAATTAATAGTACCTACCTAGGTCCCTAAGATAGAATTCTCACTTATCTCTAGGTGAAACATAATTAAATATTAATTTGCATTATTAACACTTGGCTTAATATTTCACGAATGTATTAAACAAATATTCGATAAAAATTTGATGAGATTGAATAGTCTATGTGTTTCGAGCTGATGATCGAACAGAAACAGAACATAGAAAACAATCTACATAGAAAACAATACTGTATCTACAAGATACAGTAGGGAGGAAAGTCAAAATTCTTTTGTTCATTTACAATTGGTTGCTCTTTATTCACAGAACTGCTAATCTTTATGGCCTTTCAAAGGTTCAGTAATTATTTTTCATCACCTAGATTTCAAAAAACCAAATGTTCGCATGTTGTTGATAAAGCAAAACGATTAACCCTTTCACAAGCCATATATTGACACTTCCTTATAGAACAAATAGAATTCCAACTTTCCCCCTTATACCTCTACCTAGTAGATATAACTTTCAATGTTCTGTTTCTGTAGTTAGACTTGATAATAGTTAGTATTGACCGCTCGAAACATGTTGTCTATTCGATTTCATTAATTTTATTATTGTGTTATTGTTCAATACATTGGTTAAATATCAAGTTGAGTGTTTAATTTCAAATCACTAATAGTTGGTCTATTTGCGTTCGCATTGAAAAGTTCCATTTTCCAAATTCACAAAATACTATATTTCGAAACACATTTTATTACAACCATAGTTACAATATTCATTTCATCGATATAACAAGTTCTCTAGTAGTTTACTATCTGAATAAATGAAGTGAATGTTGTTTGAAGAAGATTGTCAGGGTACATATTTTTAACCTTTTTCTTTAACCAGAAGTTTTCACTGGGACTGAAATGGGTATTCTTGATTAATTAATTACAGAACAACAATCGAATACTAGATTAAACAATTTTCGTCCAAAACATTGAGGAACTGAACGTTCTGTTCTATTCACACCTCAAAGAGTATTATCTAAAATTTATATCAGATTATACTTGCGCTCTTGATAATATAGAAAAATATTTATATTTTATATTATAAAATTAATCGCCTTATGAATACACTTCTTTTTCAAAGGCACATTTACGTAAATAAATATTCACTTCTAACAATCATTTATTCAAAGGAGCCATTCTAATTTAGTCATTTTAGGTCTTATCTGCAAAAAATAGCTCAATTTTTGTATGCATCTTCACTATGGTGTTGTTCTAAAGATGTGAAAAATCGACATGAATATCGTACCTCTATAAGTTATAATGGTCAAAACGTCAGGAAAATCAGTTTTCATGAATATCTCGCGAACTGTTGCTCAGAGGTGTATAGAGAGGTCATCATGAAATTAGCCTAAAATTGCCGATAAATTAAATGCAAAAAACGCCTGTTGCATTTTTCTGTAAAATTAATAGTTTTCGTAGTAGAGCGCTGAAAATGTGACTACATTATTCAATTTTACATTTGAATACTAAAAAATACAGAAAAACATTTTTGTGGTACTCATCTTCGATATCTTCAATTTCTACTTCATTCACAGTTGCCGACAAAGCTTCGAGTGGACTTAAGGGTTGACAATGCGTTTGACATGACTGGTGACAGCAATGTACCCAATCTTTTGTACATCTTAATCCAATTTTTTTACATCTAGATTTGCCACCACGACCTTTTATACAATGACAAAGGATTGTGTTCAGTAGATCATCGAGTGGTCATGGCTATAAAGTTTTTTGGCTGTAGTATAGTATTTTAAAAACTTCCAACCTCACTGTTCTGGATTAACTTCTGGAATATCAGTAGAGGTCGTTTGTATAATATATAGTAGATTTTACTTAGTTCAAAAACCTCTATATTAAAAATATATTCTCCACAAAATGCCCATGTAAATTTCAGATGAATAAAAATCAGATATAATAAGCAATAGAGACTACCATTTGGTGCAGTACAGTCTACTCGCTTTCTTAGAGCTCTACTCCGAAAACGGTTGATGTAACAGAAAAATACATCAGACATTTTTTTTAGATAACTTCACGACGAACAATTTTCATGATAAACTCTATTGGCCTCCGAGCAATACGTCACGAGATCTTTGCAAAAAAACTGATTATTGAGGCGTTTTAATCCGTACAACTCTTTTCAGCCGGCACCATGTCATTGTCGATTTTTCACTTTTTCATTACAACGCCGTAATGAAGGCGTATAAAAAGTTCAGCTCACTAGGAATTTTTCCGCAGATTTGGGGTTCCAAGCGCCTAAAATGACTAGTCTGTTATTTCAATATTAATACAATGAAGTGTGTTATATGACGCAAAAAATTGGTTATTTGGCCACGTGGATCTAACTATAATCGGCTCGACAGCCTCACATCAATACATTCAATTCAATTACTACAATCAGTAGGTATTTTATGAACTATAAATACGAGTGATTAAGTATGATGAAGATCAACATGGATATGACATTCATTTGAAAAAACTAAAATGTAAATTAAAGTACAGTACGAATTTTATAAATAACATTATTTCAATATAAAACTATCAATTTCAGAATCACAATCTACATCACATATATTTGTTTAGAAACTTTGCTCATTCAACTCTGGAATTCTCTGAGCATTCGCTTCGAATTCACTGGAAAGTATCGGCACACAGAGTTGAATTAGCATAAGAGCATAGAATGTCTCATTACTTGATTGGAATATATAAAAGTAAGATCACCTATTCCTCAGGAATGCAGTGAATAAAACCATATTTATTCTGGGTATCACAGAATTCATGCTACATCTAGTGAACCATATAAAAAGTATTCTAGGGACGAGAATATTCCAAGAAGCACGGACCTGACGCAAAGATGGCGGTTTGATACCAACCTTAGTAAACTTAAGCACAGCCATCACCACTAAGGGAACTCAAAGAATTCGTTAAGATGGCAAAATAAGTCATCCTTACGTGACACAATATTTCAATTTTGAATGTCGATGTGTACAAAAATAAAAGTGAGATGTTCTCCGAGAAAACTGTTCACGGAATTCTCGTACTTCATTTACAACAAAAAAATTTTCTATATGCTATTTCACACAGAAATATTGAATGTTAAGAATTGGACGAGAACTTAAATCTTCAAAAAACTAGGAAAGAACAATTGAAAAACATTGAATTATATGAAGTGTGTGTATGTATTGAATGCTGAATATTTTTTTCTGAATTGAAATAAAATATGCTCTTTTTCTTAGTGGAATGGTTTGAATTGGAGTTGCGGTATCGACCAATAACTTTCAAGGAGGACTAGGATTATCGTGAGGAAAAAGCTTTCGACACAAACAATAGGTCCAACCAAATTAGGAAATTTCACCATAATAGAGTCCTAAATATGGTAGAAACTTTGCTGTTTGATCATGACAAAAGATGTGCACCAAGAGGGCGAACCCTGTGGGCTCACCAAAGAATAAACTTTTGAGAAGGTCCAATTGAGGATTGAAAAGTATTTCACAATGTTAAAGTCAGATTTGCTAGGTTAAATATGGAACATTGTATGAAATCTAAACATTGAACCTTAGTATTAAAAAATCATGTGAAGTCGAAAATAGTGAATCTATGTGTAGGCAATCATTAAGGCATACTGATCCTTTATGATGCTTCTGAAAAAGGAACACAATATTCAACAAATACAAACTTACTGAAGTGTTTGCGTAAGGAAATCAAAAAGAAGAGAAGTATTTTGGCATAAGTAAAGTGTTGTTTTGTCCACAAAATGAATTAGTTTCAGAATACAGAATCAGAGTGACCGAACGCAAAATTGAAGCCATCGTTCACACAATTCCTCGATTGATTCCCTTATCAAATCTTACTACGAATTTTCTTTTTCCTTCGTTAGGCCTAGTACTTCTCGAATTATCTCGTGAAAATGAGAAAATACACTTCTCAATACAACATTTTCTCAATTAAGTTGACCAAAGTTTATATATAACTAAGACTTATCAGAGGAGGCTGTGTCCACGTTACTTCCTACTAACTGTTTATTCTTCCATGTGCTCACATTTTGTCCACTTTTATTGACTTTAATATCTGCGAATGGTACAGCTTCACCTACTTTGTATCCTACCCTCGGTATATTTTCAACGAAGATCGATTCAGAGTTGATGACCCTGCTAGTAAATCTTTGTTCTGTAGGTTCACCTTCTACAAAAGGACGAGTTCTTTCTTCAACTGGATTTTCGTTCTTATCTGTTTCAACGAGGTTTGGTTTCTCTCTGATTATTTCTTTTGGATCTGTGTCTTTACTGGCAGCACTTTTCATTTTTACCACTCGGTTCTGTACGATTTGAAGATGTCTAAGTACGTAATCTTCTTCTGGAGCAAGCTGGTGCGCTTCCTGAAGGCAAGCTAACGCTTCTAAAAGTTTACCTCGTTCTACATGAACAACGCAAAGGTTATGAAGTCCTTGCACGTTTTCGGGATCAACTTCAATTATTTTTCTGTAACACTGAAAATATACATTCGTGAAAATTTTATTAAATAATTGGTGCCAGTAACAATATTATTCAAGGTTTTAAATATGATGTAATCTTTCTTGATGATCTGATGATCTCATTAATCATTGATGAATAATGTTGATGTTGATGAATTTTTCATGAATATTTACGAAGTTAACAAATAATTCATTCGAAATACCGACTTAGGGTATATACCTATTTTTGAAAACAAACTCTTCGAGCTTCTAAAAGCGATATATCAATCAAGCAAAGAATTGCTTTTAGATTCTCAAAATGAAACAACCTAATGCATTGATTCTTTTCTATTTCAAGCAATAAATATTGTTAATTGACTTACGTTTTCTGCTGCATCTAGGTCTTTAATATTGTTTATATAAATGTCCCCTAAAAGTATCAAACCCTTGACGTGATCAGGGTAGTATTTCACAAGTTGATTCAAGAAGGGCGCTGCTTCGAGTGGTCTCTGATCATCTGCTAGCAGCAACGCCAAATTGAACAATGCGCTCCTAAAGTCAACTTTCAAGTGTACAGCTTTTCTGAACCAGTGTTCTGCTTCTTCAATGTTTTTCTCATCCATTGCCAACATTCCTGAAAAATCGTTCTAAATATAATCTATATTTAAAATTAAAATGATATGTGTTAGATTGAAATCGTCTAATTTTTTGTTGGAAACAAGGTACTTGTGCGCTTACATAAGCAGGTATATAAGAGAAAGAGATTGAGATATCTCTACATCGATCTATGAACATATCAAAGATGACTTCGTGTGATTTCTGCCTGAATTTGTCAATGGAGTAATGTTAGAAAAATATATTATCAGGACCTGAGAGTCGAATAAGGGTATCAAGCTCTTTTAATGCTATTTGCACCAACTCGCAGATTCAGCAAGTCATATTGAGACACTTCATTTTCAATATTTATGGATGGTATATTTGATATTGAATAATATATGCTTATAAAGCTTAGTTGTGTCTTACCTAAATTGAAATGCACTCTTTCATTGTTGGAATCTTTGTCCAAAAGTTTCAAGAGTCGTTGCCTAGCTATTTTCTGGAACTCTGGGCGCCTGAATTCTTGTAACAATATCGCAGAGTTGAGTAACGCTTGTTCGTGGTCAGGATCGAATTCCAGAGCTTTGTCAAGATATGCTAGGGCTTGGGATGCTTTTCCCTGCTCCAAAAATACAACTCCAAGCTGTAAGAAGTCCTCAAATATTTATATGTTTATATAGGAGTTTTATTATTGTTTTATTTATTGAGGACAATCATAATGTCCACATATCAATGAGGACTTTTTATATATACATGTATAATAGACACCGGTAATCTTTGAGAGGATATGATATATTTATATCAAATAATGTGAATGTTTGAATTCTATCAGCTCCACTAAACACAAAATACTCCTTCTTGTTGCGTTATTGGAACTAGCTATGAATATCACACGTTAATATACAATATCTCATTCTCAAAGATCAATGAAAAGTACAAACGTGATCTCTAAATCAAACCATTTTCGAATACAGTCCAATACAGTTACTAATAGCTCACCATGGCGAAGAAGAAGTTCATAATAGACGAATTGTATGGGAAAAGAAAGCAAAAATGGTCTGGAAAAGATGTAACACCTTGTACTGTATGAGCCTGCCTCAGTAAACCCAACGTAGGAGTCTATACGTCAGACACCCATTTTACAGTAGAAACAAAAATCACAGAACACTTGAAGAAACTTATTTTCAACACATAAGAAATGAGGTTGCATGTGAGAGTAAAGCAATTAAAAACCAGAAAATCATCCATTCAAATAACAGAAAAGAGGATGCCACACTGAAATAAACAGTAAGAAAATAACATACATATAATAAAATGCTCATGAAATAAATGAACCCTATTTAGCATCAGCTTCTGAAGAGGAAAACGCTGTTTTTCAATCAATAAATAGCAGAAACCAATAAAATTTAGTATTACAAAATAGAAAGATTGATAATAGCATGAAAAAAGGACCAAATCCTAACTAATTAAATTACCAGTTAGGGGAGACTGGGTCAGAGTGAATCGAGGAGGGTCACTGTGGATAATGTACAATAACACAGTATGTGTTGCACTCACGCACACAAAGAAACCTGTATGAGCCTCTCGTCGATACCTCTGTTTGCGTCACACTAGTCGTCGATGTAGTATCGAAGCGAGAGCACGTGATGCTACCACATCGTCACACCGGACCCTACGTAAGTACCTAACCTATTTTTTTACGAGATTTTAAAATTTGTTTCATTTCTAATTGAAAAAGAAATGTAGATGTTTTTGCTTTGTCGTACATTTTTCATACATTAGATCTGATGTAATACATATTGATTTGACCTCAAGATAGATAGTTTTTTTTTTGTTTATATTCTTTTTCGTTAAGGGTTAATGGGTCACAGTGAATCGTTTTGTATTGGGTCACAGTGAACTGTTGATCCATTGTAACCCATCAAGCTAAGATTTATTTGTACTTTATGTTTTAGTTAAAAATGCCTCGCAATCGAGTAAGAAAGACTAGTATCGGACTTCATACTGAAGAACAGATGAGTAACGGTCTAAAACTGATTTCAGATGGTCAAAAAATAAGAGCCGTTGCTAGGTCGACTGGTATACCATTTACAAAGTTATATAGGTATCATATGAAAGTAAAAAATAATCCTGATCCTGAAAAACCAATAAGGCTCACACCTAACTACGCAGTTGATAAAATATTTGGTGATGAACAAGAAAGTGATATTGTCGATTACATTGTTAAGTGCAGTCAAATGCTCTATGGACTTACTATCATAGACGTTCGAGGATTAATTTACGAAGTAGCGATGTTGAATGGCATAAAAGTACCAGATAAATGGCATGAAAAATTATTCACTCTGTACCCAATCTCCCCTACTGGTAAAACTCTGGTAATTTGAAGTAATTTATCATTTAGTTTATAACATCATATAATTACAATCGTATTCAGCAATGTATTAAATTTGGTTATTTCTCAATTAATATATCCCTGTTCCTTGGAATTTCAGTAAGTTTCACAGTAGAATATTTTTTGCAGTTCTTGTAGTTTAAGTCTTATCTGTGTTTCATAAGTACACCAATATGATACCACCATCATAGCATGTTTAATCTAAACTCATGCCATATTTTCATGCTTGAAGAGTTTGAAAAGGTTCTAACTAAAGCCTACAAGTACTATTGTAGACTCTACACACATAAATACTAGTCAATATGGTAATATTAATATAAATAGTAAAGCACTAGGTAACCTGTGTTTATCTAGTTATGAGTGCGACTTAAATATTAGGCTACTTACATTGTAATATATATCAGGATTGCTACTATCATAAAGCAAAGCTCTTTCATACACTTCCTGAGCCTCTTTTGTTCTGTTCAATTTGATCAAGATATCGCCCCTGTTTATATAAGCTTGCGTGTAATCAGCTCTCATACTAATGGCCTGTCGATAAAGCATGTCGGCTTCTTCTAGTCGCGATAAATTCTTCGAAATCAAGTTGGCTAGATTCACAAAAACGTTCAAATGGTTCGGTGCTACTCTTGCCTGGTAAGACTCTCCAGGTTTTGCTTTGGGTAATAATGATTTGGCCTTTAAATAAGCCTCTTCAGCCTCTTTGAACATTTTCAAGTTGTTGTATGTCCGTCCCACGTTTATGTAAGCTCCAACGTCATCATTTTGGACACTTACAGCTGTTTTGAAGTACTTCAGGGCCTCTTGGTACTTTGCTTGGCTCTCCAAGGCATGACCAACGTTATTGAAAAGTTTTGCGTTTTTCTGATTGACTTGAAGGGCTGACATGAAAATGGAATATTCGTCTTTCCAATCAAAGTTTCTAAGATGGGTTTTCGTAGCGTGAGTGATGATTAAGAGGGATAGCAAAAAACCACATATTTTCTTGTTGAAGTTTTCATAAATTATTGTCCAGCCATACGCAATGAGCATGCAGAATCCCATAGATGGCATGTAGAGAATCCTCTCTGCTACTACAAATCCAACAGGAAAAAAGAGATTGGAGGCTGGCAAAAATGGAAGTACCATGCATGACAAACTCTGAAACAAAATCATTTCACTTTTATCGAATTATTTCTTTAAAATGTCATGCCTTCGGGGGATAATTTCAGTGCCCCAATATAAACATCAAGGTATTCATTGTAATGAGCAAATTGTTATCTTCAACAAAATATTGTTAGATATAATAACTGCACGAATAGAATTACGGCAGATATCTGCTGATTTTCAATTTGTTGTGTTAGGTTGTAATGTAAAGTGAATACCTATCACAAAATTGTGAAATTTATATGGAAATAATAAAATATTGATTTGAGAACACTCAACTTGAAAAGGTGAATAGCAGACATCATCTTAACAGCAGACATATTGAATTTGTTCAGTTCTTTCGAATTTACTTTAGTATCTAATTGACAATACTCAATTCAACACTGTCATGTATAAGGTAATTGTCCGTTGAAAAAAATAAATAGAGAAGCTATATAATATCATTACAACGTTGTAAACTATCAACTTTTCAACAGAATTATCTCTTACTGCATTCAAATACTTCATGTTTAAGTCCAAACAACATCAAAAATGGTTTGATGTGATTATAGCCGAAATTGACTTCTTCCACATCACTTAATGAAGAATTATGGGGAATAAATATTTTCAAAGATCAGAATATTTAGCCTGTAATTGTACTATATCAAAGAAATTGAGGAGAGAAATAAGCAGTCGACATGATTTGAGTTATGAACTCCCTATGAAGACAAATAGGAAAGTGAAACAATCTAGTTGAACACAAGCGATGATAACAAAGGTGATACTGTTACAGATTTTTCAACTTTCATTTGGTAGATAATTTACTGGAAAATATTTGCGTACTTATTACTAGTAGAAGTATATCGAATGCAACACATTCTTTTGCCGTTTTTTCGAAATCAAATCATCTACAAGATTTTCAACATAACTTCTATTGCTCTAGTAACTTTATTTATTTAATTTAGACTTAAAATTTTTTTCGGATAATGAAATAATGAAAAACGTATGTATGACGAAATGAAACGCACCCTCTCTGTGTATTGAGATAACTGTGAAGGTTGCTTTTCTATAGATGTTGAACGTGAAATAACTCCTATTTTATAAATCTGAAGTGATTGTTTGTACCTGTCCAAATCAAAAATATCGTTCAAACATCTTCTTCATAATGTAACAAGTTACATAATGGAATAGATATATTGCCTGTTTTTCAGACAGTTGAAGTCATGGTTAGCCAATAACAAGAAGAAGACTGCCATCTTAGAAAACACAAGGGTTTTCGAAATATTGTGCAATTAATGCTCTGTTTTCCATGTTGAGCTGAAAAGAAGGATTATAAAAACATAAAGTCAGTTTCGCGGAAAACGAAAACCAATAGGTTCTCTTCTTTACTAACAGAATAATGTTCAGATATCACCTTTGTCATCTTCGGTTTTATGAAAGTACACTGTAATACTTTCCTTCATTTCCGTCATTTCGGGGTGGTATATCGATGAGGACACTCAATTGGGGGACACCGGCAAGGCCATCTATGAGGACCAGTGACGAACGATCGCTGGTCCCGGATCGCTGGAACCAAAAAAGGGTGACCGGAAAAATAAAAATTCACAGAGTACTACGACAGCGCTGGAAAGGAATCTGACAATAAAGAAATGGGAAACGACATGAAGAAGTGGGACACAACGACACTGTAGAAACCTGGAACGGAGACGATATCCTCGACGAACATTTCAACGTCTTCGTAGAAGAGTAACAGAAGTTTCAATGTTGAATCAGGGAGGCATGTTCTTTAATATTTTATCCATAACATTGCAGCAGAAAGCAAAAATGGGGACAAGAGGAATAAAAGGAAACTCGGGACCTCGTAACATCCCAAAGCACAGCAACCTCATGTAACTACTCCTGATACTGAGTTCATAACATTTCAACGTCTTCGTAGAAGAGTAACAGAAGTTTCCATGTTGAATCAGGGAGGCATGTTCTTTAATATTCTATCCATAACATTGCAGCAGAAAGCAAAAATGGGGACAAGAGGAATGAAAGGAAACTCGGGACCTCGTAACATCCCAAAGCACAGCAACCTCATGTAACTACTCTTGATACTGAGTTCATAACATTTCAACGTCTTCGTAGAAGAGTAACAGAAGTTTCCATGTTGGATCATGGAGGCATGTTCTTTAATATTCTATCCATAACATTGCAGCAGAAAGCAAAAATGGGGACAAGAGGAATGAAAGGAAACTCGGGACCTCGTAACATCCCAAAGCACAGCAACCTCATGTAACTACTCTGATACTGAGTTCATAACATTTCAACGTCTTCGTAGAAGAGTAACAGAAGTTTCCATGTTGAATCAGGGAGGCATGTTCTTCAATATTCTATCCATAACATTGCAGCAGAAAGCAAAAATGGGGAAAAGAGGAATAAAAGGAAACTCGGGACCTCGTAACATCCCAAAGCACAGCAACCTCATGTAACTACTCTGATACTGAGTTCATAACATTTCAACGTCTTCGTAGAAGAGTAACAGAAGTTTCCATGTTGGATCAGGGAGACATGTTTTTTAATACTCGATCCATAACATTGCAGCAGAAAGCAAAAATGGGGACAAGAGGAATGAAAGGAAACTCGGGACCTCGTAACATCCCAAAGCTCAGCAACCTCATGTAACTACTCTTGATACTGAGTTCATAACATTTCAACGTCTTCGTAGAAGAGTAACAGAAGTTTTCATGTTGGTTCATGGAGGCATGTTCTTTAATATTCTATCCATAACATTGCAGCAGAAAGCAAAAATGGGAACAAGAGGATTAATAGGAAACTCGGGACCTCGTAACATCCCAAAGCACAGCAACCTCATGTAACTACTATTGATACTGAATTCATAACTGTCTGATGTTCATTCGTACCAATAACAGTAATTATAGTTATAGCCAAGCATTTTATTTCAAGCTATGATCTGCCCTCGAGCCAAGTGGCTTCTAAATCTGAAATTATCGTTCAGAATGTGTTGGTTTGTTTCTTCTGTTTTACCTTGACACTTTTGAAATAACTACTAGTCATCATGGAAAAACGCAGATTCACAATGCACCAAAAACGGATGTCTAATTATTGTTTGGACTTTCAAATTGTAATTTCAGTACCATTGCAGAGGTTTTGTTCACTTTTTTTCTCACCATTCGTCACAATTATAAATAAAATGATTAACTTGCCATAATAATGATAACACGTTGCTTGGGATTCTCTGTTGAAAATGCTTTGAAGAGTAGAAATCCGAACAGTAAGTAGGTTGAACCCGTTGCAAGGTTCCTCTGATCGAATATTGATTCAACTAATGGAACAGTTCCCATAGTCCAGTCACAGCACAGGTTACAAGGAAACAACAGTAGCCAAAGATTCACACTTATTAGATAATGATAAGTTAATTGACGTGTCGGTGTTGGAGCGACGGATGCAGGGTTGTCAAATCTAGTGAAAACTGGCAACTGCGAACCCATAATTTGAAGACGACATAATAACAGAAGAATTGTTGCCACAGTTAGTATGAGAAGACGTTTCGTGGCACCCGTGGACCATGGTAGCTGGTAAGGTGCTTTTGCTCTCATCATTGCTTTCAAGATATATTTCATGTCAGCCAGTTTAACCTGAAAAATAAATTTAGATTCAATATGATTTCTGTGTTGAGTAAATTGTAAACACTTCGCGGTGTAGACAATACTTGAATACAGCATAGTTTTTGAGAAAATCATTTATAAGTTGAATAAAGATTCGAACTAATCATCTCTTCTTGACACTAGTTGTCAAGGTCAAAATACACTCATGTGATTAAATTGTGCGATTCTTGAAGTTTTTCACAACTGGCTGGGTCATAGTAATATACTGTAGTATACTGAGTTGGGAAGTGAGTATCTTTTTAAAGCAGTGGTTTCCCACATTTTCATGACCAGGGACCATTTCGGTTTGTTTGATATTAGTATGGACCACGAAGGTCCATAGATAGAAAAACTCCTATCTGAATAGTGTTTTTCTGAACAGATTTTAGTTATTACAAGTCGAGGTGACTTTCAGGCTGCTACTACTGCTCAGAGAAAATTGCAAATTATCAGAAGGTTTCCGGCAATTTCGAACCTTGTTTTTCATCACCACAAAAGCAGAAACCTATTTACACTTAAATGCCTATTTATAGTTTATATCGTTTTGAACTTCAATGATTTTTTTTAAAACTCCGCTGGTACTTCATTTCTGAACCCCCACAGTGTGACGATTTCAAATATATTTTTGATCAACTTTTCTCGCCTCTGTATATTCCGGAAAAATTATTTGAAAAGCCTGATAGCAACATCATTTGTACCTTCATTGAACTACTCGCGAATGTAGAGTAATTATTGTTTTCAACTTTGAGTTCCCATAACTTGAGATTACAAATAGAAACACCCGACTTCTTGACAAATAGAAGACTTATCTATTTAATAGAGTTGGAGTTTATTTGATGTAAATCCATTATAATTGAATATAAACTCAAATTCAAACATTTGAACTTATGATTTACACTTTATAATAAAGTAATAGTAATATAATGAAGTATAAAAAAGTAATAAAGTGTAAATCATAAGTTCAAGTGTTTGAATTTAAGTTTATATTCAAGAAGACTTATCTCTAAAGACAGAAATGTCCAATGCTTGTTCCGTGAACTTTGAAATTTGAGGTTCAGTTTTTCTGTGTTTTTCCGAATATGTAGACAAGATAAGCTATGTCCGATTTGAATTTTTTTTTCATTCAAGAAAGTAGCTTTGCTGTCATGATTTAATCTTCCACACGTGTGACCGTTCGAAAGCCAAGAAACTTCTGTATGGTAGAGAAGTGCCGAGATTTTTAAAAATTTTCTTAAGAAAATTTTCTATCAATTCTTCGACATTTATAACCTATAGCATAGTATAATTAAGGCATAGTAAAATTTATGTGATGAGCATGATGGTGGAACTAGGTAGAACGACCTTTTTCAAACCGGAAGCGGACCACTTTTCAGTTCTTGCTGGTTGGGAGGTGTAAATAGAATAGAGTTCTTCTTGGTGAATCTTATAACACTGAAGATAACTTATTAAATAACGATTTCTATACCACTTTATCAATTTGTTGAAAAATAGGCAATATTGAAATTACACATTGTCCAACTCACTTCAATAGGTTTGAAATCGTCTCTCAATCAGCTGTCTCGAACAATATTAAGTTCAATGAGGAAAAAAGTACAAAAACTTGTTATAAGTTGAGTAACTTGGCATAGCATTCAAGATTTGTTTTATTTTTTTTTTTTTGGGAGTACCTCAATAAAGTAGAATACTGTTGCCTGGCTTCAGTGTTATATCAATTGGAGAACCGGAATTTGCTATCGTTAAAACAATATTATCTGAAATAATGCAATTCAGTGCCAACAATTCGTTGGCACTGAATTGTAATGAACTATTATGTACTATACGGTGCTAAATGAACAACAACAATATTAAGTATGTATTGCTATCAAGTTTCATGAAACTATTATCGATAACATTACAAAATTCAATTCAGATTTAATAAAATTACGTGCCACTTATTGATATAATAAATTTCAGGATAACTTCAGATATACCAAATTAATTACGATTATTTATCAGTTATGATTTTCATAATATATATTAATGGATTTTTAATATATATTATGGACTCCAATATTTTAGACTATTTATAGTTTATATTTTAGATAAGCACTTCCTCTGCAATAGCTTCAACCTTTATGAAGTGTTGTTCACTTTCATGAAGGTTGAAAGTGAACAACAAAGTTTCATACTACACTTCAAATTGACACCAATGCTTTCGATTTATAATGCTAGGAAATCCGCCAAATTTGATATTCTTAAAATTTATTGAGAAATTATAACTTTGAACATAAGACAATTATTGGAACAAAAATTAAAGGTTGCAGTTGATTATCTAGACTAGACAACGGGGTAACTATTACTTTTGTAGCATGATAATAATAATAATAATAATAATAATAAGTTTAGTTCTTTATTCTTAGGTATAATACCCAATTACAGAAAATGAAAACATAATGTTGATTACTAACTGAATAATTAAAATGAAAAAGATATAACAAAGAGCTCAATCTAGTCTAAAAAATAGTAACTGATAAATACATTATAGCATTCAATGAAATATTACAAAGAACTCAATCTAAATCAATTCATTTTAGTCAATTTTGTTTGTTTACATAACTCCTAATAATAACTTCTACGGAGTCAAAGTGAATGTCACAATTATTGGCAACTCTATTGAATGTATACTCCATAAACCAAATGGGGGATCTCTATGGTGGAGTAATTCTGTATTACGAAAATTTTGCCTAGGAACACGAAATTTCAAACCGGATGAGAGAGGGGGACAATCAATACTGTTGTGCAGTAATTTGTACAAAAATTTGAGTGATAAAGTTTCTCTCCTGCTCCTGCAATGAGATTAAACTAAATCGACTCAATAATTCGTTTTGATTGACTCCTCTATGTGGATAAACTTTATCCTCTCACCAAACTAAGAACTTGCTACGGATTAGGGTAAAATAGTCCTATGAATGTTAAGGAATTATTAAAATATTTGCCATTGCGTATAACCAATCCATATATTTTCGAGACAGATGAAATAAGTTGAGTAATATGCGGGACAAAGGAAAGCATCTGGTCGAAGACCACACCGATATCTCCCACCTTATCAGAACGAAAAAGAACCTAACCACCGACGCTATAATCACAGACAATTCGGCCTCTTTTCGTTGTGAAAGAGACAACATGATCAAATGAAACACAGATATTATCACAAAGTATATTTATCACAAAGGCACAAAATGTTTTCATTGATACCCAAAATATGTTTTATATGATACTAATTTCAACCAAAGAAATTTTGAAACCTTTTTGCACTCCACTGAGGCAGAGAAACAATAAAATTGAGCAGGGCCACTCGTCACACCAATAAAAAGGAGATATTGCCCTTGTTTATAGTTCCTGTAAATAAATGAAATTGGGATACACCCACCATAAAAAAACCATAGAAAATTCTTTATATGTGCGTAGGTACGTTATGTGATGTAAGAAATTTAATTAACTTTTTTAGGAAAAATGGTTAGTATATCTGTTTCAATAAGACAAAAATCAAGATTTAGGACAAAAGAATTACTTGTGAATTAATGTTTCTTCTTCCTAAAAGACCCTAATGTCTTTCTTCAGTTCTAGTGTTTCGATGCTAATTCAACAGAATAGCATTTAAATTAAAAAAAAACAAAAATAATGACTTTTTTTATAGGTTTTTGTTTATCCAACATTTCAGATTGACTTTCAAAAAACTATCTAGACTATCTAAATTAATATCTTATATTTCTTATAAGATATAGAGTTCTTAAATTACTATCTTATATTCACCATATTCAAATAAAAAGTCGTTTATGTTTTGATATATAAGATTGACTTAACCATCGCATGAACACACCATGTATCTCACAAATTATACATATTATATTAAATAAAATTGTTTTGTGCGATTGCCAAGTCAATCTTCTTTATTTAAAACATAAGAGATTTTCAATATTGATGTAGTCGCTATAAGAGGTTGTTAGGTTATCTAATTACGTGATAATTTGAGACTGGAGGTTCCAAGACGAAATAAATTAACCAATATACGGGTATAACCGTTATACTTGGAATTGACATATTTTACGGTAGAAGATCTGAATTGCGAGATTTCATTTTTTTACTAGTTCTGATTTTAATGGCATACGTATATATATATATATATATATATATATATATATATATATATATATATATATATATATATATATATATATATATATATATATATATATATATATATATATATATATATATATATATATATATATATATATATATATATATATATAAGATTTATAATAATTAATTTGTAATTATTAGCAATAACAGGCTATTCACAATGTAAAAAGCTTTATTTTTGTTGACTTTTTGTTATATACCACAACTTTGTTAAAACAATGAATAATTAAATTTTATGAATTACCATAGATATGGTAATTATTTTCTAAAAATAATCAAACTGGTTTTTTTGTCTCATTAGTATTCAGAGGAATATTTCTGGCTTAGCATTCGCTTCGAAGAGTTATTAGTCTTCTTCACCATAAGAAAACCTCTGAAAAACTCAATTCAAATAAGTGTGATATATAAATATATATATATATATATATATATATATATATATATATATATATATATATATATATATATATATATATATATATATATATATATATATATATATATATATATATATATATATATATATATATATATATATATATATATATATATATATATATTTTTATTATTAATAATTTTTTTTAATTGAGTTTCACATAGTTGAGTTGTTTTACAGAAGGTGTATATTGAAATTTCTTATGAATTTGTAGTGTGAAACTGAGGGTAGATCTGGAAAGAATGGAATCCGGAAGACTTTTGAGATATGTTGTGTATTCAGTATTCATTCTATGAGTGTTATTTGTTAGGTTTATCGAAAGTAAATTAGAACAATTGGTTTCTAACATCGGCTACCACATTAAATTAATAAAAAAATTATTATATTGTAATCACACCAACGATCCAGCTGATGTCATTCCAATCCAGTTCAGTTAACATCAAATTCAAAAAATTACCTTATATTGAAAGATTGTCTGATAACATAATAAAAAACCTCATACATATAGAGAATATCAAAATAGCCAAATATAATACAATAACTTCGAAAGCATTCTTCTCGAAAACCAAAGATCGCACTCCAGCGTTGTGGAATTGCAAAAATACCATGTCTCCAATGTGATAAATGCTGCATAGGTCAAACCAAACAAAATTTAAAACAAAGAGTCAGGCAACACAAAAGTGATAGTCGTATTGAAAAACGATCTTGTGCATTAGCATGTCACTTCCAAGACTCGAATCACTATTTTGATTACGAGAATTTAAAAATTTTGGATAGGGAGAGCAATCACAAAAAGAGATTATTTTTGGAAATGGCACACATACACAACATAGAGAATACGATTAACTCAAGATCAGATATTGAAAAATTAAGCATCATTCATAACAATATTTGAAAATAGAACGAATAAAAACATTTTTCAAAGCCAATGGTTTGAAAAAATTTACGATCAACTCATTATACACAATTGCCTGGCCCTCAGCCTGCCAGGGTGTTGAAATTTTTGACCATACAGTTAAGCAACATGTAGTGAACTAGTGACAACAAAATAAGAGGCGTTTCTGCATAAATAAACGTTGGTTAGGCTATCTTCACTGCATGAACTTTAATTGTAAGTAATTCTATGTTTTACATATTGAAATTTACCTTGTAGTCATTATTTTGCAGCTTGTTTTTTCTCCTGAAGAAGACACAAAACAGTGTCGAAATATCGAGAATTGTATTGAATAAATGAGTTTTCAAACACTTCACACGACCGATTATTCCCGTTACCTAAATTCTACCTAAGTATCGCACGATCCATAAATTACCTCTTTTATCTATATATATATATATATATATATATATATATATATATATATATATATATATATATATATATATATATATATATATATATATATATATATATATATATATATATATATATATACATATATATATATATATATATATATATATATATATATATATATATATATATGTAATGAATTTTCAATTCAGGCACTAAATTTTAAAATTCTAGTTTAATTGTATATTCATACTAATACCAAATGTACGGAGGATGCAAAAACTCTTTCGTAATATTCAAGGAAACATAATATATACATGTACATTGTATTAATATTCTTTCATCAATATTCGATTTCTTTTCATCACTTCACCCTTGTACAAGATGCAGTGTTTATGCTGAAAATATTTTCAATTTCCAACATTCAGAAAATCCAGTCTTATCGACTCGTATTACTTGATGAGGTGCTCCTCTTCTTCACCTCTACACATAATCTCCATATAAACGTGACTGAAACGTGTTTGGAATCTTCAGTTTTCAATAAATTGCACAGAAAACATCCCTTTTATCGAAACAATGTAATATTCAATGACTGCTATATCAAATGAAATTATTTATTTAAATCCTAAGCATATTAAGACTTCATATTGAAGAACGCTGTCTAGTATTGAGTAAATTTGAATTTGATTGAATTGAAATGGAATATTATCAATAAATACCACAGCAATATGATTTAGATTATTAATTAAACAGCAGATATATTAATTACATGGATGTCTGAGGACTTAGGAATTTACATTTCAATTTGCCCTGTATATATGGGTGTGTTTATAGGTCAATCCATTATTCGTGTAGCCTGATTAGTACGACCCAACCCCTATAGAGATAGCCCTTTCAAGCTGCAGCTTTTAAGCTATTTATTTCCTTTATCTAAATCTCAAGACAACTGTGATGATATCTAAAATAAACGAATAAATCATTTATATTATTATTTTAATGACGATTATTCTTCAACTTTTATGGTTCATGCTTCATTTTTTGCTCACTAAAATCGCTTCATCCTCTCAGAATTCTTATCCTTCGGTTTATCTGTCCATTTTATTCCATGTTGGCGCAATAATTTTCGGTCAAACTTTTTTATTGATGAGTTTTTATATTGATCTGTTGTAGGTCCGTGTGAACCCTTTTCAGCAAGTCTGTGTCACATTTACTGTTTGTTATTATATAGTGTAGTATCTTCGATATTCTGGACTCTTTCATCCTGTAGATAAGCTGGTATGCGATTAAAACCTTGCTCGTCATTTTCTGCTTTCTTTCATTATTCTGCTTGTCTGTTGATAAAGTTCTCTCTGACATCTTTCAGTCCAAATGCCGTTTTCATTGATTGTACCGTAAACATTTCTGAGAATTTTTCATTCTTGTTTTTCTATTTCCTCAATTTTCGATTGGGTGTCAGAAACCATTGTGTCTGTTGAGTAGATCGCATAAATAATTCAATTCGAGAGGTGCTACATTGAGCCATTATAGCACAATTCTTCCAGAAGCAATCTACGTAGTTGGAACAATGATTATTGATGATAATTCACGTATTCGATAATGAACGAGAAATTCTCAGAGAAATTTACAGGCCAATCAATATTAACGGCATTTGAATGAAAAGACCTCAGCATGAACTTTATCGAAAGACAAATACGGTAACAGAAAAAATCGGAAAACGACAAGCAAAGCTTTATGCACATGTCTGCAAGATGAAATCGTCCAGAATTCGGAAGAAACTACTCGATATAATAACAAAGAAAATCTACAGAATGAATCCTTTTCTAAGTTTCTAAGGCATGCAATGTTTACGTGGAAGCCCACGTAAATGGACTCCACTGTAATATATCGACCGATGCCATATCAATAATGAGCAGAATATTTCAGGGAGACTCTTTGAGCCCTCTTTGGTTATTCTTGACAATGAATCCTCTATCGCAGATATAGAACTCTGCCAACAACGGATTTTCCATTGGGCATGATAACAGGGAAGCCATCTAAGTCAATTACCCATTATATATGAACGACCAGAAGCTAATGACCAGCACCAAGCAACAATTAGATCAAATGCTTGATATTTCAGATGAATTCTCCACAAACCCAGAAAAGCAGTTTGGTATGGTTAATGTAGCACTTTGAGTGTAACCACATCAAGTCAATGCTAGAGGAAACCACCTATATTACTTGGGAATAATAACCTAAGGACCTCAGAATACTTGGCAATCCCAAAGAGTCGATCATCTTTTAATGAAGGAATGAATCTCCACTCAAACCACGAAGCGAGTGAGGTGCTGAGCACAAAACTTGACGATAAATATATCCTCAAGACAAACAACACTTATGCTTGTTAATTTCTTGTTTACTCATTCGCAATAACAAAGTGAAGCAAAACTGATAATGACAACCTGCAGCGAGAGTTCAGAACATTGCTTGACATGAAGACATGAGGGCGGTAGGTGATTGGCAGAGATCGGTATCTTGTTGGATCAGCAAATACAGAATCTACGTGAATATGTCCGCAGGAAGTCTGTTGAATCACATCTGCAGAGATCTGCCAAATTGATGACTCACTCTTCCGAAACTGAGTGAAGGTTGGAAGTTATCAGCAAGCTAACAACGAAATTCTAAAGAGTTGGGAAGAAAAATCATCGCACGCAAGACACATTGATGAGTCGACGAAGGAAATGTCGACAAAGAAGCGTCGAAATACTGGTTGGTCTCAAGCCAGAATATTTCCCGGAACTGAGGGCCTACTCCTAACATTCCAAAACCAGGATATTCCAACCTGCAATAACCTGAAACACATCGTTAAACACGCAACAGTGAGGACGACAGGTGTCGATTTGAATACCAAACATCAGAGACAATCCAACATATAACAGGGGGATGTCAAATACTCGCAAAAACGTAATAAAAAGAGAGACATTACACCGTAGCAAAGATTATGCATCTACAACTGGCACTGAAATCACATCTAAGAAAAAAGTACGTTACTGCAAAGACATTCCGGAGCCTACTTTGGAGAATAACCAGATTAGACTCTACTGGGACCGCACTATCTTGAAAGATCAAACAGTTCCTCACAATAGGACGGACCTGGTCGTGATTGTCAAAACAGCGAGGGTAACTACATTTATGGAGGTTGCCATTTCAAGTGCAAACAACCTACTAGAGAAAAATGGTAATAAAATCTATAAATATCGAGAACTTGAAGTGCGGGTGCAGAGACAATAGCACATGAACGTGCTCAGAACTTTTCCAATTATCTTGGGATCCACTTGTATCAGCAAGGTTCAATGAACAATTCCAAATAATTTGATGAACTAATAACATTTATATCAAAATATAATGATAAAGCTCTGTACGTATGGTCCTATGGAATTTCTATAGAACAAGTTCGTTGTTCGGAATATTGTTAATGTTAATATTATATTATTATTATTAATTATTGAACTCCAGGTTTATTATTGAAAGAATCATCATTTTTGATATCGTTCAAATAGCGGAGGACAAAGACCTATACAGTTCTGATTGAACATACAGTTTAACCACGGCCACCTTTAAAAGAGGTCATGAAGAGCACAGTCCCTCGGTGTTCCAAAGTTGAGTTCCCAAAGTTTCAAGCATTATTTAGGAATACGAATAAGAAATATTATTCGTATTTATAACATATAGAATATTATATTTCTGTAACAGACAAATGTAAAACATTTATTATTTCAAGAAAACAACGATGTTTTCGATAAAGTCCCCACTGCGTAAAAATACTTCTATTAGTCAGTGGGATTTATTTATTATGAAAAGTTGCCTAACAAAATTTATTGAATTATTTGAGAGAATAGGAACCTTGAACTAAAAACGCTGTAGGAATTACCCAAATTGAATTACTTACCTAAGTATAAATAAATATTATATTTGAAAATTATTATCTAAATTCTTCAAATTTCTCCAGTTATTAATGATATTTTTGAATAAATGTATATAATATGACAGAATGTCTATGTACTAAAAGCTATGATATGTCTATGACAAAATCATAGATTACAAATATCCTGGTTTTGAGGAAAGTTTGGGTTTTGAAAGCATGTGTTATTGTTAGTTAGATTCGTGAATAGCGATCTGTTTATTCGATGGTTATCGGTTATAATATCCAATACAATGAAACCAGCATTTTGTATCGAAGTAATATTTTTTGTGATTGCTGTCATTTCTGAAGCTTTTATATTATGAACTGGTAATAATTTTACCACTTTTGAAAAATTACCAAAGTTGAAGAAATCATGAACCCCAAAATTGTTGTGGCTAACGAATTTTCATTACAAGCGACACCAATCAAACTATTTTCTCTATAATCTAGCCTTTTATTAATGTATATTTCATCTATTATTAAAACAACAACTTTTTCATGAGGTTTCAAAGACTCGGACACATAATGTGAATAGTTTTTTGTATTTTTTTGAGCGGAAGCACTTAGGGCAACATTTAGATTTGATTGGAGTAATTCCGCATTAAATCTAAGCACAAGAAAAAGTGTATAACATGAATGACATAATTGGAAGTAATAATTTTATTTGATCAATCAAAATTCGAAGGTAATTTAAACAAGTAGGCCTGTTTTCTCAAAAATCTTCAACTAAATCACAACTAATTTTAATCGATGCCTCATTTAAATAACATAAACTTTTGTCGATTAAATAAGTGAAAGATTGATCCACAGTGTCTGGAATATCTTTGTATCTTCTCAACTAATTTTCTATTTGAGACCACCTATCCAATTTGAAGTCAATATGCAAAATCTAACTTAAATCAGTGTACAACAACTTTTTTCCTTTCAAGAATACTGTTACTAACATGTCTTCATTCACTGTATTGGTTACTTATGGTAATAATTTATTCATTTTTTCACTAACCCATTTTAACATTCCAACAATCAGGAAAATTTATTTTACTGGAGTAATGAAGAATTGAATCTTGAAAATTGACAATTAAATCTTCTACACTATATTTCACAAAAAAATTATTCCTAAGTAATCCGTACTCAAAACACAACACAAATTCCATTCGATTAAATCGGTTCACACGAAACACTTCGTTTTATAATTTGATGTTATGTTATCCACAATTTATCAACACTAGCACCCAAATAACACTAAAGAAAATTGATGAAAAGAGGATTAGAACTGAAATCGTAAAATATTCAACTTCAAACGACGAAAGACTTAAACAACAAAAATTGATTTCGTTTCAATGAAATTTGTGAACAAATTAAACACTTTGTTTTTATAGTTTGATGTTGAGATTTCAACAAATTATCAACATCAACATTGTATTACACCGTACACAATTGAAAAATTTAGAATTTATACCAAAAGCTCAAATTATTTAATTTCAAACTGCGAAAGTTTTGGGAAGCGTCCTATTTGCATTAGTATACCAGGTCAACTAATGGCGGGGTGTTGGACCACTATCTTGTTTTAACAGATGTTCATTTCATGGCCTGTATTGTAGGTGGCCGAGAGTTTAACGCCGTTTTTGAGTGGTCAAAAACACGGTGGAAATCGAAGCTACCAGCACCACTGTACCGAAAGCACATAGTTAAGGTCACTATATTGTTGGGCTACTGAGTCTCTGAATTAAGTTAACTTATATAAGTGACGATTGATGAGGCCGATACTTGGGGAAAATTAATATCCATAATGAAATAATATTTAGAATTTTCTAATAATTTAATACAAGTACGCATGACAACGTTTCGAAGTACTACTTCTTTATCAAATGCTGAATTAATACTAGGTGTAAATTTTACAAACTCAATACTTATAGCTATTTTCACAGAACATACCAGGTATGTTCTATGACTAACTTCAAATGAGAACCATAGAATACAACTAATATTTAACAGAAAAAAAGGGAATCGTAAACCTGGAAATGAACACAGTAAATCAATTTCTTAAGTCAGGTATACCAACTTCATGTAGGAAAAGATACAAACAATATACAACTATGATTTCTGAGAACAAATAAAAGAAAGTTAAATTTTTTAAACATGAAAAACATAAATTTGAAAGTAAATTAACTAAATCTAGGTAATCAATCGGATCTGCTGCCTGGAATATTTTTATTAAACATATTAAGTAGAGGGCTAGTGTTAACCTCTAACTGGCTATTGAGTAAAAGTCCCGAATTTTTGAATTTATTAATATGTAACGATTCTAGAAGATTTAGCTTGAAACCTTTATTCTCTCTATTCAATATTTCAAACTCTGAACTAAATATATGACTTTCCTCTAATAAATGGTTAGCATAATGGGAATCTGTTTTCTGTTTCTCAAAACTACGTTTATGTTCCGATAATCTAATTTGGAAATTTCTGAAAGTTCTACCTATATAAAATTTTTCACAACTACCACATTTAATTTTGTATACACATTTAAATGCCCCACATTCGATTTTTATTAATTTTTGATTTATTATTTTTGTTTATGTTATCAATATTAAAAGTGGTCCGAAAAAAAAATATTAATCTTATAGCTTGCTAAAAGTGATTTTAATTTCAAACTAGGTGTCCCCATATATGTTAAAACACTAAATATTGACTTTTCTTTAATAAGAGGATAAACTTCCTGAACCGCTCTTTTGAAAAGTTTTTTGTTTATTGAATTGTTTTTTATTTCTGGTTTGTGTTCATTGTTTGAGGCTATTTGCATAGTTAAGCTTTTTCTTTGTTGGAATCACCCTTCGAAAGCGGCAGGTTATCAAGTCTATGAATATATTATTACTATATATGAGTATACTATCCATACTATTGAATGATGACATTTTTTGTTGAATGGGGTGAACCGAACTATTATGAATTAACTGTATACGTGTGTGATGGTTTGTTATAAATAGAGAACGAATATTTATTATCTAATTTTTGAATTGTTAGTTCTGAGAAATTAATTGAGTTTTAAGTTATTCTTCTAAAGTAAATTTTATTTTGGGTTATATTGAGTTAATGAAATTTTGAAAAGAATGAAGCTGTCTTTTCGAACCAGTAAAGCAACAAATAATATCGTCAACATATCTGAACCAATATAGAAAACGTTGGCTCAACGGATGGTCGTGGATAGTATGCTCTAAATTGTCCATGAATATCTTAGCATATAGGGGACTAAGCGGATTTTCCATTATTAAACCTTCAGTACTGCTAAAAATCTGACCGTTAAAATTGAAATAGTTGTGGCTCTAGACATAATTCCGAAAGCGAAAGAATGTCTGACTTCATTATTGGATCTACAAAGTCATCATTGAGAGACTTTTCTATCAATTTTAATACATCATTCGGTGGCACACTTGCGAATAGATTAACGACATCACAAGACAATAATTTTGAATTTGCTGGTAAAATTACATCTTTAATATTGCCAACAAATTCGTACGAGTTTTTAATAGCGTATTATTGAGCAATTTAAGTAAAATAGTTTTTGAAAATTTAACTAGGTGGCAACACTACATATGAAGTTTATTGTAACTAAGTGTTCTTGCTGTCATTCATCTTATTACCAAATAAAAGTTATATTTGTGCTAATTACTATCGTTTCTTTGATAAACGACCCATAATCCTTTAGGTTATGGGCCCAGTAGATTCTGCAATTGAAAGTTTTAAGAAAAATAGCAAAGAAAAAGTTACAATCGTATTGTGAAGAAATTGACAAAATAACCTCAAAATGGATTCAATGCGGTCAATAAACTTAGAAAAATTTGATGGAAATAACTTTAGGCAATGGAAATTCCAGATAAAGTGTGCCCTAAAAGCAAAAGGGATTGATATTTCAGTGCCTAAACCGGCTGGAAATAATGTTGAATGGACAAAGAATGATGGCATGGCCATGTTTATTATAACATCTTCGATGGACTTCAAACAAATAACTTTAATAGAAAATTGTGAAACTGCTAAGGAAATAATGACAAAACTTGAATCAATATACGAACAGAAGAGTGAATTATGTAAAATGTTGATACATGAAAAGTTTTACCAGTATAAAATGTCTACAAATGACAGTGTAGCTCAACACATTTCTAAAGTGGAATCATTGGCCAAGCAGTTAAAAGAAAGTGGCGAAAGTATTAGTGAAATGGCTGTGATAACAAAAATACTTGGAACACTGCCTCATAAGTATAGATCACTCCGTCAAGCGTGGATGTCTTTGGATCCAGAGCAACAGACTCTTGTCAATCTCACTGCTCGTTTGTTAGATGAAGAAGCTAGTTTACAGTGTGAAGAAGAACAAGAAACCGCTCTTCTTGTGGCTAAGAAAGGATGGAAAAATAGCCCAAAACAAAGCGAGCTGAATAGAAATGCTAGTAATTCAAATCAAAATAAAAACAGTAAACACAGATTTGAATGTTATAATTGTGGGAAACGAGGACATTTTTCTCGACAATGTCGTGCTCCAAAGAAATCCAAGTCTAGAAAACCTCAACAGGAAGGTGCAGACTTGTTAGCGTTTAATGTAGAAACCAAATTCCATGAAGCTGAAGACAATGTGTGGATTTTAGACAGTGGTGCCTCTGCACATATGACCTATAGAAAGGAGTTCTTTCTAGAACTATTAGAATGTAACCAGAAATCATTGACATTAGGAAACAAACAGTCAGTGGAAATGGCTGGCATTGGCAAGGTGTTAATAAAGAGATGTGTCAATGGACAGTGGGAGAACAGTGAACTACGTGATGTATTGTATGTTCCGAATTTGCGACGAAATCTGTTCTCAGAAGGTGTGATAATGCGTAAATCCTATATCATTATCAAGAAAGACTCTGGTGCATTCATTTACAAAGGCAATGACTTGGTAATATGTGCAACAATAACAGAAAATAATTTATATGAATTGAAAATCAAAGCTGTGGTCTCAGATACCTGTAACTTAGTTCAAAGTGATCAAAATAACATTAAAATGTGGCATGAAAGACTGGGACATGTTAACCTAAAACAAATCAAGAGTATGAGTGCTGATAATGTGGTAGAAGGCTTGAAACTGAATAACAGTGATAAAACTGATTTTGTTTGTGAAGCATGTGCATATGGAAAGCAGTGCAGATTTCCATTTCACAAATCTATACGAGGAGAACTACAGCCAGGTGACCTTGTATATAGTGATGTCTGTGGACCTATGAGTCATACATCTATCCAAGGTAGGAGATACTTTATATTATTTAAGGATGCTGCTACAAGTTACAGGCATGTATATTTTG
The DNA here is from genome assembly GCA_030704895.1 of Henosepilachna vigintioctopunctata. NCBI lineage: Eukaryota > Metazoa > Arthropoda > Insecta > Coleoptera > Coccinellidae > Henosepilachna > Henosepilachna vigintioctopunctata. The sequence goes on from JARQZJ010000015.1 coordinate 226,291, forward strand.
TCAAACATAAAAGTGATGTGATGGACATATTCATGAAATACAATGCTATGATCAAAAATAAGTACATGCATAGTGTCAGAATATTGCATACTGATAATGGAAGAGAGTATGTGAATAAAACCTTCAATGACTATCTCAGCAAAGAAGGTATAATTCATGAGTGTACTGCGCCTTATACACCAGAACAAAATGGGCGTGCTGAAAGAGAGAATCGTACCATTGTGGAGAGTGCACGTTCAATGTTGTACGCGAGGGATGTGACACTGGAATTATGGGCTGAGGCTGTGAATTGTGCAGTATATTTATTAAACCGGACTTCCTCCAGCCAAACTCCTAAGAAAACACCATTTGAATTATGGAACGGCATCAAACCTCATATAGGCCATGTGAAGGTGTTTGGAAGTTTTGGATATGTCCATATTCCTAATCAGCTAAGAACTAAACTTGACAAAAATAGTGAGAAAATGATACTAATTGGGTATGATAATAACAATTACAGGATGTTCAATCCAGAAACCAAAAAAGGTTAAAATATCAAGAAATGTAATTTTTGAAGAACATAATGTTCCAGAGATAAGGAGGAATATTACACAAATATACATTCACGATGAAGTGAAGACATTAGGACAACAAAATCAAATGCAAGAAACAAATGTAGAGGATACTCTTGTGGAAACTTCATCATCAGAGAATGAAGATAGCATGTTGAGTTGTAATAGTAATGACCCTACATATGAACCTTCTCAAGAATTAGATGATGATTTAATTCAAAGCAACATAAATTTGAGACCAAGGATTAATAGACGTGTTGAAGCAAACCTAATTGAACTGTCACTGCCACAAACGTATGCTGAAGTGATGAAAAGTCCACAAAGAAACGACTGGTTGAAAGCTATGGATGAAGAATTGCTTGCACATGAAGAGAATAATACTTGGACTCCAGTAGAGAGGTCTGGTCAACGTACGCTTACTACAAAGTGGGTTTTTGCTATAAAAAAGGATGAAAATGATCAGGTAAAACGGTTTAAAGCTCGTTTATGTGCACGCGGATTTAATCAAATAAAAGATATTGATTATCAAGGAATATTCTCTCCAACAACGAGATATGACTCTATAAGAATTATCCTTTCTATTGCAGCTAAATATAATTTAGAAATTTAACAGTTTGATGTAAAGACTGCTTTTTTGAACGGGTATTTGGAAGAGAATATTTTTATAGAAGTACCAGAAGGAATTTCATTTAAAAATGATTGTATCCTAAAACTTAATAAATCACTGTATGGACTTAAACAGGCGTCTCGTTGTTGGAATAGAAGATTCACTGAGTTTTTAATAAAATATGGTTTTGTGCAATCTCAGGCTGACAGTTGTGTTTATGTAGGTATTTTTAATGGGGTGAAAGTATTCATAATAATTTATGTTGATGATGCACTTGTAGTCTCTTCCAGTTCCTCAATGATTAAAAGAGTTATAGAATATTTGAAACAAACATTTAAAATAAAAGAATTAAAATTGAAATATTTTGTGGGAATGGAAATAGAGAGAGTAAATAATTGTATCTGTATTTATCAAAGAGATTACATTGAAAAATTAATAGAGAAGTTTTGTATGAATGATTCAAATCCTGCCAGTACCCCTGCAGATGTAAATGTTGTTATTTCAAAGAAAATGGATGAAAATATTATTAATTTTCCATACAGAGAAGCTATAGGGTCCTTGTTACTTTTGAGCTCTGTTTCAAGGCCTGACATTTCTTTTGCTGTAAATGTTTTGAGTAGATATGTAAACAATCCAAGTCAACAACATGTAAATGCCATTAAACGTGTTATTAGATACCTAATAAATACTAAAGATTTATGTATATGTTATGGAGAAAGTAGTGATCTCACTGGCTATTCGGATTCAGATTTTGCAGGTGATGTAGATACGCGTAAGTCTACTACAGGTTATATTTTTAATATGAATGGGGGACCTATAACATGGTGTAGCCAGAAACAGAAGACTACTGCTCTCTCCACAACTGAAGCAGAATTTGTAGCTGCTTGTGAAGCTGCAAAAGAGATATTATGGTTACAGCAATTATTATTAGATTTAGGTGAAAATATTAAATCTGTTCCATTGTATGTTGATAATCAGAGTGCAATTAAGTTGATTAGCAATCCTGTTTATCATAAGAAAACCAAACACATAGATGTGAAATTTAATTTTATAAGGAAAAGGTTGAGTTGGGTGTAATTAAACTAAATTATATTCCTAGTAACAGTCAATTAGCAGATATGTTAACTAAAGCGTTACCAACTCAAGCTTTTATCTATTTAAGAGATCACATTTTGTTTTTCTTTTCACAACTCTAATTTCAGTAGGAGTTTATTTTTTTTTAATATTTGTACCTAGTTTAAATTTTAGTGGGAGTATTGAGCAATTTAAGTAAAATAGTTTTTGAAAATTTAACTAGGTGGCAACACTACATATGAAGTTTATTGTAACTAAGTGTTCTTGCTGTCATTCATCTTATTACCAAATAAAACTTATATTTGTGCTAATTACTATCGTTTCTTTGATAAACGACCCATAATCCTTTACGTATTAAGGTATAAAACTACAATGTTTTTTAAATGATTAAGTTATTTAAGTGAGAGCTTGTTGACAACATTTGTACCGACATCTCACTGAGAGTTCAATTCGAATTCTTTCTTAATAATATCTAAAAACTAAATTAATCTTCATTCGAAATTTTCAGAATAAAATAATTATGAATTCCGCATTATAGGCATAAACTTTCGAATAAATTTTATGATGTTTGTCCTATAAAGCATTTACTGCAATTATTACACGGTATATCATAAACCGTATGAGTTTTTTTTTGATTCCCTCTTTAATTTTGTATATATTTCTTTGATTCGATTTTTGGCAGTGAGTGCTATTATTAAATTAGAGCTGCCAGAGCACAGATAAATGTCATTGAAAAGGTAACAGAAATATAAAGGCACAGAGGTAAAAGAGTGAACCGCTCTAGAAACAAATGTCATACCGAGCACGTATCACAAAAGTCTATTACAACTTAGATGTTAGTTAAGGAGGTCTTATTTTGAATGTTTTGAAAGTAAATAACTGTTAATACAACTGAGTCTAGAAATGTCCGTCCTCTTATTGATGCTCTTAATATTTTTATTTATGTTGACATTTCTAAGAAAATCCTTTTTTTGGTAACCACCAGTCACATCCAGTACTCTGAAATTCTCAAAAAGCGATATCCTTCTTTTGAGGAATGTAGTGCTAAAGCACACCTATCAGGGTAAAGTCTTATATCGCTTTTATGGAGGGTTATTCTTCTTTTTATGGTCTGCGATGTTTGACCTATATATACTTCTTCACAATCCAAGCAAGAAATACTATATTGTAAAAACACGTCTGCCAGTAATGAAATTGTATTTGGCAAGTTTTATCTATCGCTATCTCGTCTATTTCACCGAGAATGGGACACAATTTTGCCGTCAGAGGAGGGAAATATACCAAGGATCTGTGTTTGATTGACGGAGCCTCCGAGTTGTCGATTGAGAGCTAGGAAACGGTGGTTTAATAACAATACTCCATAGGATCTTCCTCACAAGTGTTTTTGGATATCCATTGTTACTTAGGACTACGTCTAGGCGGGCTAGTGAACTTTGACAGTAATCTGTATGTACGATGTTTATAATTCTGTTCTTTAGTTGACTGATTATATAAAGCTTCATATTTACATTATGATGATATCGGAAGTGTAGATGTCTACCAGACGAAGATGGCTTCTGATACCAATCTAACTTGATAAGATTCCCGTTGGATCTAACCACTCTAGTGTCCAAAAACGGCACATATCTCTCAGGCTCCATCTCCACAGTAAACTCAATATGTTCATCATTGAGTTGAAAACATTCAAAATTTCTTCTATTTTGTTTTGAGGTAAACATAGGATAAGGTCATCTACATATTGATATAAGAATGGAAATTGAATGTCAATATTGGAACATACGTATTGAGTAAAGAAGAAAATACTATAGATGTAACTATGATGGGACTGACACAGCCCCCCAAAGACCTGAGAATAAAATTCATTTTTATAAGAGAAATAATTTGTCTCAAAAATAAAATTTATGATGGATGAAAATTGGTCCTTAGGAATGTTGGTGTGAGGAGAAATGTTATGCCACTCCTGGTTGGTAATTTCGGTTATTAGTTGTTTCGATATGTTTGAGAAGAGGTTAAAACAATCCAAAGATATCATTACATATTGTGGAGGGATAACTTATCCATTTACATTTCTAGAGAAAATGAAGACATCCTCAACTGAAAATTTATGGTAATCTTCAAACGAAGCACCTGAAATCTCTGATATGAATTTACACATGTATGAGGTAGCCCAACCAATCGTGGAAACAATAGGACGAAGTGTGTATTCTGGTTTATGGATTTTAGGTAAGCTATATATAGTAATTGACACGCCTTTGTAACAAGTCAGACTGCTTGCAACTTCCGAAGTGATGTATCCATTGTTCTTGAGTTTTTTTATTAAAGATTTTAGTTCATTTTGAAAGCCCGTTGTGGGGTCAGATCTGAGTTTTTGATATGCAAGTGGGTTTTGTAGTAAAATGGACAACTTTTCTTTTTATTCTCCTCTCCTCATAGCTACAGCAGCATTTCCCTTATCTGATTGTAATATGATGATATCGGAATGTTGCTTGAGAAAAAACTTGGTGGATCGAAGCCTATTGTATTCTAAAGTAGATGTTTGTGGACTTTGATGGAAGAAGTTTGTCAAAGCATTGTTGCATCTGAGTCTCATGATGTCTTGAGTATCTATAGCTGCTAAACTGATAATAGATTCTACATCAGCCAAAACCAATATGATAGGTACCACATTTGGTGGAGGAGTGTAACTGAATTTAGGACTAAGACTTAATATGGTGGTAGCAACCTTTTCAAATTTAGTGTCAGTGCAATTTTTGAACGAATTATTTTGGATTTTTAAATTATTTATATTTGATTTTTTCAAAACAGATACTTTCTTTATGATGTTTGTATGTGGTATTGTAGGCCTTCACTCAGTAAGATTAAATTTTGTTGATATAGTAAATATATTATTTAGATGTTTTGTGATACAATATGATACAGTACTTGTTTGTTTTCTCTATCATAGATTTGAAGAAAGATGTCGCCAAAGGTTAGTCATGTAAGTTATTGACTCTGGAAATTGAGTTCGGTGTATGTCACTCCACACCTTTTAAATGGCTGTACCGATTTTGTTGAAACTTTTGAAAAATTGTAGCCGGTAGGTGGCGCTGCAATCGTGTTCTTGAAGTTTTCAGTTTAGAAAAGCGTTACCACCAGGTGGTCAAAAGCAGTGGGGCGTAAACCTGAAGACCCCGGTTCGAATCTCAGTCGAGTTCGAAAACGAGTTTGAAATGTGATTTAAATTCTTAATTTGCACTATAAAATAATGATGCATATATATATATATATATATATATATATATATATATATATATATATATATATATATATATATATACCGAGGTCTCCACCTGGATATACTTCAATTCATATCTAATAGTCTTTTATTCGTCAAGCTAGTTATTCGACTCTCGGATTGTCTCATTTCTACCCATCCTCCTTGATGGGTAGAAATAATATTATGAATTTCATATGAGAATAATAATAGATTCCTCATGTCGCCGCACGTAGTTGGATAACACGAAAAATTACTATATATCAACAAGGATTTCACTTTTTGTGTTGAAAGATAATCTTAATAATACTCAAAACAAAGAATTTTACGACCTATTTCAACAATACATTTTTCTCCCATCTAGAACAAATCAAGTTACCGTTCGTATTCTGAATAAAGATTACAATAAAAGAATTTGTAAATAAACCTACCTTTTGTGACACAAAAACTTCATAGGCGGCACATACTCCTGCCACTGTAATTCCCTGCTCCTTACAGAGCATAGCAGAGGCCATCGAAAAAATCGAAAATGATAGATATTTCCATTCTGAAATGAAAACATTCTGAATAATTATATATGTACATCAGTTTGAATAGAGCGATGCAATTACTTTGAAATTTTCTATTGCATGTACCTACAATTGAAGTATCTTCCATAATATTATTTCCATAGTGTTCGATAGACGTCTTGGAAACTGTCTGATAATTTTTCATTCCAAAAATCTTACAACTTCTTTTTCATAGCATCTATTATAGGTATATAGTCGTTTCATTAGTTATTATTTTAATAGTCATTATCATTTCTTCGCAATTTGTGTTGGAAATTTAATATACAAGATATGCATGACCGCTTTAAGTCATCTTCTAAATGGACTGCCCAAGTCTGACGTCATACTGACTCCAAACAAATGAGTTTATTACCGTAAAATGACATAAAAATGAGTTCATTAGATGTTTTCTCATTTTTGTGTATTTTGAATTTCAGTATTTTGTTTAATCAGCCTGTCATTTGAACAAATCATACAAATTTTCCCAAAATTTTAGTTGATTTAACTAAATGCTTCGGCTTTAATATTTCTGGTTTATATATAATCAAAGAAATATATTATTGTATATTTATATTTAAATATATATATATATATATATATATATATATATATATATATATATATATATATATATATATATATATATATATATATATATATATATATAAAATTTAAAATTGATTTTATTGATTTCTCCTTTGTATAATATAGTTTATTTTCCATGTTTTTAGCAATAACAGGCTTATTTTAATAATTAATGTTGAAAACTTCATTTTATTTGAAGTTTTTGTTTTATATCATAACTTCGTCAAAACTAGTGAATAACTATAGATATCAAAATGTCAAACTCATTCTTCAAAAATATCAAATTAGGTTTTTTGTATTTTCACATATTGATTTTCAGTATCAGAAAATATTTCTGGTTTAGCATTCGCTTCGAAAGTTTTAGTCTTCTTCACCATGAGGAAACCTCTGAAAAAGTCATGCAAAGCCAGGTGATTTTTATAAGTGTGATTATATATATATATATATATATATATATATATATATATATATATATATATATATATATATATATATATATATAATTACATATAGTTGAGTTTTCTAATTACTTATCCAGAATAAGTATATTAATTGGTTTACGTGTGTGAAATTGAAGGTATGTCACATCATTGAAAGTATACACATCAAATCAGCTTGATCGTGTTCCAGAAGAGTGCTATTTGCTTTTCTTATTAGCAGAAATTCCTGAATTTAGCAATAAATGTTTCAAAATTGTTTATTCTGAATAGAAGTATAGAATCAAAATCAACAAAGCACAAAGAAAAGAATATATTTGAATAGTTTACCTTTTCAAAACTTTGTATGTCTTTTGATATAAAGGTTGGATACTTTCTTTAAAATTTCATACAATTATGTTGAATTCTGTAAAGTTGCCATTAGGTAATTTGCAAACTTAAAATTTTTTAAAAATTGATAATGTAATTGCAATTTCGATTGATTATTTTATTCTCAAATTGCCAAGGAATTAATAATGAATTAGATCTTAAATGCAAATGAGTTATTGCAATAAAAAGATGATATATCTCTACAATAATACTTATTGTTGAGATTACAGGTCCATAAACCAGACAAAATACTTCTAGTTGTAAAAACTTCGAATGGAGATTAATCATTCATAATGTGAAAGTGATGCTAGAGCACTCTCATTTCAGAACTGACTTTCTGAAAAATAGAAAAACAGAAGGATTTATTTGCTCACGGAAACAATTTCCATTATGATGAATAAGTCACAAGCCTTGACGTCAGAAAGAGCTGTTATTGATATTAGAAATGAAGAAAGGAACTTTTGTTGGTTTACCGTTCTACTTTGCTTCATAAAATAATGAGACTCGAATCAGGAAATTGCGAGCAATCACAAGTTGTATTTTCTGCTGTTATTAAGTATACTACGTTTACCATGTAAAAACTGGGTATATCTTATGCATAACAAAACGTAAACGTTTTTTATGGAGAGCATTCCGGATTCTGAAGGGTTGTAATAAACTTTTATTCTATATGTAGAGAGTTAATCAAAGTTTTTCAACTCCTTTAATATTCCACCAAAGTCATTTCTTTCGTAGAATGCCAATACCCAATTAGTTTTTCAAATAAATATGTAAATAGGTTTTTTGAGCTAAAAAATTTAAGGGCTAATCAATAGAATATTGCACTTCTCCCAACGATAATTTAAGAATTTATAATTTCAACTATAAATTTCATAGTATAGACTAGCTACTTGATGATATACGATACAAGAACAATAGCTGCATTGTCTAATTTCCTGCAGTGCAATTCGGAATCCATTAACAAACTGAGATACTAATGCAAATTGAAAATAGACAAACGTGGCTTCTATCTCACAAAAAATAACTACTCCATCTAAGAGAAATGAACAGTCTACATATTTCGAGTTATGAGCTCATAACCAAGACGAGTTACAGAAAAGTATTAAAAACTATTTTTTTAAAAGCAATTATGAGAAATTATTACGTTGAAATCTGATAAATTACTGCATTTGATAAAAAGCTCTGAGAATATGAATAATAATAATAATAATAAGTTCTTTATTCTCAACAGGTATAACACCCAATTACAGAAAATAATAACAATGTTGAATACATATCTAAATAATTAGAAAAAACATTTAACTAAATAATTAAAAGAAAGGTTTAACAAAGAGCTCAATCTAATCTAAAAAAAATAGTAACTTATAACTTCATTATGGTTTCAATTAAATATTACAAAGAACTCAATCTAAATCAATTCATTTTAGTCAATTTTCGTTGTTCGCATAACTCCTGATAATAAATTCTATGGAGTTAAAGTGAATGTCACAACTATTTGCAACTCTATTGAATATAGACTCCATAAACCAAATGGGGGATTGTATTAGGGAGTTGGTCCTCGGAGTCTCTAGGTGGAATAATTCTGTGTTACGAGAATTTTTACTAGGAACACGAAATTTCAAAGCGGACAAGAGAGGAGGACAATCAATACTATTGTGCAGTAATTTGTACAAAAATTTGAGTAATAAAATTTCTATCCTGCTCTGCAACGAGATAAAACTGAATCGACTCAATAATTCGTAATGATTGACTCTTCTCTGAGGATAAACTTTATCCTCCCTCCAAACTAAGAATTTCAAGAAACTTCTCTGAATGGCCTCAAGACGGCGTTGATGGCAGGTGTAAATGGGATGCCAAATAGTGCTGCCATACTCCAACTTGCCATTACGTATAACGAAGCCATATATTTTCGCAGCAGATGAAATAAGTTGGGTGATGTGTGGAACAAAGGAAAGCTTCTGGTAGAAGACTACACCAAGATCTCTCGCCTTATCTGAACGAGAGAGAACCTGACCACCGACGCTATAATCACAATCAATTCGGTCCCTTTTCTTTGTGAAAGAAACAACATTACACTTTGACACATTCAAACTCAAATAATTGTCCTCACACCAACTAGCAACATGGTCCAGCGCGAGCTGAAGTTGAACACAGTGTTCCTGTGATCTAACTTCATGATATAGTTTCAAATCGTCTGCGAACATCAAATGTGGAGAATGAATATTATCCATCAGATCATTTACGAACAGAATAAATAACAGTGGTCCAAGATTAGACCCTTGAGGCATTCCAGAGGTAGGTATGAACTCAGACGACTGTATACCCTCCAGCTGTACGAATTGTCGTCGGTAATGAAGATGCTTTCGCACCCGTAAATTGACTTTTAGAATTCATCAACAGAATTGCTTATATTATTTTTCGTTTCTTCAAGAAAAACAGGTCATTCGTCGCAAAATATTTTGTGAACACCATTATTTTATCCAATGTTGGCCTTTTTGTTTTTATTCACCAAAGATGACTTCAAGTTGCTTCTTTTTGTAAACGAAGGTTTTACGTTAATTCTGGAAAATTTGTTACAATTTAATGTTACAGATATGAGAACATTTTTTTTTACATTTGTAGAAATATGAGGAATTTGAAGTAATTTTTGGTCAATAATGAGGCAAAAACTAACATCGGAAAAAATTTTGTTGTGCACATAATATATTTTGAAGAATGCCCTGTTCTGTTTTCAATAGATAAATAGATATTTATTGATGCGAATCAAATTGTTACATTTTTAGCACAGATACAAAAAGAAATGAAATTAGCAGAAAACAATTGAAAGCAAAATTGAAAACAGTAAAGTAAATCTCCAGAACAAAATCTGTTGAAAATTCACCACATGAATATAGCTCTTCTGCAATAAAAACCCTTCGATCTGTCTGTCAAATTTGGCTTGATCAGCATTCCTCATATAAAAAGTCACTTCTTTTATGATTTGACACTATAGAAATTCTGAACATTTTGTGATTTGCCCAGTATGCTCCAGCATGCGAGTAAGTCTTTTCCATTTCATGACAATAAATTAGGCATTCGCTAATACAAAGAGAAGGCAACACTTTGACACGTGTTTCGACCGTGTTAGCTTCCTTCAGAACGGCGTAGCAAAATTCGAGGTGTACGAACCTAGAGATGGAGAAAAAATACCAACGAAATAAACTCCTGCAAAGGTAATCACCACTGTATTGGTATCACCACACAATGACTTGGCATGGGCCTAACAACATCAAAAAAGGATTTGACTACATACTTCTGAACAGGAGACAGAGCCTTCTCGATTGTGGTGAGCTGAACCAGTTTGACGCAGGAAGTGATCACCGCATGCTAAAATAAGCGGTCTGCTTTAGTGTCAAGCTGGAGAGAAGAAAGCTCTTCATGTCTCGACAGAAACGAGTCAACATCGGAAACCTGAGAATGAAATCCGACGAATTCGACAGGGAAATCTCTAACCAGCTGGCTCTCGGATCGATAGAGACCAAAGATGAGACTAAACGCTATCAAATCAGCAGCTCTCAAGATCGGAGGATATCAAACTGGTCACAAAGTTTCCAAATTAACTGACTAAACGAAAGCTCTCCAAGAAACGAAAAGCAGAAAAATAAGAGCTTCACTGAGAACTAGAAGCCAAAGGAAAGAATATGCGTCACTGAGTTCACCTGTAAAGAGAAAATTCAGAGAGGATGAGCGGAAATACATTACAAGAACAGTGAGGCAGGCTATGGAACATGCAAGGAGCTATAAGGAAGGTATAAGGAAGAACATGATTGGGTAACATCAGGTAATCGCGTTCAAAAATTCAAACGGAGACAGAATTACGAATGAATCTGAAATTCCAAAAGTTGCCAATGAGTTCTACAAACAACTCTATAGCGATAAAGCATCTTACACATATCTGGGACGGTTTGTATCGGGAGACGGGTATATCACACCGGAGATCAAGCAAAGAACCAGAACTTCTTAGGGTACAGTTGGCCGACTGAAACACATCTTCAAGTCAGATATGCCACTATCCTTGAAGAGCACAGTGTTTACCCAATACGTATTACCAGCGATGTCCTACGCCAGCGAAACTTGGACCCTGAAATCTGCTCACATCCAGAAGCTTCGAACAACCCAGTGGAGTACAGAAAGATACATGATGGGATTAACCATACGAGATAGCATACGCTGCAGCTGGATAAGAGGTAAAACAAAGGTGAAGGATGTCGTGGAGTGTGTTGTGGAGGTCAAAGTGGAAATGGGCAGGCCATCTAGCCCGAACAAGAGATGAGCGTTGGTGAGCTGTGGTAGGTGATTTGGAGCCGAGAGACAGGGTAAGACCAAGAAAGCGCCCTCACGATCGATGCGATAAGGAGCTTGCTTGTGGATTGGTTGGGCGCTGCCTGGAAGAGAGGGACTGCCGATAGGTATATATATATATATATATATATATATATATATATATATATATATATATATATATATGTATTATTTACTTCCTTTTATAACACGTTGGAAAAACAGAAACTAATACAAACAGTCGGATTATGAATACATAAACTTAATTTTGCAGAACGAAGTTACCACTGCTTTCTTCGAAAACTGTATCAAAACAATTTCTTAGATTTCAATAAAACTTGGCTTTTTGAAAATTATTCAAATAAACGTTTCAAACATAAGTGATCGATGCATCGGGAATGACCAGATTGATTTTCAGATATTATCTTTGTTATCATTGATTATATAAAACGGCTCGTAATACTATTTTATAATTAGCCTTATCAATGAGTTCAAAATCCGAAAATGTTCCGTTCATTTCTTTTAGATACAGTAATTATTCAATTAATATAGTGAAAGTATAAAGCAATTGTGTTTGTTCAATCAATTTCAATTCGATTTTCATTCTTCATAATATTTCACCAAGTGATTCACGATCATCTTATATCAGCTACTGAAATACAAGTCTATTCAATATTTTCCGAACTAGTTACACTTATTAGGACTCATTTCGCATTACCCGGCTTTTGAGTGAAGTTGAGAAGTGTTCACTGCTTCAGTTCAACTGATTCTAACTTGGTAATATTGTTAAAAACATAATAAATACAAATCAGATAACTTACTGAAGGAAAACTCAGGAGTGAAATACTGGACTTCACATAAACTCATTTGAAGACCAAACAAAGAAGAAAAACAAACTTCTATGCGTTTATTTTATAAATATGATTCCTTTGTTCGGAAGTATCTAGTTATTATATAGAATTCTAAAAGACATACAATAGTAATTAGTATTGTGCTCTTATGGCATGTTCAATTTAATTTATAGTCGCGATATTTTACGTTCATAAAAAATTTTATGTGATTTTAACAGTTGGTAACTCTTTGGTATTATGTTCGTCGTTTCTTTTATAATTGTTTGCAATTTCTCTATGATTATTGCAAATTCCTTTATTCAATTTGTTTCTGAATAATTGCTCAAATTTTATGGACGAAAGTTGTAGATATTACAAAACATAGTTTCTTAGAATAAAAATAGATACCTGTGTTTTTCTTCGCTTTTGAGGCCTTGCCATAAAATAGGAAAGCTCCTAGGAAGAACACAGAGGACAACGTTTCAGCTCTTCCTACAACTCCTGTAACCTATAGAGAAAAATTTTCAGGATTATGCATTTCATTTATATATATATATATATATATATATATATATATATATAGATATATATATATATATATATATATATATATATATATATATATATATATATATATATATATATATATATATTGTTATGGTAAAGTGCTTCATCAAAAATTGTTTCATGCAATTTTTATAATATAAAATTATTTATTTTTTTTTATTTAATAGTGTTGGCGTTTACTTGATGTAAATCCATTTTAATTGAATATAAACTTAAATTCAAACAATTGAACTTATGATTTACACTTTGTTGACTACATAGCATGACGCGTTTCTTCGTTACAAACGACTTCTTCAGATGCTTCCAGAATAATGAATCGAATTATTCTGTTAGCATCTGAAGAAGTCGTTTGTAACGACGAAACGCGTCATGCTATGTTGTCAATAAAGTGTAAATCATAAGTTCAAGTGTTAGAATTTTATAATATATTCAAATATAATAATTGAGAATTGAAAACAAAATCGATCTTTCGAAAGTGATTCAAAGTTACGAATCAATAATAAAAAGTATTTAATAAATCAAATATAAGTCGATTTCACTCTGAGGAATAGTGGCCTCAAATACATTCAAAACTTATGAGGTATTAAAAAAATTTACCTCTGAAATTAAAATAAATCTACTCATTATCAAATAACAACAATAAGAGCATAACGATCAAATCAATAATAAAGTAGTTAAAAATCTGAAACTGTAACCTGAAAATTGAAATATTTATAATGAACATAACTCAAATGTATTCCACCTTACCAAATGATACAATTTCATATGCATGTTCATTTGGAATGTTCGAATGTTCCTAATGTATACCTAATTCGATTCATAACTGTAAAATCATAACTTCAATTGTGAATATTGGAGCACAAAATTCAAGAATGTCATATCAGAGATTGCTCCGAAATAAAGCTACGGTAAAATAATTGAGAACAATCGAAAGAGGAGCGCCAAGTTTGAGAGATTTGAAGTTGATATGAAATTTTTGGAAGAGGGGATATTGAAAAAAAAATAATAATTTGGAAAATAATGATCAGGGGAAACTTTCCATGAATTGGCAAGGAGAAATATTGGAACACTAACGCAGGAAAAATTAAGAGAGCTCTAAGAAAGAGATACCTCGAATCAGATTTCAATAATCAATGGCCATTTCAAATTTTAATATTGAGTTAATTTCAGTTTTAAGCAGTTATGAGACTTTTTTATCATTCATTGTTCCCGTTTTTCATAAACGGGATTTCCCGATAATTTGTGATTGAAGTATATATATTTGAATATATAATAGCCGAGATATTATTTTCGAATCAAATATAAGTCGATTTCACTCTGAGGAAGAGAGGCCTCAAATACATTCAAAATTTATGAGGTATTGAAAACCTCTGAAATTAAAATAAATCTACTCATCATCAAATAACAACAATAAAAGCATAACGATCAAATCTATCTATATATATATATATATATATATATATATATATATATATATATATATATATATATATATATATATATATATATATATATATATATATATATATATATATATATATATATATATTATTATTATTATTATTTTATTTTGAAAGTTTTTAGCAATAACAGGCTTTTTTTGATATGAAGAACTTTATTTTTGTTGACGTTTCGTTGTTATATTACAACTTTGTTAAAGCCTGTTATTGCTAAAAACTTTCAAAATAAAATATCTTAAACAGGCAATAAATCAATTTCAAGAAATATCAAAATGTCAAACTAATTTTTTGAAAGAATCGAATCAATTTTTTTGTATTTTCACATATCAGAGAAATATTTCTGGCTTATCATTCGCTTCGGAAGTTTTAGTGTTTTTCACCATGAGGAAACCTCTGAAAAACTCATGTTAAGCCAGGTGATTCTTATAAGTGTGATTTATATATACATATAAATAATTACATATAGTCCAGTTTTATACTTATCCAGAATATGTATGTTAATTGGTTTATGTGTGTGCAATTGAAGGTAGATCTGGAAAGAATGAGTTTTGAGATGTGATGTTTGGTAATTGTTGTATTCATTTTATGAGTGTTATTTGTGAGGTTTATCAAATCGTTGTGAAAGGAATTAAGATGTTTAATGTCTGTTCCTTCATTTACTGTGTTTTCCAAATTTTTTCGAATGTGTAACATTTCTTGTTATAATGAAATTCGTGTTATTCTGTTATTTTATAAGGCTGTAATTTGAGTTTTTGCGTATGTATGCGATTCAATTATTTGTTCGAGATTCTGTGATGTTTGTCCTATATAGCATTTACTGCAATTATTGCATGGTATATTATAAACAGTAGGAGTTTTTTCTGAGTTACTGTTAAAAACAGAATTTATGAATTCTGTTTTTCATGATTTTGTTGATAAAATTCAATGGGTAAATATTTTTCATGAGAAGAGTGCGAACTTCTTCAAGTGTTTCATGTCGTAAACATGGTGATGCTAATTTTAGTGATCTATCTAGAAAATTAATTATTATTCCTTTTTTCTGGGAATAGTGATGATTACTCATATAATTTAGTGTTCGTTGAGAAGTTATTTCTTTTCTGTGCCATGTTGTAAACATTTTTTTATCTTTCCTTATAATTGTTATATCAAGAAAATTTTATTTTTCATCTTTTTCTTCAAGTGCAAATCGTAATTTATTAAGAGAATTATTGAAACGTTCTAGTATATTATTAATATGATCTTTATCTGCTATTATTGAACAATCATCAACATATTTTTTATATAATCAAATATTTTCTTCCAAATCTTTTATTACACTTCTTCTAAATATTCCATGACTAATTGTGCAATAACACTTAATAAAGGACTGCCCATGACGACAACATCGATTTGTTGATAAAATTCATTCTTGTATTGAAAAAAATTGTGCTTAAAGTGAATTTCACTGCTCCTATGAATTAATTTTTTGGAATACAAGTTAAATTTTTAAAAATATTTCATTCATGATCTATTATGTTTGGAACAATTTGGAACAAATTTGGAACAGTGAGATTACATCTAAAAAAAATAACTTATGATTATCATTAAGTTGTAAATTCTTTGGATTATCAACTAAATGATAAGGGTTCTTGATATAAAGTTGATTTTGAATTATTGAATTTTTTTAAATTGAAGAAAGAAATTAAGGAAGATTATATCATATCATAACTCATATATCATAACCTGGTATATCATAACTCATACTGTTTATGATATACCAGGTGATATAATATTGCAGTAAATGTTATATAGGACATATATATATATATATATATATATATATATATATATATATATATATATATATATATATATATATATATATATATATATAATCACACTTATAAGAATCACCTGGCGTACCATGAGTTTTTCTCACAAAATGTGATAACAACGAAACGTCAACTAAGAATAAAGTTTTTCACATCAAAAAAGCCTGTTATTTCTAAAAACATTAAAAATAAAACTATCTTAAACTGGCAATAAATCAATTTTATATATATATATATATATATATATATATATATATATATATATATATATATATATATATATATATATATATATATATATATATATATATATATATATATATATATATATATATATATATATATATATATTAATCAGAAGGAGTATTGCCTGGTAATTTAAATGTAATTGTATGGGTTATAGGCAAATGAAAGGCCACTATGAATAGGTTTTATTCAATTTGGATGCCTGGTCTATATTTCGATTGTGATTACAATCTTCATCAGGACTCTGAAAAACATTTACATACAATTATACTTGTAAAAATTATGTTTGACAACTTACGGCAAACTAAGAATAAAAGGTATGGCCAACAACCATCCAACAGGAATATGTTATTTAAAAAATAATAATAATAATAAATAGTAAAATAAGCAGAATTTAAAACAATTAAAACAATAATCAGTAGAAATTGAAATTGTAGATATAAAAATGTTTCCGTATGATAACCAAAATTAACAATCGAATGAATTGACAAGAAGCACAGAGAACATTGACACCGAAAAACGAACACAGAGGTGAGAGAATAGAATACTGTAGTCACAAATGTCATGTCTCACACGTAACAAATAAAAGTCTAACAAGGTTGGAAAATGTCTGCGAAGGTTACTTAAAATGATGTGAAAGTAAGTAACTGTAGATGCAGCTAAGTCTGGAAACGTCCGTCTTCTTATTAATGCTGTTAGGATTACTATTGATGTGGACCATTTCCAGAAAGACCCTTTGTGGTAATTAGCAGCCACATCCAGTATCTCCACACTATCAAAGTCAAAGCGATGTCCCTGTTGTGAGGAATGTAGTGCTAAGGCACATCTATCAGGGCGAAGTTTGACATCACTCTTGTGAAGAGTTATTCTTCTTTTGATGGTTTGGGAAGTTTGGCCTATATAGACTCCTTCACAATCAAAGCATGGAACACTGTAAATGCAGTCTGATGTTGACGAAGGTGGTATTCTATCTTTGAGTCTTGTGAAAATCATTTTGCCCGTGATGAAATTATATTTGGCAACTTTAAGGTCATCTATTTCACTGAAGATATGGCACAGTTTTTGCTGTGAGTGAGGTGAAATAAGGTAAAGATCTGTATCTGGCTAATGGAGCTGGTGTGTCTGTGTTAGGATCCATATTCAAGTCTGTTGAGGTGAGAGACGGTGGTCTGGTGACTGTATTACATAGATACTTTTTAACAAGTGTTTTCGGATAACCATTGTCAAGCAAGATAACCTCCAGACGCGCCAGCGAGCCACGACAGTAATCCTCGTGGACAATGTTAACAATTCTGTCCTCATGGTTGTTAACATTGTCCACGAGGATTACTGTCGACGGCTCGCTGGCGCGTCTGGAGGTTATCTTGCTTGACAATGGTTATCCGAAAACACTTGTTAAAAAGTATCTATGTAATACAGTCACCAGACCACCGTCTCTCACCTCAACAGACTTGAATATGGATCCTAACACAGACACACCAGCTCCATTAGCCAGATACAGATCTTTACCTTATTTCACCTCACTCACAGCAAAACTGTGCCATATCTTCAGTGAAATAGATGACCTTAAAGTTGCCAAATATAATTTCATCACGGGCAAAATGATTTTCACAAGACTCAAAGATAGAATACCACCTTCGTCAACATCAGACTGCATTTACAGTGTTCCATGCTTTGATTGTGAAGGAGTCTATATAGGCCAAACTTCCCAAACCATCAAAAGAAGAATAACTCTTCACAAGAGTGATGTCAAACTTCGCCCTGATAGATGTGCCTTAGCACTACATTCCTCACAACAGGGACATCGCTTTGACTTTGATAGTGTGGAGATACTGGATGTGGCTGCTAATTACCACAAAAGGGTCTTTCTGGAAATGGTCCACATCAATAGTAATCCTAACAGCATTAATAAGAAGACGGACGTTTCCAGACTTAGCTGCATCTACAGTTACTTACTTTCACATCATTTTAAGTAACCTTCGCAGACATTTTCCAACCTTGTTAGACTTTTATTTGTTACGTGTGAGACATGACATTTGTGACTACAGTATTCTATTCTCTCACCTCTGTGTTCGTTTTTCGGTGTCAATGTTCTCTGTGCTTCTTGTCAATTCATTCGATTGTTAATTTTGGTTATCATACGGAAACATTTTTATATCTACAATTTCAATTTCTACTGATTATTGTTTTAATTGTTTTAAATTCTGCTTATTTTACTATTTATTATTATTATTATTTTTTAAATAACATATTCCTGTTGGATGGTTGTTGGCCATACCTTTTATTCTTAGTTTGCCGTAAGTTGTCAAACATAATTTTTACAAGTATAATTGTATGTAAATGTTTTTCAGAGTCCTGATGAAGATTGTAATCACAATCGAAATATAGACCAGGCATCCAAATTGAATAAAACCTATTCATAGTGGCCTTTCATTTGCCTATAACCCATATAATTACATTTATATATATATATATATATATATATATATATATATATATATATATATATATATATATATATATATATATATATATATATATCCATTATATTTATATTGTAAAAATTCGAATCTTGGGTTTTTTGTTCAATTGAAACAAAATGATGTTAGTTCATTTCAAAATACGTTTCGGAAAATTATAATTCAAAAATTACTGAAACGTTATTTGGAGATAAACTAACATCATTTTGTTTTAATTGAACCAAAAAACCAAGATTCGAATTTTTACAATATATATATATATATATATATATATATATATATATATATATATATATATATATATATATATATATATATATATATATATATATATATATATACTATCTTTAAACTCAGATAAAACAAACAGTAAAAGAGGAAAAATTCATTCTCATTTTAATTTTCATAGTCATTTCATGTTTACGTTTCGAATGTATTAACCTCTTTCAAATTTTAAACGATTGGCAATACTAATGTGACAAAATAATGACTGAAAATTTCGTTCTATAGTTTTTGTTGTATATTGAGAAGAAAATACTGGCTTAACGTTTGCTTCAGCGTTCGGTTTCAGTGAAATTTATGAAGATTTTTGTATATATGATAGTGTTTTGAATTACTTATCCCGAAAATTAATATAATTCACTTCTGATTTTCTATTCGTTCGAAGTAAATTTTATCGTTTGTAATGTGTTGTTTTGATTACCGTTATTCCATAAATTTATCTTTTCTTTTCACCCTCTATTATGGGTGGGAATAACAAATTCTAGTCGAATTATGACAGACAAGAAAACTACTAAGAAAAAAATAACAGATTCAATAAATTCGAAATATTCAGTTATAGTTTAATCATTCGAATAGGCATAAAATCAATTTTTATTTTCATAGAAGTTGTTCTTTAAAACAAGCTTCACCTCTTGTCAAAACTCCGTTATGATCACAGATTTCATCTATAGCCACGAGTTTTTTCGAGAGGTCATTCTATCCAAAAATATATACGTCAAAGCTTTCAGTAATTAACCGATGGAACTTATCGTGATATAACAATTTGTCTAACAATTGTTTTTTTGTAAGTATGACAATTTGAGACAGTTCTCAAAACGAATGAAATATTAAAAACTAAAACTAATCAACATATGATACAAAATAATTTGGATAAATAAGAATTCATATACACTTTAATGTACAGATGTTTCATTTCAAGATATATAGTAAGAGTTCTTACCGGTTAAGCCGGAAGTGGTACGCCACTAGCACTACTACAGAAATATACATCGCAATGATTATACAAAGTCCGTAATTTTCAAACTCTATTCAAAGGAAAAAGCAGAGACTTTGAACAAGCAATCTAAAATTTCTTCAGAAAGTGCCTTTGTAAGTACGACAATTTGAAACAGTTCTCAAAACGAATGAAATATTAAAAACTAAAACTAATCAACATATGATACAAAATAATTTGGATAAATAAGAATTCATATACACATTAATGTACAGATGTTTCATTTGAAGATATATAGTAAGTGTTCTTTCCGGTTAAGCCGGAAGTGGTACGCCACTAGCACTACTACAGAAATATACATCGCAATGATTATACAAAGTCCGTAATTTTCAAACTCTATTCAAAGGAAAAAGCAGAGACTTTGAACAAGCAATCTAAAATTTCTGCAGAAAGTTCTTTTGTAAGTATGACAATTTGAAACAGTTGACAAAACGAATGAAATATTAAAAACTAAAACTAATCAACATATGATACAAAATTATTTGGATAAATAAGAATTCATATACACATTAATGTACAGATGTTTCATTTGAAGATATATAGTAAGTGTTCTTTCCGGTTGAGCCGGAAGTGGTACGCCGCTAGCACTACTACAGAAATGTACATCGCAACGATTATACAAAATCCGAAATTTTTAAACTCTATTCAGAAGAAAAAGCAGAGACTTTGAACAAGCAATCTAAAATTTCTCCAGGAAGTTCCTTTGTGCTAATTAGCTATATGAGGCAAGTAATAATCAAAAGCATACTTCAACAAAATCGTCAGATATCACTCCGCAAACATCGCATCTAATTGTATTTTCCGGAAAATGTGATGTGTGTGTGTGATTTCTCCGAGCTTAAATAACGAAAGTTATTCTACCGCAAAATGAATTACAGTATATTGAATTACCTACATCATCTGTCAGAAAGACTTACCGCTTCTGTATGGATAGGATGAACTGAGAATAGCATGCTGGCCACAAAACTTGTTAATTCAGGCAGAAACATGGCACACATTCTGGAATTTAAACAACTACGTTTGAACTCGAACGAATATTTTCGACTGTATTTATATATTATTTCTTATAGTGAGAAAACAATTTGAGGTATGTTTATACAGAGCAAATTCTTGTTGATCAAAAAGGCAATAATTTTCATGCATTTAATAGTAACTACATAATAATTGCTTGGCACACTTTTTTCTCCTTACTGCACTATTCAATCTGTATTTCTCTAAAGGAATTTTTTCGCCTTTTAAATCATCAGAAAAGCTCACTCTCTATGAGCATACTTCGATGTATTCAGGATTAAAAGGACATAAAAATATAAAATGAAATACGCATCTGTTTTTAGATGTCTGGGAGAATTTTATCTACCAAAGTGGTGAGAAAGATCGACTCGAAATATAGATAAATCATAAAGTAATATCTACCGACAATTCTCTAGTGTCATCGATGTATATCATTCGAAAATTATTAATGAGGTACCTTCAGAGCCATAGAAAATATATTGTATCGTGACCTGGGGTGGTGCAAATAACAATTTGCTAAAGTACGTGTAATTGGAAATTCAGCAAATATGGATACTAAAAATATCACATAAGTAGATTGTACAACTGCATTTTATATCACTTCTGAATTCCACAAAATAAAATATGAATAGAAACTTCATTGATCATTTCAGCACCCGATACAATCAAAGATCAATAGTTATACCCTAATTTGAAAAAAACTGTTTGTCCTCGTAGCTACTTTTTCGTCCGACTAAGAATATATAACAAACTGCCCTTGTCATTCAAAACCAAAAATG
Organism: Henosepilachna vigintioctopunctata; assembly: GCA_030704895.1. Taxonomy (NCBI): domain Eukaryota; kingdom Metazoa; phylum Arthropoda; class Insecta; order Coleoptera; family Coccinellidae; genus Henosepilachna; species Henosepilachna vigintioctopunctata. The sequence continues at coordinate 248,495 of JARQZJ010000015.1, forward strand.
TTTTTAAACAATTCAGAATTGAGATGAAAACATGAATGAAAATTACAAATCGATCCTACATTTTTGAATTGATGAATTTCATAGTCTGATTTCAAACAATCAAATTTTTTTTATTTGTATTAACTATTTGCTGTTCTCGTAAATTTCCACAATTTCAAGAACGTTATCATGCATTTCTCAACAAAGACACTAATACTTAGGTTAAGTTTATTGAAAAATATACTCAATATATTATAGGTTATAGATAGAATGTAGTTAATTGCATTCATCATTTCTGTTTTATTCACACTTGTATTTAAAAGCATTTTTGATATTCAAAGTAATAATGGGAAAAAATATGGAGGGCTACTCTTATAAATGGAATTCTGTATTAAATTACTTTCAAATCAACAAGCATTACTTGTAAATACTATCATTCTAAACTCACACCTTTAATGAAGATACTTTTTATCATCACTCCGATTTCAAGCCTTACCTCTTCTACATTTCCTCACGAGGTTACTTTTCCTTTTCTCAGACATTATATATCAGAGGAATTAAACTCTGTGAAATTAATAGGCCCGTGGCGGCTGTTGTTATTCAGTGCAAAAATGCTCAAATTGACTGAATTTCAATATAACACTTAATTTACCGAAAAAATAACAAATAGTACACAGCGAAAATTGGATAACCTTGGCTACTCAAAAGAATTGTAAATACTGAAGGGTTTTTACCACTGCATACAGAATCAGTAGCGCTCGAATAACTCTCATAATACAAAGGCACCTAATTCCGACCACTGATGCTTATGATTAAATGAATCGTTCAAAAGATAATGAAATTATTCAAAACTTAATTTGAAAAATGGTTTTTCTGAATGGCTATATACTCTAATTTTAAGAGATGTACATTATTTTATCCTACTATGACTCGATCATTTAAATATTTGATGTTGAACTGAAACGATTGGAAATTAACCGAAGGCACCGTTTACCGACCGGCTGACAACAACTATCCCTGTATCCGACCACTGAGGATCCTGATTCCGACCGACCATATTCACCTACTAAAATAAACTTTACGGTTTATAAAATCATTGTGAATACCGTGAAAAAAATTATTATATAATTGGGTCAAAAAATAAATTGAAAAAAAGGTTCAGTATTCATTAGGAATTAAGTTATATCGGCAATGAGTGCAATAAAAGTCAGAAAAATAACGAAAATTAACTCATATAAAATGAAAAAAAATTCAATTACAATTTTAAATGATGATTGAGGAATAATTATTAAATTGTTCATTATTAAATATAATAAAAGAAATAAATGAATACACGTATTGTTTTTCTTAAGCAGCTCATTTATTTTAGGAACAAGTCCCACGACTGGATATGAGTGCAAGACTCTCGATTTTACATTTGATTTCGTTCATGTCATAAACTAGAATATCATCTTTATCTGGCCATTTTCAGAAGTTTCCGCTCATCGTCATTGAGTTTATCATCAACCTCTTCAATGGCTATCTTTTTTTTCACATTTAATTTGACACGAACTGCACCCTCTCGTAGCTTTTGTTGAAATGCACAGCTTTCCGTTAAGATCTTAGAGACAGACATTGACATCTAGCACAGGATGATTTTATGAAGACAGCTCTATTTTACAACTGTTGGTCGAAGTTTTGAATATTTTAAATAAAATATTCAAAAACGTAAATGGTCGTATACAGTAGGCCGGTCGGCAACCGGTGCTTTCACGTAATATCCGACCCGAGGATCCTGATTCCGACCAGATATTCTCACCTTTTAATAGTGGAAATTGTCACTCCAATTACAAAGAATCTATTTAAGTTAGCCTCGGTCGCATACAGGTGTATTAAACAGAGATAGTATTTAGAATATATAACTGAATACGAAACACTTAAAGAAAAACTCTAAAATAAAAAATTAACATCATCTACAAAGTGCAAAATTCTGTTACCGACCAATTGGTCGGAATGAGGAAATGCTCATATTTTATAGTGATTCGCATTCCGTCCATTATTATTTGATCGATAAATCAATGAAAATATGTAATTTTTGATTACATGTTGAAATTTTATGTTAGAAAGATATAGTTGTAAAGATATTACAATATCATAAGTATGTAAATATGTATAATAAACAAAAAATGTGAGTTTGAAAAAAGGAACCTTATTTCGATTTTGTTCGAAATTAGAAAAATAGTGGAAATTGAAAGTTCCATTGCAAAGAATCTATTAAAGTTAGCCCCGGTCGTATACAGGTGTTTATACAGAGATAGCGTTCAGAATATATAACTCAATAGAAAACACAAAAAAAACTGGAAACATATAAAATTAACATTATCTACAAAGTGCCAAAACTCATGTTACCGACCGAGTGGTCGGAATGAGGAAGGCTCATATTTTATAGGGCTTCTCATTCCGTCCATTATTATTTGATCGATAAATCAATGAAAATATGTAATTTTTGCTTACATGTTTAAATTTCATGTTAGAAAGATATACTTATCCCGTTTAAAAAAACGGGAGTCCTATTTCGATTGTGTAAGAAATTACAAAAAAGTGGAAATTGAAAGTCTGATTGCAAAGAATCGATTAAACATAGCCCCGGTGGGAAACAGGTGTTTTATGCAAAGATAGAGTTCAGAATATATAACTGAATACCAAATACCTACAAAAAAATTGGAAAATAGAAAATTAACATTATGTTCGAAGTGCCAAAACTCCTGTTACCGACCGAGTGGTCGGAATGAAGAACCCTCGTATTTTATAGGGTTCCGTATTCCGTCCATTATTATTTGATCGATAAATCAATGAAAATATGTACTTTCTGCTTACATGTTGAAATTTTAAGGTCTCAATGAATCAATAAAGCATTTGAAATTAAAAAACTCAGAACTTATCACAGCATTCTTAGGAAAAATCGAGATGTTTGTTTTCACTAATTTATGTGTTTTTGAGATCAATACGGGCGCTCTCGTACATTTTGTTGAATTGAACCGCTTTGCGTTAAAATATAAAAGAGAAGTCTTGATATGTGACATATGATGAGTAATTCTATTAAATGCTTTCTATTCACAACTTGGTCGAAATTTGGATGTTTTAAAGTAGAAAAACCAAAATGGTCGGATACATGAGACCGGTCGGCAAACGGTGCTGTTACTAACACAAAGACAAATTCTGAAATTCTCTATATTCGGGAAAATATTGTGGTATCAAGGGTTGACACAAATCACTCCATATATAAATCCACGATGATATCTTGAATTCGTTTAGTCGGCAAAAAATCTATTGTTATATTCGAACCCACCTGAAGTACATGATGCAAACAATGATGTGGAGTAGCACGTTCACCAAATGATAGCCCATGGGTTTCAGTTGCCATAACAAATAATTCCAGCGAAATGTCAGAACGCACAATGGCCTATAGGACTTGTGGCTTTGTTCCTGAAAAAGATCGAATCTCTTGAGCAAAGATTGTTCAAGTGTTTTAACGAGTGAAAAATTGATTCCGCGTTTCAACGCAATTGAAATTTACTTTCAACGCTGAAATAATTCAAATAAAACCTTCGAAATAAAATGGTTATATTTGAATAATTTCAAAAAGTATTCGAATCGAGCTCACAATCAGTAAAATAATCCGTTTTTCAAATATATTTCCTGCTGTATAAGTCATTTTTATGTTTTTGCGCCAAGTTTACGACCCATTTTCTACTGAATATTAGCATTTTTATAATAAAACATTTTTTCGTTATTTCCACAGGGAGTGTTGACTTTTTCGATGAGGTTTTTTTAAAGTTGTTTCTGTAAATCAAACTAACTCATTTCGTATAATTAAAAATGATGATCTAAATTCTACAAAATGCTTCAAGACATGGACATATATTTCGGGCGATTATCAGGAGTGTAATTACTTTTATATTGTAGTTTGAGTTAACTCTTGATAATGGATGAGTAGCTCGAAACATATGTCGAGAATTCATTCAAGAATTTTGTAAGGTTAACCAAGTGTCTTAGATTGAAAGATGCATTTCAGAATAGTATCACTTGTTAGGGAATAATTTGAAAAAAACTAAGTAGTTTATAATTTTCACTTTAATTCGGTCAAACATGAAAATATAGTTTCTATAGTTATGACGGGTCGTTTGTAAATGATAAACTTACAGTTTATCATCTACATCTGATGAAGCCACTGTTTTAGCAGAAAAACATTGTCATGTTTGACTGAATTAAAGTGAAAAACACAAACTACTTAGTGTTATTCAAATTATGTTGTTAAATTTTCATCAAGTGTCGGCCCAATCGATCAGTCTTTATGAATAAATTGACTTTAAAACTAACCTAGTGATTTTCGCTATATTTTGTTGAAATGAACACTGTTTTTTGACCAACCAATGGATATACACTATCACGATACACATTTATATAATACACTTTACTATTCGTGAATCATATAAAGCAGAAAGAGCCATAATTGTTATTTTCAACAAAGTATAGTGAAAATGTCAAAAAAAACTCGAAATGTCTATAATTTATTATCTGGAAAAAAATCGATAGTAGACATATCAATCGAAAGGAATCCAAAACACGAAAGTTCGCTTGAACAGAAATTTAAATTTTCTCATATTTCAAATAATAGGTACGCATGACGCGCGTCAATATTGATTTAGTGAAGAGAAAGTTGTACTAAGAAACACGCGTCATGCTCATTATTTAATATATGAAATTTGAAAAAAAATTTTTTCATTATGCAGTATATTGGATTGCTCTCTCGTCAATTAGTTGTCTTTTGGGAATCTATCAGTTGATGATCTTATCAACTGATAGCCGAAACTCTAGGTTTCAATTTCGGCACTAGCATTAGAAGTACGGCCTAATGAGTATCTCTTAAGTAATGTATTCTTCCTAGTTAAACCTCTTCATCGAACCGTTAAAAACCGCAAATAATATTCATCCAGAATATGTATATTGTTGGCTTATGTGTGTGAAACTGATGGTAGATCTGGAAAAAATGAGTTTTGAGATGTGATGTTTGGTGATTGTTGTGTGTTTATCTTATGAGTGTTATTTGTGAGGTTTATTGAGTTGTGAATAGAATTATAATGTTTAATGTCTGTTCTTTCATTCGATGTGTTTTCTAAATTTTTACGAATGTGTAACATTTCTAAAATTTTTCTACTTTTTTGTCCCTTTCAATTGCCAAAACCTTCGTATTTTTGTAATCAAAATTGTGTTTCTCTGTTATGTCATGTTTATGTAAGGCAGTTATTTGAGTTTTTGCGTATTTATGCGCTTTGATTCTTTCTTCGAGATTTTGTGATGTTTGTCCGATATAGCTTTTATTGCAATTGTTGCACGGTATATTATAAACCGTATGAGTTTTTTTTGAGTTACAGTTTTACTTTTTAATTTTGTATATATTCCTTCATTTACTCAGAAAAAAACTCATACGGTATATAATTTACCGTGTAACAATTGCAATAAAAGCTATATCGGACAAACATCACAAAATCCCGAAGAAAGAATCAAGGCGCATTAATACGCAAAAACTCAAATAATAGCTTTAAATAAACATAAAATAACAGAAAAACATGATTTTGATTACGAAAATACGAAGATTTCGGCAACTGAAACGGACAAAAAAAGTAGAGAAATTTTAGAAATGTTACACATTCGTAAAAATTTAGAAAATTCAGTTAATGAAAGAACAGACATTAAACATCTTAATTCTATTTACAACAAGTTGATAAAACTCACAAATAACACTCACAAAATAAACACACAACAATCACCAAACATCACATCTCAAAACTCATTTTTTCCAAATCTACCTTCAGTTTCACACACATAAACCCACAATATACATATTCTGGATAAGTATAAAAAACTATATGTAATTATATATATGTAATTATAAATCACACTTATTAGAATCACCTGGCTCACCATGAGGAAACGTTATCAAAAATAAAGTTTTGCATATCACAAAAATACTGTTATTGCTAAAAACATACAAAATAAAATATCTCAATTAGGCAATAAATCAATTTCAAGAAATATATATATATATATATATATATATATATATATATATATATATATATATATATATATATATATATATATATATATATATATATATATATATATATATATATATATATATATATATATATATATATATATATATATATATATATATATATATATATATATATATATATATATATATATATATATATATATATATATATATATATATATATATATATATATATATATATATATATATATATATATATATATATATATATATATATTTGTTTATTCAACTTTTTGTTATCATCACAACTCATACATCGTCGTAAAAATTATAGAAAGTAGCGAAACTAGTGTGTAAATTTCTATTCTAGTCAAAGCCTTCTCAACCTATCAAAATGCTAACCCTTGAAGAAACTGTAGCACTCTTCACTACAACCAAGAAATTTTCAGATCATTTGAAACCGTTCAATCAATTCTCGAAAACAAAATACTTATCTTTCAGTGTCCACATAACAATATTCTTCTTGGACAATTTGGTATGTGTATATTATTACTAGAATTTATGTTTATTCATATGTCTACAATGCCAATTTTCTCCCTACCAATTCTCCAAGCACTATCCTGAATATAAGGGTACATATCAAAATATCAAAACAAGTGATTTTCAAGGAAGATAAAGTCATAACACAACCAGAAATGATAATGGAACCCGTATGGTGTTCAAATTCAATTCTCGTAATTCAATAAAGAGCCCAATAATTGATTAGGGTTGGAAATTCAACTATAATTACAAACATTATTCTGCTATTTCACCATTTAATGAAGCAAGTCCTATCTACTATTCCTATTCTTTTAATGAGCATTCATAACTAACCATTTCACTCTTCTTTTGTCGTTTGGTATCCTTTCAATAATATGAAAATTTGATGTGTATAAATTTTTCGAATGCTTCACACTATCGATGATTGCGTTGCCAAAAAACAATGAGGAGATTACAATGATTATCTGAATGAACACACAAGCAAAACTAGAAGTTCTGGCTTGTGGAAAGTTACACATGCAAGTTTTATTGGCTTTGCGATGGAACAGTTGCCATAATAATACAACTTACAACCGGAGTAATATTAAGTTATCATCTGAAGAAGTCGACGCTAACTCGTCACGTTATATACAATAAAGTTGTTAATCAAATTCAAATGTTTGAATTATGCCTTAGATATTATCCGGGTGGAATGGAATGTTCAGTCATACTGTAGCGGAACTACCTCCAATTCGGACTGAATTGGTGAACACCTTTCAACTTTGGATCCAAGGCACAACAATATGATCCTACGTCAGCTCATGTCCAGTGGCAGAAGAACTGTTGTCTCCATGTAGAGACCAACGAATCATAAGCACCTACCTTTGTGCAGCTCATAGTGCACAATTAGGTTTCATAACGATACGAAAGCCAATTATGTGGCATTTAATACATAGCCTACAGAACATGAGAAACAATCGGTTCAGTAAGTTGACACAATGAAATCCTGGAAAAGCCTTACTGTGAGTAACTTCAAGCTACTACATTGAAAAAAATTCTGGAAGCAGAATTACTGAAATTTCTTAGGAAATATCATGGATTCAATGATAATAAACTAACTAAGGAACTGAATGAATACTTTGTGACGCTATTCGATCTAATGAAATCTTATGAAATTTAACGACACACACAGACTTCTTCCACCATTATAGTTTCTGGATTCGATTTTGACACAAAGGACTTCTTGTGTTGAACATGTAGTCACACTACATCGAAAGGAATACAAAACTTACCAACAAAAATCTCACTTCCATAGTTTTTTTAGAATTTTTCAAGAACTACCTATACGTTTTTGAAGCGATACTCTCCAAGGAAAAGGTTGAAGCAGTAAGAGACGAAGACAGATAACACCTTTCAAATTTCCTTCTTATTTTGTGAAAGGATCCCAGATATTTCTTTTGAGTTCTCAAGACCTGTAAAGCAGTTTCAAGAAATTTATTCAACCCTGTTTTTAATTTCCGAGAAACAGGATTTGTCATTTTCTTGGATGATGGATGAGAAATTGCAGAAAACATTTTTTCTGTACGACTTAATGATTTTTCATAAGCTTATCTCCAGATAAGACCAAACAGTAGAAATTTGTTGTTCTGTGTTATTCATTCATTTCCAGTAAAGGTATAATGAAAATAATCTAACAGTACTGTATTAGCATGATTATTCTTAATAATTCAAAAAAGTTTTTCTGAGATTTTCTAAAATATCAAGCAAAATTTTCCTACGTGCTGAAGTAAGCCACGGCAAACGTTATAGCTACAAGATAAAAAAAAATAATAAAATGCCAAAACTTTTTACAAACAACCCCAAATCACCTATGCTGAGCCCAAATCTTATCACGCCAGCATCATTAGAAGCGGCGGCCTACAAATTCTCCAAATTGCCGTTGTTTACTTTGGATTACTCGGTGTTTTTCTAGCGTGAGTTATGAGATGTGTTGTGAATTTGAAATTTTATTATGAAAACCCATATTTTAAATTAATATTTTGTGCTTCAACTTTGCTGATAAAGTATTGTTTAGATTACAAATTGATAAATATCAAACACAATAGCTTGAAGCCTGCGAATATACATACTATAGCTCACCAAAGTATTCTGCTCTTCATATCTGCGATAAATCTGAAAGTGAGGAAGGATTCAAAAGAAACTTACGCCTTTAATTATGATCATCGTTCTTTACACCGTGATATCAGAATTGGGATTTATTATTCTAACTAGTGCTGAATTTATATCAACCAAAAAACAATCCAAATAAAAGCTCAGATTATGTCGCGGTATTCCACTTTGAATTAGGTATGTCGTTATATGCCATTAAATTGGTTCTTCGACATGCACATATTTCGCTATTTTGATAATGAATTCAATCAACACTACCTGTGTTTTCAAGCTAGGATCAAGGGTTTATGGCGATGCTTTTGAATCATTTGCATTCCACTTTTATTGAATTTATCAACTACCAGTAAGTAGTTAGATTATTTAGCTAATCATTTACTTCTGCCATACTTCAACCATTAGGTAACTAGTTACAGTAAAACTGGTTAAACACATTTTCATTTGTAAGGCAGAAATACCGAAATGTATTTGACTCAATTTAATATGTCAAATTATGAAACTTAGAGCAGTACTTTTATTCCATACTGCTATACTTAATAAGATGAAACAGTTTGAGTCAACGTTAAAAAGAGACATACAGCTGTCAAAAAATAGGCACAGACATAAAATTGGTTCAAACCAGTTTCATGTTATAATTTGAGGATGTATCAAACAGAACTTTCCTCTGAATATGTCCTTCAGATACTATATCTCCATCTCTTGTTTATAAACATTTTATTCGCATAGTTTATAGTTATGTTTCACTAATATAACTTTACATTTGCGCTTTCTTCCCATTTTAAAATTGTATTAATCGAGAGTTCATTAAATATTCTGACTTAGTTCACTTATCGTTGTTTATAATAGGTGAACGAGTTTCAATATTGAAAAAATAATTACCGACACAATAAACGAAATTAAATACGTAACTCCGCGAAGGTTCTTGAGAGAAATATTTTTGAGAACATGAAAACAACGCGATAATTAAACTGACAAACTCATACTGCTTTAAATTCCATTCTGAGAATGAGTGGGATTCAACAATTTTCAATCCTATAGAGCATCTCGCTCAGCATTCCTAGGTTTAATTTCTCTTTTCATTTTATTGCCTTCCAGAGCGAAGTTAATTTTCACAGCAGCGTTTCTCTGAATTTTTTTCTAGTTGAAATATTTCAGCGAATAAAAACATCACGCTTTATATAAACATTGCATATTTTACGTCTATTGTTATAACATTTGTCTCATTCCAATGACATAATAAGTGACTACTTCTTTATCAATAATTGATCAGGTCGGAAACAAAAATAGATAGTTACTCATAATGAAAAACACTTTAAGTAATAATATCATATGACGTATACCTCACAGTTCACGTCTTAAGTAGTTACTCGACGTCTATGACCGCCTGTATGTCATTCATGTATGACTTGTTTTTATTTACAATCATAAATAAATATTTATAGATTTTTATCTGCATTTATTTTGCAACCGAAAAAGGAATAGGTAGTACCCACTTCGAAACTCTCGTTTAAAAATAATAATTTGTAGCAATTTAAGTATATCAATAGTATTTCATGAACATTAAGTGAACTTCGTTTATATTCTGGATATGTCTATTTTTTATAATCATTACTTGTTTCCATTAAAAACTTGAAAATATCATTTCAGCTTTTTTGAACTCAATATTTCAAAGTTATTGTGCTTATAGTTAAAAGATTCTGGAAATATACCCTTCAAGTGACAAAAACCAAATTATATTTCAGTTTCAACAATAAATAAAAAAGTTTCGAAATATGTGTACTAACTGAAAAGGATTTTCCAAATTTGATGTGTTATATATAATCTTCCGTTTTCTCCAACGTAAACTGATACTAAAACTATCAGTTCTTAACAAAAGAATATGGAAATGATTTCTGAAATTTCGATTTTGTCTTAATTGGATTCTTTCTTTGTAAGTCATTTCACAAATTATACTTCGCAGTAACTGCTTGATTACAACAAAAACAGAATGAATAAATTCGCTGTTAAATTAATTTCCTTGAAAGTATATAAAGATCTATTAATACAAGGGAGCTTAGCTTCAACTGGTAATTACTTAACATAAAAACAGATTTAATACCTTCTTCTCGAGTTACAGCAGTTGAATGTAAAATAATATTCATCTGACATTTTTCATTTTAAGTTGTAATCACAACAAGAGGTAACTAATGCCGTTTTTGATTTTCTAAATGAATTCATTTCGAAACTGTGGAAGCTTTGAGCTTCACATATTTAAAATGTCAGAATTATCTGAGAAATTAGCGAAAACTGGCAATGAATAAATTTTCCCCGAAAAATTTCTGTAAAATTTATTTCAGCTGAAATTGAAATTTTCTATGAATATTTTTTTGAAGACGTACTACTTAACCTGTGTATCAAAAAAATCGAAAGAATTGATTGGTAGAAAATGTCGAATACTACTGTAATAACCTCCTCATAATGTTATCATAAAATGAAAAAAAAAACAAAATCATAATATTCATACACTTTATTAAAATAAAATATAAATTAAATATCACTATATATGTCTACCTATCACCTCTAATTTCCTGTATTCTTACCTTGTACATCGGAGTTCCCCAAAAATCATTTAAAAATATATTTATCATTGGCGAATGAGGTCGTAGATCTCTATTGTCTTTAATTGCACTGATATCATCAAATACAAAACCACAATAGGCGCTGTTATAGTAACATAAGATACAGGTTAAAGTAATCACTCCACTTAGAGCATGTTTAAGAGCCATCTCAAGAAATTTAGAAAATAAAGAAATCGGTTATCAAACTACACGCTCAATGTGTCCATTTCCTACAAGCATTTTCTTCAGTTTTGTTCTATCAAGTCGAAAATTGCTGGATTTGGCACACGAACAAGCCTCAGTTGATTGTACGATAAACAATAAACCTCTTCATCATTTTGATGACGTCAACTTGACCTGGGGAACTTTCAGAATTACACTTCACCGGTTATCAGAATACTTTCACATAAGAACCAATATTGACAATGTTAATTATAAGAGTGCACGTATATTATAACACGCTCTGCGAGTTGCCAATCCAATACTGAATTGGTGGTTCAATTCGTACAGTGAAGAGATTCGAAAGTTGTGCCGTGCTACACTGCGTCTGTGCCTCACGTGACCTAGTGGTATTGTTGCCTATGCCCAGGCGCATGCAGAATCGACTCCAATACGTATATGGCGAAGCGAACGTCAAACAACCCCTGCATATTATGGGATGAATGAGAAATGACACAAAACACCGGTTGTTATTCTAATGCAAAATTCTTGAGGTTCTTGCTGTTATTACGTTGTAAAATTGAGGATATTTTATTGGGTTCTTTTTAATCGATATCAGGGCAGTTTGGACACGACTTCAAGTGTTTACTGATAGAATATTCGATTATAATGCAGGAGTTATTAAATTGAGGTGTAAAAAGAACCTACATAACGGTTATTTATTATTGCGTGTTAATGTCAGAAGACAGGTTTTTGAAGGAACAAGTTACTTTTAAAGTGTACCATTAGTTATGAAGTATATCACAATTGTAAACATATAGGAAGTTAGTATATTTATCATTCCAAATGAAATTGGATTAGAAAACGAAAAAAATAATTTCATAAAAGCATCAAAATATTTTTGACATAATACATCTTCAAAATATTTTTTTTCTTCAATTCAGCTTAGTTAGGTGAAACTTTTTTTATGAAAGCCATAAATCGAAATCTTCTAGTCTTTCTTCATAGCCTGCTTTTTATCATCAAATAAACAATTTTGAAGATCAATATAGTTTTAGCGGAATTGACAATACACACATATATTTATAAGGGGTGTTCCAAAGTTAATGCCAGATTTGAATGTTGTGAAAAATTTTTGAATTTTTTGTTGTAAACATTCCAACACCCCCACTGTTGAGACATTGCTTAAACATATACTAAACCTAATTTGCTGCAAAAATAAGAATTTTTGACATTGGTTAAACCTTTAGTTAGAATATCAGCAACCATCTCATTGGTGCTTATATATTGGACATCAATCAGTTTTTGATCTACACAATCTCTAATAAAATGATGTCTCACATCAATGTGCTTAGTTCTGCAGTGATTGGATTGGTTGGCAGACAATTTCTGGGCAGCTTGATTGTCATTGAAAACAACAATCTTGTCTTTGAAATGAAAAAGTTCAAAAAGCAGATTTTCAAATATATTGCCTCCTTAGCTGCTTCACTTAAGGCCATGTACTCTGCCTCAGTACTCGATAAAGCAACTGTCTTTTGTTTTGTGCTTTGCCATGAAATGGCACCTCCAGATAATCTGAATACAAAACCGGTATAAGACCGTCTGTCATTTTTATCATTTGCCCAATCCGCATCAGCAAATCCCTGCAAATCGATATCATTCTTAAAATATTTCAATTTCAATTTCTTTGTTTGTTTCAAATATCTCAATATTCTCTTAGCACTTTGCCAATGTACATTAGTATACTTGTTATTGTATTGACTCAAGAAACTAACTGAGAAAGCAATATCTGGACGTGTTAAAATAGCCAAGTACATGAGACCTCCGATCAAGTTCTGATATGGAATATTGGGATCACAAATATTCTCATCAACCTTATTGAAATCTAAACTTGTATCTAAGGGCGTTTTCATCCCTTTACATTCTGTCATTTTAAATTTTGACAGTAGACTATCAATGTAACTTTCTTGATCTAAATATAAACATTTGTTGTCTTTGTCTCTGGTTATTTTTACACCTAAAATTTGTTTAGCATGTCCTAAATCTTTCACCTTAAATTTTGACTTTAAGCAACTTTTCAAATTAACAGACTCATTGATATCATTTGAAAAAACAAAAAAATCGTCTACATATAGAGCTATTATGGTAATGGACTCCTTTTTTCTTTTATAGTACAAACATGGCTCATGTTGAGACTTTAAATAATCTAATGACAATAAAATTTCATCTACTCTCATGTACCAAGCTCTAGAAGCTTGCTTCAAGCCATAAATAGCTTTTTTCAATTTGAATACATGGTTTTTAAAACCCTTTTTGACAAAACCTTCTGGCTGTCTCATATATACAGTTTCTTCAAGAAAACCATTGAGAAAAGCAGTAGTTACATCTAAGTGAGTAATATCTAAATCTAATTTAACTGATAAACTCAGAAGGAGTTTCAACGTAGAGTGTCTCACTACAGGAGCAAAAGTTTCTTTATAGTCAACGTTTTCTTTCTGTGTGTAACCTTTTGCCACTAACCTCGCACGATACACTACACTATTGTCATTTCCACTCTTTAATTTATATACCCACTTGCACTCAACAACAGTTCCTTCTTTCGGTGGTTTCACTAACTCCCACGTATCATTTTCTTCAAAGGAATGCATCTCGTTAAGCATGGCCACTTTCCACTTTTCTGCATCGGGACTTGATAATGCTTCTGGTACAGTTAAAGGAACATCTTCCAAGATTGTCTCTACATAACCTGGTGAACAAAGATATGTGACATGATCAGGATATATTTTGGTTTTAGGCTGTCTAGTTGATCGTCTAACTTGTTCGACATCAAGTGTGACATCTTCAGGGATATAATCAGCATCTGACTGGTCATTTATCTCTGCATCGATTTGATTACTTTCATCAGAGCTTGAATCCCCCACTGAATCTTCATGTTCGAAGAGTTCATTACTGTGTTCTTGGATGATCACTTTAACCTCAGGGTGCCTCTCATCAATAGTCACATCTCTGCTGGTTACTATCTTTCTTGTAGTTGGATCATATAGACGAAAGCCTTTTATGTTTTCAGAATAGCCAACAAATATCATGCTCGTAGCTTTCTTGTCCCACTTTCGACGTTTCTCCTTAGGTATATGGACCATAGCTTTGCTACCAAAAATTCTCAATTTTTCAACATTTGGTTTCCTACTATGCCAAACCTCATAAGGTGTTTTGTTATCCAAACATGATGTTACTGACCTGTTTATCAGAAATACTGCTGTGTTAACAGCTTCTGCCCAAAAAGATTTGTCGAGGCCTGCATCAAACAACAAACATCTACTTTTTTCAATTATAGAACGATTCATTCTTTCACTTAATCCATTTTGTTGTGGCGTGAAGGGATTTGTCTGCTGATGAATAATTCCACAGTATCTCAGGAAATTTTCAAATTCAATACTACAAAATTCACCTCCACCATCAGTTCTCAAAATTTTTAGTTTTTCATTCTTCTGATTTTCCACTAACATTTTGAATTCTTTAAATCGTTGGAAAGCTTCATCTTTGCTTTTTAGGAAGTACACAAAAACCATACGACTGTAATCATCTTCTAAAAGTAGAAAGTACTTACTTTTTCCTAGTGATAACATTTCCATTGGTCCACATAAGTCTGCATGTATTATTTCTAAGAAAGCAGTTGCTCTATGGCCTTTGTTAGAGAATGGTAATTTGGTTTGTTTACCTTCACAGCAAACTTCACAAAATTTCTTCGATACCTTTCCATTAATTTGTAAACCATCTACAGTATCTTTATCATTCATTATTTGTAAGTTTTTGTAATTCATATGTCCAAACCTGCGATGCCAAGTCTCATCATTAACTGCTAGATTTACAGAAGCACTGGGACAACTTTGCAGTGTATCTTTCTCATAGTTCAATTTGAACACATGACCCAAAGAGTCTGCAGTAGCCACTACCTTTCCCAGTTTATTGGTGATGATACAACCATTTTCTGTAAATTCCACTTTATTGCCATTTTTGATAATTTGGCCTACTGACAAAAGATTGGTTGTTATACCTGGGCAATAATAAACATTATCAATCTTAATGCTATGTTCTTCTTTCCCAATAACTGTTTTGATATACACAGTACCATAAATTGAAGTTGTCATTTTCGATTTATTAGCAACTGTTATTTCCTTTACTTTTCCATCTGTTTTGATGTTCTGTAACCAATCCTTTCTAGCAGTAAGATGTACACTCGCTCCAGAATCTACATAAATATCACTATCATCGAACTGTCCACTCATGAATATTGCATTAAAAGCATTCATGTCTTCTACAGTTGAAGTTTTAGACTTCGAATTTTTAGGGTTATGTTTTTGTCTGTTTGGGCATTTTGTTACAAAATGACCACGTTCTTACAACCATAACATATTACGTCATATTTATTTGTTTTGTTTTGGAACTTCTTGTTACCTGTGGTACCCTCTTTTGGATATTTCCGGAAAGTTCCTTTAGCTACGAATGCTCCATTTGACGGTCCGCTACTACTACCATCTGTCTGCATGTCTAGCAGTTTAGTTTTGATAGAATCTGTAGTTATATCCAAACCACTGTTTTCTATAGCCATTATCATTGGAGAAAACTTTTCTGGAAGACCAGCTAAATTTTCAATTCCTACTACTTATAAATATTCGATATCTATAACTTTCTGTCGATAGTTTTTTTGACAAATTATTTAAAAGAGCATTATAGCAGAGTTGGCTATGTGAAACATGAACAATGCAATTCAACATGAATACGATTCAACATTCTTTAATATTCATCCTTAGAAGGATAATCCGATATTCGCTAACATTGATTCCCAGAAGGAGACTGAAGACATCGCAGTGTTCATGTTTCACATATATAGCCAGCTCTGCTATAATGTCCTTTTCATTAATTTGTCAGAGAAATTTTCGAAAGAAAGTTATAGTGTACTTTGATAGCGAATATATATATATATATATATATATATATATATATATATATATATATATATATATAATATGTATACTCAGTGTTTAACTGGGTTTAGAATCTAATACAGAAAAATAAGTAATCTCTTCAGTATTTTCTTTAATATTATATTAACCCCGATAATCCTTAATAAAAATGAATATTTTTATATAAAGGAACCTTCATTTAAGGAAAGTTGTTTGTAATGGTATGATATTAATTTCAGAAATGATCAGTAGTGGTCGAAAACGTCGATGAGGGATGAATAAATAAAGTACTCAGAACATTATCGATTATTTATTATTATGCATGGGCACTACTTATGGCCACTAAGAACTCATTTGTGATCGATGTCATTGAGGTTTCAAGATATGATCTTTCGGAATATTTATTTTCGATACGGATTCCATGCAAAATGAATTTATTTCAGCAATCAATAAAAAAATTATTTATTGGTTGAGGCTTTCGCGGCCAGTCGTTGAACTAGTGTTGTCCTGGTTCGGGTCTAAGGGCCGTCGTCGGTTGGAATTTCTTTTGTGCGAGTGGCGAGCTTCTTTGAGTGGCGAGCTTCTTTAATTCTTTTTTTTTTGTATCAAACATCGAAATTTCCCAATTTAGGTCATTTTATTCTGCTTGTAGCCATGCATTTTTCCTAGTCCTGGTCAATTAAAAAATTATTGCGTAACGAAATAGTGATACTTATTATTAATATTTATTGAAATGAAGAACTGATAATCATTTTTTTCATCAGCCATTACCCCATTCATATAATGGCCATAAGTGATTGCCGTGCCTATACAATAACAATTGAAAGAAATTTAACACAGGTGATTTCTGTCATTTTACTACCCATAATCTATTTTATCTATGTCGAAATTACAAATATTTTTTCATTGATCAACTAACGGTCTCCAAATAAATGTGACTTGATGTCAGTGACTACTAATACTAACACCTTAACTTTTTATCTTTTTTTTGAAGTAGGATGTATTCGTCAATTCATTTATATGCTTTTTCTTGAGTCTAGCTGTCACTATAATTTCGAGGCGCAACAATTAAAAGTCTTGTATTTCGTTTCAAAGTGTTGACCCCCCTCATTATTCGATCTGAAATCTTCCATTTAACGTTGAAATTGGCACGTCATTCAATCAAAAGCCTCTTGAACTTGACATTTTTGTTGTGAGGAATTTAGTGTTCTCAATTTTTCGTGATATTTTTGTTATATTCATGTTCCTACATGATTTTTCTGTTTTTTATTCAGCATCTTGAATCGGCATTGGCCTGATGCAGGACTTTTCCATATTCAATCCTTCAAATGTCATGATATTCTTGCAGAATTTTTGATACGATTTTGCACTCCATTGGTTTTAATTCTTATAATCGAGGTTTCTCTCCCTAAGTTATTTAAATTCATCGAGTCATTATAATAAACCAGTTCATCTGAAATTCGAATATAACCATGGATTAATTCTTTCCAAACGAAATTAACTTATTGAATTTCTGCGCTCCTGACTTGAATTTTTGAAGAGAGCGATACATATTATCTTCTCTTTCAACAGTGGGAGTTACACCATTTTTAAATTCGAAAAAATTAACATGAAGTTAAAGAAATGAGCAAAGAATCTTCGCCAGATTAGTTATTTTATGTATATTAGGTATTATATATATATATATATATATATATATATATATATATATATATATATATATATATATATATATATATATATATATATATATATATATATATATATATATATATATATATATATATATATATATATATATATATATATATATATATATATATATATTTATTTCCAGTGTTTAATTGGGATTGCAGTCTAGGACAGGAAAATCAGTTACCTCTTTAGTACTTTCCAAGCTTTCGAAAATGTTTATTTTCTTCTTCAGGGCTAAAATAGTACAAAAATTAACAGTTTACATAGCAAGGCACTATAAAAAGTTTTTTCTTACAATTACTGTGAAGTTAGTCCGAAAGTACATTAGTTTTTTGAATTTTGAAAATAAGTACAAGTGTTCCCAAATGCATTGGGTTGGAATATTACTGCATTCTACGTGCTAGGTAGTGGAAGGATTTGATAGTGAGGCAACGATTTCAACCTCCAAGCATCTTCTTGTGACTTCAAGCGGAAGATCGTAGAGTAATGAATACTCTACAATTCCATCTGTAGAAATCAGTAGAAAACACCTCTCTCGGATTACAGATTTTATTTTATTTTATTTTATTCCATCACTTCGATGGACGTGGTGCGACTGACGAGTTCCTTGCAGAACGAAACATATATGTCTCGCACTTCCATCAGGTGTGGCATCGATTTCAATATTTCTCTAACATTTGTCCCTTGAAGGATGATGGAGACATCACATCGTACCTACACGTTCACATATCTAGGTCTACTATAACATTCTCTTGATTAATTTCAATTTTTCAAATGAATGTTCTAGTGTTCATTTTCTTAAATATTTCATTCAGTGCTATAAGCACAAACAATTTTCATTTCTTATATATATATATATATATATATATATATATATATATATATATATATATATATATATATATATATATATATATATGCTCTTTAAAACTTTTGTATCAAATTTTCTAATTTCACTGATCAGGTGCTCTTTTCCAGAAAGAGTCCTTCAGGACATTTTCAGAGATTCATTCTCAAAATTTTCTAACCATAACTCGGCATTATCATTCCTACCGTTATAATTATCTACAATGAAATTCTTAGTAATGTCATTTAAGTTTAACTGTGGCTTGTTTGAACTAAGTGTCTCCACTATTTTTCTTATTATTTCTGAAATATCTAAAAATGGAATTTCAGGTATCTTATTTATTTCTTCAACAACTTCTTCTGAATAATAATCCTTGTAAACAGGATCAAAATCAGAATCCAGGTAGAAATTGGCTATTTCTCTAGGTAGTTCTACTGAAATATTCCGAAACTCACCACATTTCTTTATAGATTTACAAATCTTTGTCATCTTGTTGATGGCTAACAATTCTGCATGCAATTTCAATTCTTGAAGTTCCACAGGAAAAAGGTGCATTTTTTCTCTTCCATTATATTTCTATATAATGGAAGAGAATATATTTATATATATTTCTCTACTAATTATCTTACCATCAATTGCTTCCTCGGCTTGAATTCTCAAGTGGACCAGTACGGAATCTTTCATGTTTTTATACATTATTATTTGACGAAAATTCTCGATTTATAATCTAGTTGTTGTTTCGGTATTTTATTCAATAGTCAATGACTCCCGATGAATGTTTAAAACTGAAACAAGAATCGAGAATTAAATGTCGATTGAATATTAATCTTGAGCTCTGCGTCCACAAAATATACAAACAGAATAGGAGGTTAAAATATTATTATTAATAAATTAAATTAATAAAGTAAATCAATATTTGTGTCAATATCTTGTATAAACTGAAATAAGCATACATGTTTATATTCACTAGTAGGAATACATCTTGATCTCCCACTCTCGTCTTGTTGCTGTCTGCATAGACATGTCTCGTCTTTGTCAGTGTGTAGTTGTTGAATGTTTTTATAAATAACTCATGTTCTTAGTAAGTGATATTTCTGTTCAAAGTTTTCTTGGATATCTCTATTGATTTGTATTGTCTTTTGTAGTTTCTGCTGATGAAGTCAGTGAATGACTGACGAAATATTGAGAATGAAAGGTGAAGAGTATTCTAATTTAAATAGACCGCATTCCCGATAATATAATCACAAACAGAATATATATATATATATATATATATATATATATATATATATATATATATATATATATATATATATATATATATATATAAATATATATATTTCCGTTACGTTACTCAATAAAAATCTTCGGATTTTTGGTTCAATTATAACAAAATGATGTTAGTTTATTTCCAAATTACTTTTCTGTTATTATTTTAACCTTTATCAAACTGGAATATGTCATATGATCGCTAAAACAAAATGAATTTGAACAACGCTCACAAAAATGGTTTTAAATCTTACCACAATATAAATACCTCAGACACAAAATTTCATAGGCGACAACAACAAACAATTATATTGACGATTATACTTAAATATTTAAAATTTTTCCAAAGAACAATCACGTTCATCTCTCAAGGCGTATTACAAATATATGACTGGAAATTGATCACATCTGCAATATTACATACACAGATCAAATGATACATCTTTATGTTTTGCCGCAGGTTCTTATGCGGTTAAAATATTGTTGTAGATTTTACTTAGACCAGTTATGTCGGTTTCATCATTGATGGATTCTTGATTTTTCTCTATATGAATCATTTCCTGGATTTCGCGTTTTTTTTATGTTGTTCAATTTTTAAGATTTTTGTAGCCGAAAAATAAAATTTATGGCCCAATGTCTGCTGGTGTTTTGTGAGAGCAGTGGTATTTTTTAATCCTACCTATGTGCATTTACCCTATTTTTCAAGTATTGGCTAGTTTGTCCAATGTATATTCCTGCACATGGAATCTGGTATATTGTGTGGGTTCCTTTATCCATTGGAATAATACTTTTCAGTCTGCTGAAATTGATTCGTAGCAGATTATACCCATTATGGCACACTTCCAAGTCATTTTTTTCGAAAAGTTTGTCCAGACAGGTACGAAATACATGGTATACATAGATGTTGGTTTTCCTTTTTGTCTTCAGGTATTGTAGTGTCAAAACTATCTTGGTTTCGTATCAAATGTTTCTTTTTTCATTGTTCAAAAATTGTATTGACTAGTTTTCTCGCATAAGAGTTAAGATGTAGTATCTCCTTCGCTTTATATATTGCGTCATGTACAATCTCTGAGGTGCTTAACCTAATCATATATATATATATATATATATATATATATATATATATATATATATATATATATATATATATATATATATATATATATATATATATATATATATATATATATATATATATATATATATATATATATATATATATATAGAGGGGGAATTATTAATAATGTCCGGGAATTATGAATAATGACCAGTTATATAATAACAGTGCGATATTCACCACAGATACTGGAAACAGTAGAAGCAAGAATATGTTGTCTGTATCAAGAGTGAATAAGACCATTGTATTTAGATCTTTTACTTACCTTGGATTCTTGATGTTTAATAAATTACCAGACAATATCAGGGAGGTAGGTTCTAGATCTCTATATATCCGACTGTAATTAATATCCTTCATATTAGAACCGCTACCGCTTTTTTGTACTTTGTTATTTTTCTTTAGTTTTATCAATTTGTTTCAACTTTATATAATGATTAGTGAAGTATACATATTTTAAGTTACTCACGTACAAGTTTTAAACTTCAGTAATATAATTGGTTTATTCGAGATCATTCATTGTAAGGAAAAAATTAATGTAATTCATATATATTGTGGCCAAATACACATTATTATTATTATATCGGACGAAGTTATTAATCTTATATTTTTTATTAATCACATCGATTTGTCAGTATGAACATTTCTACTTGAACATAGGCAATTTAATAATAATTCGATTCTGACTGTCCGAAGAAGCCAACGTTGAGGTGGAACGTACGTCACAATTGTTTGATGCAATTGTGTAATTCCAGAAAATAGTAATTTTCGTTACCACTTGAATAAGTGGAGAACAAGGGGTTTGTGAATGTTGAAGCCCTTGATAATTGATCCAATTAATGAGTATCATTTTGCAAACAATTTAAAGAATTTGAAAAATGTGAAATTTTTTTGCTGATATTTTCAGTTTGACTTTCATCAGTTTTATATTATTTATATTTTCGATTTAAGTTCAATTCCGAAAACAAAAATGATAGTAACGAAAAATATTTTTCATTTCTCTGCCCTGTAAGTGTTGAACATTACCTATGTATAATGCCGGCATCAATTATTTGAATAGATATTATTGAATTGCCATCTCTCATTCACAATTTTTTATAGTACCCTGAATTATATATAATGACCCATTTATCAGTTGGTCTACATAAAAAACATAAATTAATGAACGAATTCATGAACATTTCAGGGATGACATATCTGTACATATAATTAAAATGTAACAGACTGATGTCTGCACATAGAAGATACTTGAGAAAAAAAAATTATTGGGACCTCTTTTAACGCAATAGAACCCAAAACAATAATTGTTGGAATTTTGGTATGTTTGCCTGTTTACCATTTTGTCTGTACGTCTGTTTGTGCACGCTGATCTCAGAATTGGCTGCTCTGATTTAGATGTACTAAATCTTACCACAATATATTGTGGTAAGTTGATTAATAAAGAAGTGATGGCAATTTGAAGAATCACGTCGAACATTTGTTAAACTATCTATATCCATCTATTCTTTCTCTGTTTGGTAGCATTAACGCAAACGTCATCAAACTTCATAATGGAAGTATTTATAAAATTATATGGACCTTTATACTACCAGATATTAGATTATGTAGAACTATATACTACTATACCTATATAGACCTATACACTAGAAGAAATGCTGATATAGAGCGGTGAACTAACAAAAAATATGTATTTGCTAATAAATCGCCTGGCGTCGAAGATGAAGGACTGTTTTGACTGGAGATGGAAGAGGAGATGACGCAACACTTACAGTCGTGACAGGGTGAGAGCGCTAACATTTTCTTCTTCGATTTATATCTGAATATTTCAAGCAGAGTCGTGTTATTTATAGGAATTATTACAAGATTGTATTCATTTCATTGCAGTTATCAAAATCATCGATTAAGTTTAGCTAAGAGGTATCACCTCATTCATTAACGGTTGATAGTTGGACGTTACGAAATTTGCGGGGTCAGCTAGAATTGACATATTTGCTCACTTCTAACAATTCAAATGTCCAGTTCAAGACCGTAGCTCTCTTTTTTGGTCTTCCAACTGAAATTTCTTTTGTTAGATCAAACAGTTAAATAGAAACCAGAAAGCGAGTCAAGTGAAATAAAGTGCTCGTTCATCATAATACCAAAACTGTAGCTGACACGATAAAAGGTTAAAATCTGTTCGATTTATTGATATACAATGCCGATGCATTAACAGGATTGCAGTGGAAATAATTGGCGGAAGTTGTCCAGGGATAAAATCAATATAATAAATTCTAGAAATACCTTTTATTTTCCGGCAGACCGTATTGTTTAGCTGAAAACGAATGAAATATGACCGACCGGAAGAAGAGAAATAAACTGTGTACTCGTTATCTCGCCCTCAGTGTAATTTATATTTTCTTTCAATGAATTGGTCGAAAAGATAACACAAGATAACTCATTTTGAAGGACAACCTTTAACAAGCCAAATTTGAACCACTTCATTTGGTCTTGGGAAATTTTGCGTGCTTGTTTAATTCTGATAGTGATTCTTCAAAATGATAAATATTTCCTTACATTCCACTGCTTCGATTATCTTACATTGAAGTTTTTTGAACTCTCTTTAGCACGCAATTAGTTTTCTTTCTCTACTCAATTCAATTTCGTAGCTTATGCATAATTATAACCATTAATTCCTTCTGTATAAAAAATTATATAGGTACACTTTGAGCTTTCAATCAACATACACCTAATACACTTAGCAAAACCACAAATTATGATCAGCAAGTATCAAACTCCAAGACTTATTTTTCTCCTCATATAACGCCTATAAATTAAACATGAATAAAAAAAATAAATTTATCCTCAATTTTTGAATTGCTCAGTAAAAAATACATCTATATAAACAAATCGAATCTGATTAAATCGGTATAGAACATTCAGAAATGATATTAGATTTCGGAAAAATCGACGAAAATTTGATCGCCAGAAATCTTCCTTTTACGCGCTTCACAGAGGTCTCTTGAAAAATTAAGAAAAATTGTGTAAATCAAGGACACAAAAATTGAAAGGTATACACTAAATATAATTTTGAACAATATTTAAGCTAACAATGACTGTTCATATGAAGAATAAAGAATTTTTTCATAAATTCTTCATTTTTAATTATTGGAACCTGGATAGATTCGCAATTTTGAATGCAGTTAGGTACATAACCGAATACTTACCCAAGCTAACTAATTTTCTGTCCATTCTGAGGACCTCCTTTGTTAGGTTATATGGCCATGTGAAGAGTGTAACCTCATTTCTTGATTCTGGAAGAAGAATTGGATGACTTCGGGAGCTCAAGCAAGGAAAAAAATTGTTTTTTACCATGTTGTCAGGTAACATACAAATCAATTCGAATGAATTATAGTATTTTCTTCATAACTCTTCATTATTGCATTCATTGCCACTACTACAGAAACCATATCTATGTTTGTCCTATATGTATATATATATATATATATATATATATATATATATATATATATATATATATATATATATATATATATATATATATATATATATATATATATATATATATATATATATATATATATATATATATATATATATATATATATATATATATATATATATATATATATATATATATATATATATATATATATATATATATAAATATATATATATATAGAAGAAATTTTTATATGTAAATTTGGAATCGAAATTACACCACAAAAGTTTTCAACCTCGACTGAGATACGACCCAGGTCTCTCAGGTTTACGCCTTGTTGCTCTACCAACTAAGCTACCGAGGTCTACTACTTCGCGATGCAATTCCGACTATAACTAATCACTCTTTTGTTCGCAAGCCAGTCATCGACGTACGGCAAAGTATACTATTATATTTACGATTTCTTTCCGACTGATAAGGAAATACTAATCGTAGAGCTTTCCGATAGAGTTTTTTTTTTTTGATAGAGATTTTTGACACTAGTTCGCTTTCATAATTATCATTAAACGCATGAATTTTCTGTTCTTTATTGAAGTTTTCTTCTGATAAAGGTATATTATTTAATATGTGTATCATACTTTGAAACGCTGCCATTTTCTGTGGATATGGGTGGCATGAGGAGTTGTGTATTATGGTATTCGTATGGAAAGGCTTATGGAAAATAGGAAAATAAAACTTATTATTTAATCTTGTGATTGTCAAGTCTAAAAAATTAATGGATTTATCAGATTCTATTTCGGTTGTAAATTTTATATCCAGATGTACTGCATTAATGAAATTCTCAAAATTTTTCAATGAACGATCGGTAAAACAAGTCAGTAAAACAAGTGATTATGCCCTTGTACAATCGCTCATAAGCTACGGTATCATAGGTTGGGGAGGTGCATACGATAGTCATTTACAAAGCCTGAAAATTACGCAAAAATTATTTTTAAAAATTATTCATGGAAAATCTTATACCTTTTCAAGTGAGAAGCTCTTCGGAATAGCTAAAGTGTTGGATATTCGACAATTATATGCTCTACAAGTCATAACAAATTTAAAGAGAAATAAAATCTCACTAGAGGTCCTGGAACATCGATACACTACTAGATATAAGGATAATACTTACATAGCAACCAGATGCTCTAAAAGAATTGGGCGAAGATCATACTTACGTGGCTGGCAAACTGTACACAGCTTTGCCACTAAGACTGAAAAATCTGAAATCTCGAAATTTTAAGAAAAAAATAAGAGAAAGGTTGTTATCAAAGAGTAATGAGTTTTTAGAGGCCATCATGAACCAATAAAAGAGTAAAAGTAACCGTCATATTTATTTATATTTATTTATATTGAGATACAAATAAATTTTTATAGAAATGCAATTATGTCACGTACAGATAATTTTTCATGAAAATATTATCTCTGTGAAACATGTTTATTTATGCTTATAATTGAATAAACTTTATTATTATTATTATTACTATTATGATATCATCTACATATATATATATACCAGAATACAAAGTGTTCGAGTGCCAAAAACTCAACTTTCATTAAGTCCTCCAAAGAGGAGGACAAAGTTAAGAACAGATAATGTCATTTTTACTCGAACAGAATATGTTATTAGAGACACAATTGACTTTCGACCAAACTCCGTGATTTCATCATTCAGAGTTTTGAAGAACACAACATGGTTTCGCCTGTTATCTGACGACTTGTTCCTAATGAAAAGTGAACACTATGGAATTAAGGGATTAGAATTATCGTTGGTGAATTAATTTTTAACGGATCGCGGCCAGGTTCTGCGAACTAAGAAACAAACCAGTACAATGATGCCTCTACAACATGGAATACCGCATGCACCATTATTGGGTCCTCTGTTTTTCATAAAACATATTAACGACTTACTGGAGAACCTCGTTTGTCAGACGATTTTATATGCGGATAATATAACATTAGCCATAAAAAATAGAGAATTAAAATCAGAATGATTCAATGCGAACAAATTATGCTTGAACAGGAACTTAACTAGAACTCTGCTATTCAGATCTTCAAAATGAACTGAATCATCTTGTACTGCTACATTTTTTGGTGTTGTTATGGATATAAGGCTCACATGGGCAAGTCACTGCGAAAAATCAACTCACGACCTGCATAAATTGATATCTCCCATAAGACACATAAAAAAAATTGTGACATTGGATACAGTTCTGCAGGACTATTCTGCACTTTTCCAATAAAGAATGGTTTATGGTTTGGAAATATGAGATATGTCTGTTCATGTTTTCATGATCTTAGTTGCTCAAAAAGAAGCTATAAGAGCTTTGGAAGGTAAATGTAGTGAAGCGCATTAGTCATTATTAAACCATTATTCGTCACATATAATAATCTTTTATTTAAGGTTCTCGTAATACAATTATACAGGTAAAACAATAGTAACTATTCTAATTTTAAGATCTATCTTTTCAATTATGTTTCCTAAACAAAGATAATAATTTTCTCACAAAGACCGTAGCTTGTGGTGAGTACGAATATTGTCTATTTATTATTATCTGCTAATATTTAATACTTACATACATATCAAGGTATCTATTTTAATAATTTAAGAAAAAACTTATTAATCTAAAAATTTGATAACAATATTGGGGAGAAGCGGATATCAATATTATAAAAATGTGTAACACAATCATATTTTGTTTTACAACCATTTTAGCTTTTAAATGTTCACCAGTCGATGAATCATACATATGTCCTTTGTTTTCATCCAGTTCTTTATGGCAGACTTGAATTTTTTAATGTTAATCATATTTTGTAATTCAAATGGATATTCATTATAGCCAAATTAGATTCTTGGTGCTAAATTGGAATAGCTATGAAGACATATAGATTTTCTGTATTGCGGAATTGATAAAGAGTTCCTGCTAAATCGAGTATTCATTCTATGTTCTAAAAAGTAACTACTGTCTATTTTATTTTTCGTGAAGATTAGCTGCGATTGAACAAACAGCTGTCGTATATCCAGAATGTCAGCCTCTCTATACAGAAAGTCAGTAGGATATCTGATATCTTTTTATGAAAGATTTTCAACAACCATTTTTGTTGAATTTCGAGCTTTTTTATTGCTGTATCATAGACAACACCCCACGCAACAATACCATATCGTATCAGAGACTCCGCCAGTGCTTTGTAAATTATGGTTAGATGTTTTATGTCTAGAATAATTGACAGTTCTTTAAATTTGGATATTAATCCTCTAAGCTTACCAATTAAGCTTCTGACGTGAGAATCCCATTCAAGGTGCGAATCTAGTATTATTCCTAAGTATTTGCATTCGTATGTGCAAGGAATGTTAAATGACTTTTCTCTTCCTATTTTTATTCTCAGTGGTTCACTTGGTGGAAGTAAGCGCTTATCTACAGCAGAAGGAATGTATTTCGTTTTATCTATATTAATGGTTATGAGGTGATGCCTTAACACATTATAGATATTCACAAAATCAGATTCAGCTTTGGTTTTGATATCGCTCCAGTTTGTTCCTGAGTAAACTATCGCAGTATCGTCTGCAAAACTGATTATCTTAACTTCACTCTACGACAAAAAAAGTTTATTCATATAGATTGTGAATAGTATTGGTCCTAATATTGTTCCCTGAGGTACTCCATATGCTATTATCCTTGTATTACTGAATGTATTGTTCACCTTCACTGTTTGGTTTCTATTTGATAAGTAGCTTTCAAATAATGTCAGATGGACACCATTAATTCCAATCTCTTCTAGAAGTCTCAAAAGTGTTGTATGATCAACAGTGTCGAACGCTTCTGCTAAGTCTATTAATATACACAAGGCAACGTCGCTATTGTTGAAAGATTTATTAATATGCATCGTTAATTCAATACAGCGTCTACAGTGGACTTATTTTCTTGAAATCCAAATTGCAGTTCAGAAATAATCTTATTAACTTTCAAAAAAATTTGTAGCCTAATTTTTATAACTTTTTCAACAATTTTTGATAGAACGGGAGGTATGGATACAGGCCTGTAGTCTGTACATCGTTTTCCCTTACCACCTTTATGTAAGGGCACAATGACCGCTGTTTTCAGAGACGTTGGAAATTTTCCCGTTCTGAAAATCATGTTTACCATGTGCACAACTGGTGGACTTAATGAATGAACTCCAATTTTCATAGCCTCTGAAGATATACCGTCAATTCCTCTACTCTTTCTATCTTTGAGATTCAAAATTATGTTAGCTGCTTCTTCGTCAGTTGTGGGCGTGAGAGAAAAATCACTCATATTTTGAGATCTTTTCTCTTCAGGTTGCGGTCTGGGTATATTCAATTTTTCTACTAACTCCCTACCGATGCTGACAAAATGATCATTGAGAACCTGGGCCATTTCCTTGTGGTCAACAATAGTGTTCCCTACTATTTCTATTTTATCTAATTTTTGCGATTTTTTTCGTTTTCCACAGATATCAAATATGCTTTTCCACAATTCTGCCGGTTTATCGCCGCTCGATTTTATAAGTTGCATGTAATGATCACTTTTAGTGTGTTTTATCAAGAGATGTGTACTGTTTCTGAAGTTTTTTAATTCTAACCAGTTACTGTCGTTTTTATCTCGTTCCCATGCTTTGTAAAGTTCGTTTCTAGTATTGATTAACCTCAACAGATTATTTTTTATTCAGGGTTTTCTTTTCTTCTCTTTATATTTGACTCTATACCCACATAATTCAATATTATTCTTTATTTTGTTAACAAGTGCGTCTGTTAACTCATCGGGCTCTTCCATTTCATAAATTTCGGTCCAAACTTCCTTCGCTAAATGGTCTTTCAGTTTTACATAGTTGATGTGAACATTTTCTTTTTGTTTATGTGGTACTGTTATCCGGGTTTTACAAAAAATAACGACTGCGAAGTGATCAGTTATATGCGACTCAATTATTATCGGAGTATATTCTTCAATGCCTTTTATCAAAATGTGGTTTATACATGACGAGCTGTGTTTTTGAACTCTAGTAGGTTTATTAATAACACTGATGAAATTCTCCTCTGCTAGAAGGTTGAGGTAATTCATGCTTTGTTCATTCTCTTCTAGTATATTTATGTTGAAATCACCAGTTATTATATGTTTATAATTATTTCTGCAATTTTTTTTCAAGTGCTCATGATAATTTGTATTGAATTCGTCGGTCAATACGTTATGCGGTTTATAAAGCGCCGTGATTTGTAATTTGAAATTGTACCCGATGTTAACAGTTATTTTTAATGCCTGTAGCTCTCCTATTGTAATTTTTACATGATCGTAACTGAATTTTTTGTTGATGTAAACTACAACTCCATCATTCCTATTATAACTTCCGCGGTTGTATATTAAATCAAACCCTTCCAAATAAAATAAATTCAAATCTGCAATAAAGAACGTTTCTGTTAACACTATACAGTCATATTCCTAGGTACATATGACTGTATAGTGTTTAGGTCCGACTATTTCTGTCGACCCCCAAAAAAGCATGGAGGTACTATGATCTATGTAAAGTCTGGACTTCAGATATCACCCTTGGATATCTCTAGGTTCTCAGAGGAGGTGCACTGTGAGGTGTGCGGCATAAGAGTAACTACACAAAATCGTAAGTTAGGCGTCATTAGTTGCTACAGGTCACCTAGAGGCAACTTTCAAATTTTTTTAGACATATTATATAATGCTCTAGAATATTGTAGTGCTAGAACTGATGTCATGTTTCTGTGCGGCGACTTAAATGTAAATTATTTAGACAGTTGCAGCAATGATAGAAAACTTCTCAGTGATTTACTCGGTTGTTTCAATCTTACTGTCTCTTCACTGCTACCAACTAGGGTATTTCTAAATTCTGTTGGTAAAACAACTAGTGCTAAACTTGATTATGTCCTGACCAATGCAGAACGTGATCAATTTGAAGTTGAAGTCGTGGAAGCAAATCTTAGCGACCACAAAATAATTAAGCTAGATTTATTATCTGTTTTTCTCCTACCACTGCCTATAAGTTCACCGCTGAAGTCAGTCAGAATTATAAATGACTCTTCTTTAAATAGCTTTGTTACAATGCTCGCAAGCACTGACTTTGCTGCCTTATATTCTAACTCAGATATAGATATTATTTTTAAGATATTTTCTGATTTATTGCAGTCTGCTATGTATGAATGTATTCCATTAAAGAACGTTAGGGTAAATAAAAACTGTAATAATGCTTGTATAACTAATGAAATTAGACAGGCTAGTAAATATGTAAAGGACCAGTATTGGGTTCACTCTAAATTGAAGACTACTCAATCCTTGGATATTTATAAAACGGCAAAAAAGGATTACAAATTATTATTAAGATATTCTAAGTTAAATTATAATGTGAATTTTTTGGCAAATTCAACTAATATAAACAAGGCTGTATGGTCTATTGTAAATCGGGAAACTGGTAGAAAACGTAGTTACAAGAGGGCAATCTCAGTTAATGTGGATGGTGAATTGTGCTCTGTCCCGAATATTGTTGCAAACACCTTCGGTGAACATTTCTCGATGATTGCTGAGCTCAAATTAAAACAGCACTATGGAAATACGAAGTCTGTATCTTGTACATCCTCACCAATGACGCCTCACAACTTTTACTTTTATCCAGTCACCGAATTTGAGGTTGTAAATGTCGTTGATGCACTGGGTAATAAGAAAAGTTCAGGTGGCGGTTTGTTGTCTTCTAAGATGTTGAAGGCTATAAAGGTTCATATTGCAAAGCATTTAGCTTATATCATTAACATATCTATCACATCAGGCAGGTTTCCCTCATCTTTGAAACCTTCCATTGTAATTCCCGTATTTAAAAAAAATGATATTCAGGATATATTGAATTATCGACCTATTTCTATGTTGAGTGTCTTATCGAAAGTCATAGAAAAAATTGTTATGCGTCGTATGATTGACTATTTGAATAAATTCAAACTTCTCACGTATTCCCAACATGGTTTTAGGTCTGGACATTCAACGGAAACCGCTGCCATCTCTCTTGTAAAATATGTATATTGCAGCCTAGATAAAGTACTTTTTGTTGCTGGTCTATTCTTCGACCTATCGATGGCTTTTGACGTTCTGTCTTTCGACTTTATGATTAACAAATATTATAATCTCGGATTCCGAGGCGTATTTCTGGATTGGCTCCACAGCTTTCTCACAGACAGGACTATGAGAGTAAAAATTCAGGATAAATTCTCTAAATCTTACAGTATAAATTCGGGGGTGCCCCAGGGATCTGTTCTTGGCCCTCTCTTATTTATTCTCTTTATTGATGATCTTCCAGATCACATTCTTGGATGTAATGTGACGTTGTTTGCGGATGATACTTCGTTGGCTGTATCCGCTGAGAGCCCGGAGAAGCTTTTTCTGGTATGTTCCAGTTTAGTGCAGTGTTTTACAAATTGGTGTCATAAAAATGCCTTGATTGTAAATATTGAGAAGACTGACTGTATGTTCTTTGGCATTAAAAACTCAAATCGTACAATGACTATACAGTTTGGTAGAACATTAATCACCTCTAAGGATCATGTTAAATCCCTTGGGGTGTACATTGATAGTAATTTGAGATGGTGTCAACATATTGATGCATTGTGCAAAAAACTAAGCAGAGCCTACTTCGCAATAAATCAAATAAAGGATTCTCTTCCTAAAGAATCGGTGTTGAATGTTTACTATGCCTTATGCTACAGTCACTTGTCCTATAATATATTGCTATGGGGCCTCTGTAGTATAAGTAGAGTATTCGTGTCCCAAAAACGTATTATCCGTATGATATTTGTTTTGAATCCTCGTTCTTCCTGTAGGCCGCTATTCATGGCACATGGGATATTGACGGTACCCTGTATATACATTTACAAGAGTTTATTGTATGTGAAGGAAAACCATAGTAATGTGGTGAAATTATCGAGTTTTCATGATTACAACACAAGAAATTCTCAAGTGTTGCTACTTCCCCATCACAGAACATCTAAATATGAATCTTCACCACTGTATAAAGGAGTTAAGCTCTTCAATCATCTACTATATTCAATAAAATGTTTACCCAAAACTAAATTTAGAAATGTTATTAAGTTGAAGTTGATCAAAAAATGTTACTACTCTGTAGAAGAATATTTCAGTGATTGTGATTTCTGATTATCTTTGTAATTTGACGTGTCCTATACTTATGTTTCTATATGTCTGAAAGGATAAATAAAGATTATTATTATTATTATTATCATATAGGGTACTAACTGTAATATCAGAACTTGCAATCAGATTGATTATAAGTGTTAAGCAAAATATCACATTATTTGAGACTATAGCAGAACGCCAGCCATATAACATCCGTAAATATGGCAGTAAAAATTCGGACAAAGCCAGAACAAGGCTGAAATCGAGTCATAAACAAACAACCGGCATTAGGCTATATAACAAAATACCTCATCAGTGGAGAACTTCTGTAAGATCACTCAAAAGACAATTGAAAGAATATTTCATGCAGAATCTTGTTTATAGCTTAGAAGAGATTGGCGATTACATTCATATTGATGAATATATTAAACAACCTTCAATTGTGAATTACTTTGACTTGACTGTTGTGCAGTTTGAATAAATCATTATTTTTGTTATATATACGTATATATGAGTGCGCTTATATAGAGGTATATAAAACTGAAAAGTTAGAAACATTATAATATGGAAACAACTTGGAAAACATAAAAGCTATTAGTCTATATATAAAGGGCAGACTTTCTAGAACTACCATTATTCAGAAATACCAATTCAGGAAACCTAATAGATATTTCATGGGAGCATTTCAAGTAAACTAATAGCCATGTTTGCAGATTTAATTATAAAGTTTGTTGGTTAAGCCATTACATTCTCCAAAGCAGTGGAAGCAGGCTCGTATCATATTCTCCACAATTTGTCTCAGACCTATTCCTGAAGTTACATGATCAGGGTATAAATTTCGTAATTATGTTGCGACTATAAATAACAAGGGATATTTTAGTAAGCGCCACGCAGCTATCGCAAGTGTTACCTCGTTTAATTGCTGCCCCCATTCATTTCACGCTGTTTAAAATTACTTCTGCCTCTCATTCATCGAATAATATGTCGGCTGCAAATTGTAAGGTGATTAGGTGCTCATAAAAGGTGCGAGTGAATCGTAGCAGATGCAGGCTGGCAACATTGGCAGAGTTGAATAGACTCTGTAGTAGGCTCAGCAGAAAACTTTTGGGTGTTGAATTTTTACTCAACGTATTTAAAGAAAAACGTATGGCTGAACTTCAAGAATTTATACCTTGTCATTCCGTAAAATTTTTGGTCTATAATTATTTTTGATGAACCAATGAAAAAATTCCTATGGAGCACAGTGGGCGAGGGTAATAAATTTTTATCGAAAAAAGTAGATATAAATTCTCTCAAACTAAATTAAATCTTGAATATGACTATCCACAGGCCAGATTAAAGCATTCAATACTATCATATGTCATTGACAAACGAACCCTTAAACCTCACCAGGATCTCTTCTTAGTGAGTTAAACAATCTAATTATGCTATTTCGTAAATCTTCTAAATTCTTCAGAAATCCCAAGAAGAAAGAATCAAGCGTTTCCAATTCTGTGAATCTAGCAGGAGATTTCTTAGTCTCACATCGACTTATCCAGCTATATATGTATATTCTATCAAAACGTAAGGAACAAACAAAGGGAAATGAGGTTGTGAACAATTGTACATAGAACATAGAACAATTGTACATAGAACATAGAACAATTGTACATAGTCCTCTATTCAGAAACTCAGACAACGTTGAAGTAAAAATGGAGAAGTTGCGATTTACATTTCCAGTAAATCTTTGTGCAATAAGAGTCCAATTTTCGCACAATATAAACACAAGTATTCAACGATATCAAGTTATCATCGCACCATGGCCGTTGCATGATATCCGTTCCAATAAATTTCGAAGCAAATTTTGTTCGTTGTGTAGGTACATAAGTTCATAACAAAGAGGTTTTTCAAAAATCTTCAAATGATAAAATATTCCTATATTTCTTACAACATACCGGGAAATATTGCTCTGAAGTTTGCTTTGAAGTATTATTGTAAAAGACGATATATATAAATTTTCTCAAATTCTTGAAATATATGTAATTTATCAATCATTCAACATAAAGTTATTAATACTTACCTCCCTTCTCAATTATCCATCCTATTCAATATCAATGAGACAAGAAATTTTGTGTTCTCATTGTCATTATTTCGTGCTTCAAAATATATGAATATTTTTATGAAACTTTTTTAAAACCATCTTTTATGGGTTCTCTTTATGCGCTGTTTGTGTCCTCAAACTAGTTCGTTTTTGTACATAAAAGAGAACGTTTCTTTGCAGTCAATATTTCAAATCAAGAAGTTACATTAGCTCGAAAACATATATTTTCAGCATACTTGTTGATTTATTCCTGAGCAGAGTGCACTTTAGTGTTGCAAGTATAGTATATAAACTACGTTCGATATAAATACTTTCATATACTTTAACTCAATTAACTTACAGCTCATTCCGTTCTTACATACAGACTAGAGGAGATGTTTCAAATCATAGATTTCATTAAGCGTATCTAACCATAAACTATAGAGTACTTACAAGCTAACCTGCCTAAGGCCTAAGTTACAAAACTGGTATTCCAAAGCCCCCTTCAATTTTGGTTTTAAGAAGAGTCAAAAATTAATTCTGAGATTAAATAAATAACTAATATCCAATTAACAGAAATAGTAACCTGATAATGTCATAGACGTACACACAAAAATTAGTCATAAGGAATTACACCTGATCCAGTTCTTAATTCACAAAACTGAGAGGCGTTCAAACTTCAGTGAGAATGCCAGCTTTTTGATCATTTGAACATAAATACACTACAACTATTTCATTTTCTGCAAACTAATCCCTTTATGAAATGATGCCCAACATCTATATGTTTTTGTTTTAAATGATCTGGTTTTGTGTAACAAATGAATGCAAGAGATGTTACCTTCGTATATAAAAATTGGACTTTTAACTTCAGTCGTAAGTTCTATAAGTAAATTTTTCAACCAAATGAGTTTACATATTGATTGACTTAAAGAAACATATTCTGCTTCTGTTAACCACATAGTAACAATATTTTGTTCCTTAGTACTTCAAGAACCAACACCAGCATAACTTCAAACAAAAAGCCTGATGTTGATCTCCTATCGACATTATTTGCCCAGTCCGCATCGACATAACCTATAAGTAATTTACTATTTCCTCTTGACAGAAAAGCCCAAAATACAGTGTACCTTTATTGTATCGACGAACACGATTCAAACCAAGCCATTCATTTTCTGTCGCATTTCATTGATAGCGACTGTAGAAGTTAACGGCCATACTGAGATCTGATCTTGTGGCTATCATGGCATACATTAGCACCTAATGAGTTCAGGATATATCACGCCAAATTTTTTGCATAACTACATTTTTATTTATTTTCGAAGCAAGTACATCTAATTGACCTTCTTTTGTTTTACTTATATGACCTTATTTACGATGCCACAGACTAAGATCAGTTTCACTTAATCGAAGTTGACATTCATTAGTTTCAGAAACAACTTCAGAACCTAACTCATACAATTCTTTTCTTCGTATAGCTTTAGCAACAATTCTATTTTCTAGACTTATAAATGTCTCACCATTTTCAAACGATATTGTCAATCCTTTCATTCCTAATTTTTGAACAGATAGCAGATGCAATTCTAAATTTGGTACTACTAAAACATCCTCACTTCAGAAATTGTTATTCGTTTGTGACTTAATTTTAACAGTACCATATTTTTCAGCAATTAAATAATGACCTCATTTTGCTACATGAATTTTTATATGCTTAGGTGAATATTCTTTAGAAAGTGATCGCTTGAAATTAAATATTCGCTTCAACCAGAATCTGCACACCATTTTATCACAGTTTCAGAAATATCTCGAGAGTCTGCAGAGAAACAGAATTTTGAATTATTTTCTATTGGTGTTGATTCAGCACTCGAAGCAACATTAAGTTGTGATACTTGTTTTCTTTTCCGTTCTAACTAGTTCAACTTCTTCATCCAGCTTTCTTGTGTCTCACTTCTGGCAGAAGTGACACTTGAATCACAATTTTTCTGCATTTCCATTAGTTGGTTGGTTCCATGGTTTTTTTTCTCTGAATTGATAAGAGAAGCTGAGAAAGAGAAGTATTTCTCTCTGGGTTTCTATGCATAATTTATTTTTGCCTCTTTATCCAGTCGTCTACCTTTCACAACAGACACAGTTATGAGGAATTCGTCAGCAAGTGAAAGTATTTCTAGAGTGCTGATTGTGGTTTGGTATTTCTTGAGAATTATCGATTATAATAATTGTAGTACACTTGCATTTTCATTCATCGTACCACCTGCAGCTTTAAATTCTCCAATCAGCCTTTCGAAGTTCAGAAAGTGTTCAGCAAGAAATTGCTTCAGTTTCAATTTTAATTCTGTCTTCTAATTCTATTTCGAGTGGCTAAGCTCTGTCTTTCAAAACCTGCTCTCAAGCTTTCCCATAAATCATATGAGGTTTCCTTGTAAATATTCCAAATCAGAATCTGCTACTTTTGAAAAATCACTCTTTTACATATCTAGTCGTTTTTCATTTTTTCCTTGTTATTTGTACCTGTTGTCGGTATTTCGAGGGGTTCTCGTATGAATTGCAGTACTTTTATTTCGTGTACCAGCTGTAATAGGTATTTCCATCAAACAATTAAAAATTTAAAAATTAAACATGAAAATACTATTATTACCAA
This sequence comes from Henosepilachna vigintioctopunctata, assembly GCA_030704895.1. Taxonomy (NCBI): domain Eukaryota; kingdom Metazoa; phylum Arthropoda; class Insecta; order Coleoptera; family Coccinellidae; genus Henosepilachna; species Henosepilachna vigintioctopunctata. The sequence goes on from JARQZJ010000015.1 coordinate 286,190, forward strand.
CCATCGAGAGATTGCTAAGCTACTTAACAAATTCTCTGTAGAAAAGTGGATAACTTGCATAATAACATACCAAAAATTTCTTACTATGACTTGCTTAAAATGAAATTGAAGTGGGTGAACACCTTACTTTGGGGACATACTGTGAGCATGTGTGTATTAAATTGAGTTCATTATTCTACATTTTCAGAGGATTGAAAAATATTTTGACATTGGAGCAGCTTTTATATACTATGCACATATATACTCTTGGCTTTCGCATGGCATTGTTTTTTGGGGTGCTTCATCGAGAATCACTAACGTGTTTTTGTGTAGAAGAAATTCGAATATTCGAATAGGTGTTAACCATTTATTGAATATAAACTTAAATTCAAACACTTGAACTTATGATTAACACTTTATTGACTACATAGCATGACGCGTTTTGTCGATACAAACCACTTCTTCAGATGCTAAGAAGTCGTTTGTCATGCTATGTAGTCCATAGAGTGTAAATCATAAGTTCGAGTGTTTGAATTTAAGTTTATATTCAATAAATCGTTAACAACTATTCGACTGTTCGAGTTTGTTCGCTATCATCACAGAACATCGTCATCAAGTTTGAGTTATACAAAAATGTATATTAAAAAATAAATAGGTTCGTTACCGTTTTTAACCTAAAAGAACGAAAAGCTATTTTCGAATGCTATTCAATCAAGCATATAGATTACGAGTTATATAGAATATAAAAAACTCAAAATCTGGTTTATTCCATAGTAATTCCAGTAAAAAAGGAAAGGAAGAATATCAGTCCCTATCTAGAGTTCTTCTGTCATTTGGAGGACATGATTGTAGTTTATCTAATTTCAATTTGGCTTGGTTCGATATCACTACATCTGACATCGTCACATCTAGGAAATTGTTAATAGGAAATCTATGATATTGATTGATCACAGGTCTTTTCTCCTTTCACCAAATTCTTGGATTCTGTTTCATCTAATCTATTTTCTTTTCATTTCCTCCTAATTTTTTCTCCTATTTTATTACCTACATTTTTCCTTGAAATAAAAGATTATTATAATTAACGATGTCTTGTTTCAATGTTTCGCTGGCATAGAACCTCTTTTTCTTCTCAAGGCCTGAGTGTCTTCAAAGGCATAATAATTAAAACTTCATTCAGTAGTGAACAAGTGAACTATCAAGAAACAAATTATAAAAAGAACTATTCACATGAAATTTCCAAAAAAAGTTCTCGAAATGCATTATCAGAGATTTTCCGAAAGGTCTATAATTCTCACAGAATTTTGTAGACATTGGCAAATTATTGAATACAATCGAAGATTGTATTTGATTCATAGTAGATTTATAAAGAAAAGGTGTATGAAGGAATATATATATATATATATATATATATATATATATATATATATATATATATATATATATATGTATATATAAGAAAAAGAACACTAGAACATTCATTCATTCGAAATATTCAAATTAACCAAAAGAATCTTATAGTAGAGCTAGATATGTGAACGTGTACGATGTGATGTCTCCATTATGCTTCAAGAGATAAATGTTAGGGAAATATTGAAATCGATGCCACACATGATGGAAGTGTGAGACATATGTTTCGTTCTGCAAGGAACTCATCAGTGGCACCACGTCCAAGCGTCTTCTTGACTCCAAGTGGAGTACCGTAGAGTAATGAATACTCCACAATTCCATCTACAGGAATCAGTAGAAAACATCTCTCAGATTAATTTCAATTTCAAAATTGGCGGCGAGTGAAGATGAGGTTGAGTTGCGACTCGATAAATGTGGGAAGAAAATTGAATTTAAATGTGCCCATTGTGGGAAAAAAGTGGTCGACAAAGTTCAGTGTGAAATATGCTTGGAGAATTTCCATCCATCCTGTCTGGGTCAGGCCGCATGCCGTAAAGATGCGATATGAAAACATCTACAATTAGAAAAGATGCCGGTAGAACAGGCAACTCCATATGAAGAATTAATGATACAGTACAAAATTGTAAATATCGAGAATGAATACCTGAAGAAATTGTTGGAAGAATGCCAAGGGAATAACCGACTTTTACGAGAAAATAATAAATTGTTAAATGATAAGGTTAGTTTCCTTGAACAGAAAAGTGATAAAAAATTGTACAATCAAGCTGTACAAAAAAATATAAACACTGTGCCGATACAAATTGGGCACACAGATAACATGTCATCTGAACTACAACCATCGAAGGCGATACCGACGAAACCGTCTCAAAGTCAAGGCAATGTCAACGTCAAAGATATAAATAACCCCAAAAAACTGCCAACGGTCGTCGAGAATAAACAAACAAACATTCTGGAACTCGACAAAAATGAGGAAGAAACAAACAGTATGGAAGTGCCATGGAGAAAAGTAGTTTCGAGACGAATAAGAACTATTGGCACAGCGCAAACAACAGCAAATAATGAGATAAATACTGCATTCCAAGGCAGAAATAATGGAAACAAAAAAGTATGGCTCTTTCTCTCTAGAATCAAAACTGGAGTGACTGAAGAGATAATCAAAACATATCTGAATGAAAAGTTGGAACTATCTGCACAGGAGACCCCTATAGTAAAAAAAATAAACACATTTCACAAAATGGAAGATAACGAATGCTTCCAAATTGGTCTGGATATTAAATATAGAGACCAGGTTTATGAATGCACGTTTTGGCCTTCAGGAGTTGCCTTTGCAAGGTTTAAATTCAACTATGATAACAATCAGGTAAATAACTCATTAGCAAATACAAATTTTCAAAGGGAATTAACCAATCGCCAACCAAATTGATAACAACAAATATCGAAGTACTAAATCTAAATACACAATGTCTGCGTAACAAACTGAACACATTTAATATAACCCTGAATGAAATATCTCCCGACATTGTATGTATAACTGAACATTGGTTTAGTGATAAGGAAAGCATGATTTTCCAAAATATTATGGTAAATAACTATACCATTGCTGATCACTTCTGCAGAACCAAACATAAGAATGGTGGCTCCTTGATACTGGTCAAAGATAGCTTACATTACAAGGAAATTGAGTATCTTGGGAAATATAAGGAAGAAATTAAATCGGAAATATCGGCAGTGGAAATTCCCCAAGAAAAGCTATTGGTATTTAGTGTATATAGATCCCAAAAGGCACATTTAGAACAGTTTTTGGATAAAATAGATGGTATCCTTGAGAACATCTTATTGCTCGATAAATACACGGAATACAAATGGATAGTATGTGGTGATTTCAACGTAGATATACTAAATGAAAACAAGGACAAGAAGAAATTATGCAATTTATTTAGATGCTATAATGGAGAATATAAAATGCATGAACCATCTAGGATAACAAGGGATAGCTCAACTTGTATCGATAATATATTCTGCAACTTTGATCTGAACACCACAAACACTGTCAATCTACATATGGGGGATCATCGTGCCCAAATTATAACCTTCTCATCTGAAAAAGATAATGTATCTATAAACAATACAAATTTTATGTATAGAACAATTACAACATCAGGAATAAATTCTATAAAAAAAAACTAAAGGCTAATAACTGGAATCTTATACTTACCTCTATGTTAGCAGAACAGAGCTATCAGTATTTCTTTGATAAGTTGAGACTCTGGTTTGATCTAGAATTTCCGGAAAAAACAAAACAAAAAATGCGAAACTCAAAAAAAAAACGGAATACATAACAATGTGAATATAAGAGAGATTAAGAACAGACTAGAAATATTAGACATCATTTTCAAAGTTACAAAATCCGATAAAGTACTTGAGGAATATAAAAGATGCAAGAAAGAACTGATAGATTATATTAAAAAAATAAAAAGGGAATTCAATGAGGCACTTATAAATAATTCAGAAAATAAGACGAAAAATATATGGTCTATAATCAAAAAAGAAACTGTAAAGAAGAAAATTATAACACCAAATAATGGGAATGCAGAAACCTTCAACAATTATTTCTCATCGGTAGCTCAGCAGATGAGTGGAAATGTGGCTGGCAACAAGGCTGAAGCCCTAAAGCTGCTGAAGCAGATCAATACAAAAAAGTGTGAACTACTCGAATTCCAGCCAACTACCGAATTCGAAGTCATGAGCATCATCAAAGGAATCAAGGGAAAGAAAACACAGGATATATATGGCATGTCAACTACAATTATTAAAACCCTGTCCATTGAAATTGCCCAGCCACTCACGATTATATCCAACAAATGTCTCTCTGAGGGTGTATTCCCAACAGCACTTAAGATTGCAAAAGTATTGCCAATCTACAAAAAAGGAGACAAAAATGACCTGTCTAACTATCGGCCGATATCCATATTGCCAGCAATATCAAAAATTCTCGAAGAAATAATAAAATCTAGGCTCCTGGCATACTTTGAAGGAAATAAATTGCTTGGCAATCAACAGCATGGATTCAGGACCAGCAAATCAACAACAACTCTGCTGATGGAGGTCATGAACGAAATAGTCGAGTCCCTGGAGGGCAAATGGCCATCGGAGATTGTTTCACAGGATTTATCTAAGGCTTTCGATACTGTTGACCACGATATCCAGCAAAGTAAACTACGATATTACGGATTGGGAGGTGCTGCTCTTGATATCATCTGTTCGTTCCTGTCCAATAGGCAACAATATGTACTATGGAATAACCAACTGTCTGGAAGCAGGAACATAACGGCTGGAGTTCCGCAAGGATCGAGGCTGGGGCCCTTACTTTTCGTAATATTTGTAAACGACCTGAATCTGGAGAAGGAAGAGATGAACACGTATCTAAGAACACTTTTATTTGCAGATGATACTTCTTTCTTCCTAAAGGCCTTGGATGAGGTAAGTCTGAGGATATTGGAGAAATATGTGCTTTCGACATCTAAGCACTGGTTTAGATGTAACTCTCTTGCCATAAATGAATCAAAAACACAAAACTTAAAAATAAAGAGTAACAAAAATAAGACCATCAAATTGCTTGGAGTTACATTGGATGGGGCGCTTTCATGGGAGCCGCACATTGATTCATTGAAAAGAAAACTTGCAGTGGCAATTTACACCATCTCAATTGTGAAAAGAGTTTCCTCTAAAAAAGCGGCAGTGATCTCCTATTTTGCCAACTTCCATTCACTGGCAACCTATGGAATTCTTCTGTGGGGCACATCGGCTCATGCCATCGACATCCTGATTCTTCAGAAGAAAGCGGTGAGAACAATAGTAGGACTTAAACAGACAGATAGCTGTAGGGATGTGTTTCGGACACTTAACATACTCACCATACCAGCAGTGTATATATTGGAGTGCTCCACATATGTCCACAAGAACTTAGACAGATTTCCAACTAATAACACATTCCACAATTTTAATACAAGAAGACGAAACAAACTTACCATACCATACCATGAACGGAAATATGCGCAGTAAGGAGTAGACTACTGGGGACCTAAAATCTACAATAGGCTTCCCAATGCCATCAAACAACTGAATGGGAAAAAATTCAAGAAATGTCTCAAAGATATTCTCCTACAGAATACAATATATACCTTGGGGGAATTTCTGAGAGATTGAATGTAACTTTCTTTTGACGAAGCATGTAAACTATTGATGCTGAATAAAAAAAATTTATTATTATTATTATTATTACAGATATACCAAACATCGAACGTTCACATCTCTTCTTTACCCGTAGGTATCTACTAAATTGCAATGTCTATTTGACAAATGTCATCATATAATATTTTCAAATTCCAATAGGTTGCGTTAGTAGTACGCTCGCGATTCTTTCTGTATTCCAGGGGTCTATTCGGCGATATTTTCTTTTAAAAACATTTATAAGACCTGTCGCTGCGTACATGCGACACTTCAAAAACACTTAATGAAGAGAATGGAAAGCTGCGAAAGAGCAATAATTCGTAGCATATTCAGACTTGGAAGATTCTATCCTTCGATACATGTCCATGAATTCGCGAACATCGCACCAGTTTTTAATTTCACGAAAAAACTCCAAGCTCGCTACGCCTTACGCACACTACAAGGACCCAACCAGGATGCCAGGAATACTCTCATAACACCTGTTATTCAATGGGGAAGTCAATTCCGTGAAAAGCCTAAAATCAAAGCCGCTTTCCCGCCAGCTCGGATACTCCGTTCTTTAGAGGATCCGCCAGAAGAAGTCCTCGACCACCTAGAGGACATTCCCTTAATACTACGGTAACGCGAAGTTCAAAATAAAACCTTTAATCGATACCCGTTAGGATGAAACTTAAGATAGTTCGCGGAAACATCGTAGTGCTCGAAAAAGTCACTTGTATGCGAGTTAAGTGCGCGCAATTGAAACACGTTCAACAAACACAATCAATCATCACTCCAATCACACCAATTGCCATTGTACCAATGTAAAATAATAATAATGATAATAATGTAAAATAATATGAAATAATTGTGAAATACTGTACATTACGTGGGTAAAGTTTTCTGTGGTTTCCTTTACCATCAAATATCAGATGAATTGAAAGTCGGAAATTTGACCGAATGGCACGTAGTTGAATTATAAACAAGAAAAATGACGGCCACAGCCGTTACTGCCCCAAAAAGTAAATATATAATAAAGTTTTTTTTGCTCTCCTAATCTTTTGCAAAGATGAAAGGAAAATTAAAGTTACACGGGTTGAAGAAGGTTGCAAAACCTTATAGCCCCCCGCCCTTTGAATATATATTTACAAGCAATGTATCCCAAAACAAAAGAAATTAATAAACGTATTTGATTTGATTGTTTGATTTTGATATTTTCAAAGAAATGAAAGATTATATTAGGTAATATAATTTTTCATTTATATATATATATATATATATATATATATATATATATATATATATATATATATATATATATATATATATATATAATACAACAATATTTGAACACCCATTCAAATAAGTTAGAGCATGTATTCGAGAATAGAAATAGAACTACTAAACCATTCTATGAGAGGATTCGAACATACTCGCAACAACTGATGATAACTACGCCTCAAGTATATCCTTTCAAACATAACTTTTCTCCCTGGCAATTGAAAGCATCTAATATTGTAACAACATTAGAAGACTACAGCAAATACGAAAATAACACAACATTAATAAAAACAAAGCTCAGAGAAATATTACTGAAATATCCTGAATACCAACATATTTACACGGACGCATCAAAAACATCAGCAGGGGTAGGAGCTGCCGTGATCACTGAATCTTCAAACTTCACATACTCCCTTCCAAATTCTACAAGCATATTATCGGCAGAACTGTATGCAATTCACAAGGCCTTCAAATTCATAAACTTAAATCAGAATCACTGCAACTTCATCATATTTACCGATTCCCTGAATTCTATTCATACAATAAAACATATATACACAACACATGCTATTGCCTCAGACATTCAAGTAGAAATGAATATAGCAGACGATTCACATAAAAAAGTTGTAATCATATGGATTCCATCTCACATAGGCATCGAGGGTAATGAAAAAGCGGACACCTATGCCCGATCAGCTACAACAGACGAAAATGCAGAATCTTCCCACCAAATATTACCTGCAGACTTTCAGCATACCATCAAGCAGATCATCACACATTCCTGGCAATCCGAATGGCTCACAAACCCTTCAAAACTAAGTAGAGTGAAAGTTAATTTTAAAAAGTGGGAGTACCTATCGGAGTGCCGGCAATCTCAAGTGAGGTTGACGCGCCTCCGACTGGGTCACACACGAATTACACACGATCACCTGATGAAGTGCGAAAATAAACCTAGGTGCGAAGTTTGTGATGAAGATTTAACAGTAGAACATTTACTAATAAATTGTATTAAATTCAGTAATGAAAGAATATCATGTGGCATAACCGGATCGTTATCGAATATTCTCAGCTTGAGCAATGTTAACAATTTAATTAGGTTCCTTAGGTTAACCAATCTATATTACTGTATTTGAAACACTGTACCGTCGCTAATAACCCTTATGGTTGATGCGACAATAAACTTTGAAATAAAAAAAAAAAAAAAAAACAATATTTAAAATTTTCTCATAATTTTATATAAAATACGCAAGACGACGTGTCGAAGTACTACTTCTTCATCAAATGCTGGATTAATACTATGTGTAATCTTACAAAGTCAGTACTTAGAGCTATTTTCACAGAACATACCAGGTATGTTCTATGACTAACTTGGAGTGGGAACCATAGGATACACTGATTATTTAAGAAATCGATTTTCTGTGTTTATCACCAGGTTACAATCCTTTGTTAAATATCAGTGTATTCTATGGTCCCCACTCCAAGTTAGTCATAGAGCATACCTGGTATGTTCTGTGAAAATAGCTATAAGTACTGACTTTGTAAAATTACACATAGTATTAATCTAACATTCGATAAAGAAGTAGTACTTCGAAACGTCGTCATGCGTATTTTATATTTAATTATGAGAAAATTTTGAATATTGTTGTATTATGTATATTAATTTTCTCCAAGTATCGGCCTCATCAATTAATATATATATATATATATATATATATATATATATATATATATATATATATATATATATATATATATATATATATATAGTTTGATGTCCTGCAATTAAATTAAAAATTTTAAATTAAAACACTTGAACTTTTGATTCACACACTATTGAGTGCAAAGCCTTTCGTCGTTACAAACCACTTCTTCGGATGCTAACAGAACAATGTGTCACGCTATGTAGTCAATAAAGTGTAAATCAGAAGTTCAAATGTTTGAATTTAAGTTTATATGCAATTATATTGGATTTACATCAAGTAAACGCCAACCCTATTAAATGTTTGTTTATAATATTTCAGAATAACTCTCATACCTTTAGTTTCGAATTTTTGCCATCTACCAATATAATTATTTGCAGATTGAACAAGAGTAGGGACAATTTTCAACGTGAGAAAGAGATATAAACCTATTATACTGAATATATTTGGATACGATATATTTTACATTAAATATTTATAGTAATAAAATCGAAAACCATAGAAATAAATACATTTTATTCAACTACTTATAATTGTTCGTCACATATTTTCCGGCTTTATATGAAATTTAGAGAAAACATCGTCACTACTCAAGTGAACATTGCAAACTAAGTAGTTTTCTAGAAAACACTGTAATATATTACTTTCAATATTGAAAATGAGACTTGTATAACAATTGTCGTATTCTTCTATTTTCGCTTTTCCTGTGGAAGAATATTGTGAAATGTATGCGGTTCTCATATAGTTTGAATAATGTATTCAAAATTGTAATGTTTTTATCTGTTCTCTGTTCACGAGAAAGAGTTCAATTTAATCAAAAACAATTTGGTTCAATGATATAAATATAGAAAACAACTTTTTCACAACGTTTAGTCGAATTATTTGCCTGAAGATTTAGTAGAGTGACTTCTGTTCCTTCTTCATTCCTTGTATGAAAATAACTGAGAGTACTACGTTGACAACCTGCAAAAAAACATAAAAATGAATTATAAAAAGTTTCCATCAGAATTATTGATGAATCCATTTCAGATTCTAAATCATTGAAAATCATCATTCATGAAACTTGACTTCGAGTTTAATTCGTTTTTCATATTTATTTTCCTATTCATTTGGTTTCATATTCTTGTAAGCTATGTATTCTCGTCTTCCACGAATAACTGACAAGTAACGAGCGAATTATATTATCTTTGAAAGCTGTGTAGAATCAGTCATGAAATGTGTCCCCACAATAGAACTAGAAAGTTGCCCCCTCTTTAACAGGAAAAACGCACGTGAAAAATGTTTAATGAAATCATTACAACTACGTCAAAATAGCATCAAAATAAAAAAAAATTCAATGAGCAAGAACTTATTAAGTTTCATCACGATGTTGAATTATTTTGAACAATTTCATTGAAACGCAAAACAACCCCAATAATAATCCTTCAACTTTTTCATTAGGTAATTAATTTTTCAACGTTGGAATGAATATCGAACCTAATTATAAGTCCTATTTTATACACTATAACCGTAATTTAATTATATTACCCAGATATATTTCATTATTATTACGAATTTGCTGCGCTTGGAGTTTCCAAAGTCACTAATTTATTCATTAATATCTAAGAGGTTCTTAATTATACCTTGGGACATACTTCCTGAAAATTATTCAATTAAGCTGTGTTGAAATGAGTATCTATTATACGACTTTTACAGCAGCAAGTAATTAGATCTGAATTACTAAAAGCTCCTTAAAAGACTTTAAGTTTCACTCTCGATGAAAAGTTCGAAGTCAGAAATCAATAAGCATAACTAATTTATTTGATAGAAGGCTGCTGGGAACTTCAAGAATAAAGCTTTCTAGTACACAAAGCAATCGGCAGTGATTCGAATGGAATTTAGAAATTACAAAGATATGAATAAAAAGGCAATGTATCGAGTAATTCAAAACATTTCACAAAATTGTTTCATATAAGTTTTTAACTTGATGTTATCAATAGTTCGATATTAATGAAATAATATGAGTTATATTGAAAGCAATGTCGAGTTTGAACAATTTTTGTGCGAATTAATTATGTGTCATAAAATAAAGTTTTGTCCATGGTCGATAAAATTTTCTCGAAATGTGATTCACGTCAATCAATATAATGAGAAGTTCACTTCATCTTGAAAATTAAATTTGTTATTGTAAGAAGAAAAAATTGATCAGATATGTAAGAAATCTGAAATGATATTTGAAAAACAAATACTAATATATGAAACAAAATACATCTAATGTAACTATAGTGATATATCTGATATGAAATATGTTAAATATATTGACACTCATTTTGGCCAAATAGACAATAAAAAACCAATATATTGGACTTCCACAGCGCCTTTTATAATTCCCAATCACCGTTGGGAATTTCGAAGCGTAAAAGAATTTGAATCTAACAAATAAATTACACTAGGGGTTTTGTTCACAAAAATTTCATTGAATCATTGCAATTATTGCAATGATTAAAAAAAAATTGTGAAAACAAGGCAAGTGTTATTCATTTGACATATTAGGATTAGGTAGGTATTCAGCAATTTTTCTCTAAGAAATGAGCGAATCAACTCAATTAAGAATTTTGTATCATTTAAAATTTTCATCAAATTGAGGTCACAGTTTTCGAGATAAATATTTGAAAGATTCTTGGGAGTAGGAATTTCATGAAACCACAATTGAAAAATTTCATAAAACCTAATAAATATACACAAAAAGTTTATTCGAACTAACTTGACTTTTTTGTTAAGAAATGTTGTTTTGAAATTTTGTAAATGTTTTTGTTTTGAAATGTTGTTTTTGAAACATGCAAAATTTTGAGAAAAATTCAAAAATATTCACTGAAAAATTAACACTTACGAAATCCAATTGACATCTCACAAAAGAGATAATTTGATTCCAATTTTTCCATCTTTCTCGAAAACAGTGGCTTATTATAGGGCCATTCCTAACTTCTCTGAAATTCTAACTCCTTAAACTTTCGGAAACAATGAATATAAAAATATATTGAGTGATATAACTTTGAAAATGGAAAATTGTATTTATTTGTTGTTAATGTTCGTTGCGCGTTCTAATGTTGAAGAAATTTTTAAAATACAAATAAAAACTTCTTTTGGCTGTCATCTTTTCCAACTATACAAAAAAAAGCAATGAAGGCTTTAGTTTGGAAGTGTTTTTCTCTTAAACCCTGGGGAAAACACTGGCGTAGTATTCCTTTTGAAATAACATTATCATCTTCATTATTGTTTAAAAAGCGTAGGTCAGAGATGTGTACAGCTTCGATTCGACCTATAGTTTAATTACGGTTACGAAAGGTCCAAGAACATAGTGGGAGTCAAACCCAGCAACATCATTAAGCCGAAACCGTAAAGGTCCACTATGAAGTTCGACTACTGAGCGTCTTTGTGCTGACATCTGTTCTTTCAACCAAGAAAACAACCATAAAAATCTTATTACAAGACGTCAAGATGTCAAGTAGACATGTCAGATGTCAAAGATGTGGTCAAGTGTTTAGACATGAAAAATAGAAAATTTTATAAGAATATTAGTTGCAGAAGTATATTCGTTATTGCTAAAACTCTACTGAGAAAATATATGTATATATGAATTATACATACATAATCAGTTAGTTCCTCGTAAAAGCAATTTCAAAGAGGAATATTGTGAAAAAATATTCAAAAAATTATTAAAAGTACATTCTCGATAACTAATTCAATCTCTTTACACCTTGATAAGAACAGGACTGTCAATTTTGCCTTCGATCCAAACGAAACCACTAGTAACGAATACTGTTAATATTCTAGTATACAAGTAACAAATAAGACTTTTCTAAGTAAGATAATTTTCTAAGTATTTACTAGCTAATTATCATATATTCTCATACCAAAATTGACATTTTCTTCTTTTAGTTTCTCTATGAGATTAATCTTCTCTTCATATGTATGAACTTACATGCAGAAGACAAATGGCTAGAACTATTCCGGCCGCCCAGTTGCACTTAGCCTCGAAAAACCACGTCAACTCATCGACGCAGCCATGAAAGAATGGATTTCCTGTCACTGTGTCCCTGCACTCATTTGGTAGTGGATGGTTCAAATTTAGGTAATCTTTCGCGCCATCTGCTCCGCAGCAACCGATCTGAAAGAAAAATTTATGATCTCTAGAGACACTTTTTTATCCGACTTATATTTACTGCAGTAGCTTTTTACTTCAATTAACTTAATGCATTCCATGAAAATGTTACAGAATCAGGTAACACGATTTCGGAAAAAGATCTTATTAAAATTTATCTGTTTTAGTTCGAGAAATGTTATCGATAGCGAAAAAAAGTTCCTAACGAATTCGGATTATATTCTGCCTAAGTCAATTGACTTGAAATATTGTTTGTAAATATAATTTTATAATTTCAACACTGGGTAAAATTCCACATAATATGGTTTATTTATTAAATATGACCTTTGGGCTGCTTGCCCATTGTCGAGAATTTTGTGTTCTTAAATCTCTGGAATCATAAACTTGAATATAAAACTTACATAACAGTGTATAAATAAATCATCGTTCAGTAGAATTCAGGGAAATACTGAAATTATGCTTTTGAGACTTTCATTTTGCGACAAATACAAAAATTTAGACCCATTTCCAGTTATACAAACGGAATCTCCTCCAAAAGAACAAATGATCAATCATGCTTTCCTGTCGAACTCTTTAGTATTGTATATTTCACGTGAAAAGAATAACTTCTGCAAATCGCCCATGTGGCTAAGCAAAGATAAAATCTTCAAAAAATCATGCGGAAAACAAACATGATCGAGTAACTTTCTGAAGGAATTCTCGTATATTCTTATTTCAAATTGAAGTCTGTACAGCGCAACATGGTTACGCCTTTCCGATGAGAGCAAAAAACCTGTTCTATAATATATATATATATATATATATATATATATATATATATATATATATATATATATATATATATATATATATATATATATATATATATATATATATATATATATATATATATATATATATATATATATATATATATATATATATATATATATATATATATATATATATATATATATATATATATATATATATATATATATATATATATATATGTATATATAAGGAAATGAACACTAGAAAATTAATTCGAAAAATTTGAATTAATCGAGAGAATGTTATAGTAGAGCTAGATATGTGAACGTGTACGATGTGATGTCTCCATCATCCTTCAAGGGATAAATGTTAGAGAAATATTGAAATCGATGTCACACCTGATGGAAGTGCGAGACATATATGTTTCGTTCTGCAAGGAACTCGTCCACGCAGTCGCACCACGTCCTTCGAAGTGAGGCAACCCCCAAGCATCTTCTTGTGACTCCAAGTGGAAGACCGTAGAGTTATGAATACTCCACAATTCCATCTATGGGGATCAGTAGGAAACACCTCTCAGATTATAGACACACCAAGCATCGAAATTTCACATATCTTCTATACCCGTAGGTATCTACTAAATTGCAATGTCTATTTAACAAATATAATCATACGATGTTTTCAAATGTCAATAGGTTGCGTTAGTAGTACGCTCGCGTTTATTCCCGTATTTCAGGGGCCTATTCAGCGATATTTTTAAAAAAATTAAATTTTTTGTGCTTATGGCACTGAATAAAATATTTAAGAAAATGAACACTAGAACATTCATTCGAAAAATTTTAATTAATCAAGAGAATATATATATATATATATATATATATATATATATATATATATATATATATATATATATATATATATATAAATATATATATAGCTCTACTATAACATTCTCTTGATTAATTTAAATTTTTCGAATGAATGTTATAGTGTTCATTTTCTTAAATATTTCATTCAGTGCCATAAGCACAAAAATTTCATTTTTATATATATATATATATATATATATATATATATATATATATATATATATATATATATATATACAGTACAGTGTGGGTTGCCAAATTAATAGGGACAGTCACATTTTTTATCATATTTCTTCTTCAGACGCGTTTGACTGCTATTTCAAGTGGCGTAAGTGGTCCTGGAATGTATTTTTACGTTCACAGCACCTCTACAAATCAACTTGAAAGTAAATTTCAAGTGTTATGGGATTTGTTTATTTTGTAAAAATATTTTATTATCAGGAGAGACCCACAGTCCTTCACACGTGTAAAAGTGAAATACGTAAATAATTATTTTTAAAAGTTATTTTGTGATTCAGTGACATAATTATTGACTGAAGTGAGTATTACTTTATTGTTATTAAATTTTAAGTATTATGGGGCTGATGAAAATAATTTATTTTTTATTTTTACAGCTTTTACTATGGGTCGAGGGGTAGACTTATCTCCAAGAAAAAAGTCTGAGGTTAAAACCCTTCTTTTGCACACAAGTCATTCCAGAGGAAGATAGCAGAACTGGCTGGTGTTCCTAAGTCTGTAGTAAATAAAATAAAAATGAATCTGGATCAAGATCAGCCACTTTCGCCCAAAAGAAAAGGCAAATGCGGAAGAAAACGGATTACAACACCACGGTCCGATAGGAAAATCCGGGATATCTGTTTGCAAAACAGGAAGAAAAGTGCTGGATTGTTAACACAGATGGTACAGGTGTCTGGAATACAAGTTTCTAAGAGAACTGTATAGCGAAGGTTGGCAGAGGAAGGCCTCACTGGTCATCGTCCAGCTAAAAAACCGCGACTGACAGAGGCGATGAGGAAGAAACGACTTGCTTGGGCTCGTGAACACCGTCTGATGAGCGTTGAAGACTGGAGCAAGGTCAGTTTTAATGTCAATTTATATTTGATATTAATGTTGTGATATATTAATCAAAAACATTTTCATAAAAGTTATAAATACTTTTTTTCAGGTGTGTTTCTCAGACGAATCAACTTTTGAGATTCTAGCCGATAAGAGCAATTTTGTCAGGCGGTGCCCAGGTGAGAAATTTCACCCTGACTGCATTGTGGAACGCGTTAAACACCCTGTTAAAATTATGGTATGGTCTGTCATAAGCGCTGAAGGGGTTGGGCGTCTCTACATTGTCCAGGGAACCATGAAACAGGACCAATACAAGCAGGTCCCAGACACTCGCTTGTTGCCGCAACTCCGGGAATGGTTCCCAGAGAGGGAGGAATTCATGTTTATGCATGACTCAGCACCATGCCACAAAGCAAGGACCGTGACGAAATTTTTAGCAGACCACAATATACCAGTTTTAGCTTGGCCTGGCAATTCTCCAGACATGAACCTCATCGAAAACTTATGGAAAATTACCAAGGCGGAAATTGCCAAGGAAATGATAACCACCAATGTAAAACTGATCGAAAAATTAATAAATGTGTGGCACCACAACCCTAAAATAAAGGAGAGTGTCAAACAGTGCATAGAAAGCATGCCATGGCGGATCGAAGCACTCATTCAGGCTAAAGGAAATAAGACAAAATATTAGCAATATCTCATTGCCATTTTCATACTACCTGCTAATATTTTTTAATTACCTAAAGATTATTATTTTTTTGTTTAAATTACTTATAACGTATGTATCTAATATTATTAAATGTAATTATAACTTAAAACAACGTTTTAAATTTGTTATGGACCAATAAAGTGTAAAAAAACCAATATTTTGCGACTGTCCCTATTAATTTGGTAACCCACTGTATATATATGTATATATATATATATATATATATATATATATATATATATATATATATATATATATATATATATATATATATATATATATATATATATATATATATATATATAATCTATTTGTCCATCTAAAAGTCACTTCCTAATATCGATTTACTTTTTTCTCAATCCCAAATTAGATTTTTAGAAATTTACACTTACATTTTCCTGGATGAGTTGTAAACTCTGCCTGGCGGGTTCGAAGTGAGCTTGCATAATAAGATTTCTCATACTCTCTCTAACCATTGGTTGAAAACTGGAATCTCTTGCGCTGTTACCCAGAAGGACTGTTGAACCAATTAATCCAAGCAAGAAGGCCAATACCTGAATTGCAATATACTGCAAAAATAATTTTTCTCTTAGAAATAGTGAAAGACCACAAAGCAGATAATCAGTGCCATCGACAGCATTAAAGTAAGTACAGTATAATTAAGTTATAATATACTTAGTTAATAAGTATTAAATATAAGAATGACATCTCAAGTTAATGTTAATATACCAAGGAAGAAACCTTTCAGTAGAATCATAAGATGTTAGATGATTTGTTATGTATAAGGTCAAATAGTATTATCTCAACCGAATCATTTATACGAAAACGGATGAACACGGTCTTCTTCATTTTGACAACTCAATAGTTTAAATAGCCCCAATCGGAAAAGCACAAAAATCCACACAGATCATTATGAATTGCCCAACATTTTGGCAAACAGTGTGTCTATCCTAGTTTATGAGATCAATCAGTTAGTTGAAGCACAGCAGAGGTCTCCAAACAGATGCCTGAGGTGGCCCAGGGGTATTCAGAATTTCCACAATGAAATTAGTACCGACAGAAACAAAGCAATCAGACAAGGAATTCGCTACTTATTGCAGAAACACTCCCTGAAATCCAATATTATACAATTTCGCATGAAAAATTGAAAAATAAGGCAGTTAAGAGATAATAAAAAAACAAACAGCCACATGAACACCATTTTGAGGGCAGTCAGAAGAATATTCAATGAACTGACATGTTCAAGATTGCATAAATCTGCAACTTCTTGAGCAGTGCTGAGCACCCGAAAAAACATGAAATTTTCTCAAGTATTCAGATTAATTGAATCAAGATATATCAAATCATATTTCACCAAAGTCTCCATTGAAACACTTCTGCACCTTTGTTCCAATTATAATTCCAAAACTCCCTGTATCAGTTATATCAGTTGCAGTTTACCTCCCACTTCGCCTCAAGAATATGCAAGATATTGCGTCAGACGATTAATGTAGCGACAACGCCATCGTAATATATTCGAATCGCTACTGCCTAGGTATAATTTATCACCTGGCCGGGTTTGGCGTCTTTATTTTGCCCGAAGTTCAACGATAATTTCTCCTGTAATGCATCAGAGTTGGTTGGGTGTTCCACTCCAGGGCGGCTGTGACGATTCCAAAGTGGCGCAGTCTACAATAATGAATTTATACTCAACCGTCTTCTAGATCGTTCACAAATACCCTCGGTGTGTTTCCATTTTCAGGTAAATGCTCTTGAAAACAGACTGGTTTAGATATACGGCTCTTTCAACATCGAGCCGACATTTAATTCAATTCGTCGGTAATTGAGATTAAATTCTAGAAGAAACGTGGTTCATAGTGATAATTAAAGAGTAACAAAAGTGAAAATAAAAAATCTGTTTTAAACGTCAACAAAAAAGTAGATTTCCACTGAAAAGCAACGAAAACATATGGCGAAGATCCGATTTGATAAATGGTCCGATTTCAAAAATTAAATTTTTTACTGGTGAAAAACTATGAAGATTTCTGGAAATTTAATCAAAAAACACAAATATGAATTTCATATCGAAAATTCGAAATGCAAAATTCTCACAAAATTAATGATTAGACCAAAAATTGGAGAAAATCAAAATCCTTTATGAAACAAGTTAAATTTTCTCATACATCGAATAAGACGCATGACTTGCGTTTCGGAATACAACTTCTGCAGATACTGAATAACTACAATTAAAACTGCACAAATACAAATATGTCTAGGTAGAATAGGTATTCTTGATTGCCAGGGCATATAAAAATTAAGAAAAAAATAGAATGTAATAATTAATATTCAACATAGAAAACAAGATAATGAAAACAAGGTATGAAAGTTAAGAGGTAGATAACACTTCCGACCTACTACATGGAATTCTTCTATTGAAAATGTTGGGTGAATGAAATGTTGGATATGATAAATGTCTTATCATGATAAAGTTTTATTCAACTATTTGGAAAAAATTTTTGTATTTATTGATTTGTGAAGATTGTAGAAAGTTCATTGTGAAACTTTCATTATCTACATTCTACATTTTAAACTCTGAAATGAATGTGTGACTATCCTCTATCAAGTAGTTGGTATAATCAGAATCTTTTTCTTTTCAAAACTTCGTTTATATTCGGGTAGTCTAATTTGAAACTTTCTGAAAAATTAACAAAAAGTGTCACGAAAAAGCGTTTTAAAGTATAGTATGAAATTGAATTAACTTATGTCAAGTTATAATATTAACATTAATTTGAAACTTTCTGAAAAATTAACAAAAAGTGTCACGAAAAAGCGTTTTAAAGTATAGTATGAAATTGAATTAACTTATGTCAAGTTATAATATTAACATTTTTGTCGAACCACTAATAATATCAGTCAAAATATCAAGAATAATCAATCAATAATTCAAGAGAATGAAATGTGTGGAGTGTACGAAATTAATTGTGGTAGTTACGATGAAATTGATATAGGTAGAACTTTTAGAAATTTCCAAATTAGAGTATTTCTACATAAATGAATTGAAAAAATTGAAGAAAAATACCGATTCTCATTATGGCAACCAATTGATAGAGAAAAGCCAGGCATTCAGTTCAAAGTTTGAAATATCAAATAGGGAGAACAAAGGTTTCAAACAAAACTTTCTGCAATCGTTGCAAATCAATAAATACAAAAATTCAGTACCTTTGCTATATAGTAAATTATATTAATGCGCTATCACCCAAATTTTTATCTGAACCTGAATTAATTGTTTTCATATTCACTTCTTAATATTGAACGTCCGAAATTTATCAGATATTATTTAATTTTTGATTCAAGATGTTTTATATTATTTTTTCAATAATTATTACTGATTTCCAATTTCAACAATTTGATGATATTCTCGAAATTGTTTCTCTAGAACTTCATTATTTTTAGTTTTCATTAGTCAGAGCGTTGAGTTTTGATTCAAAATTTCAATTAAGTAAAAAGCTCATACATTTATATTGGCAGATTACCCTCGAACATATTTCGACCGCTCTATGGGTGAACCTTCCACTTACAGAATGAGAGCAGTCAGGCGACGCCAACTGAGACGTTTATCTTATTTGTTTTATCTGAGAAAATCTCTGTTCGATGTTTTCCATCCTAATTTCCTACATTTCGATTTGAAAACGAGGGGAAAAACCATCAGGAGTTTTCATCGCCGCGTTTCGTCAGGCAACGTGTCTTTGTTTGCTTCCTTTTCCTCTGAATTTTTCCTTTTACGTTAAGTACAAAATCAATATGTTCGTTTTTCGCATATTTCAGCTAACAATGACGATTCATTTTATCGTTAACATACGAAAAAATATCATTATTTTTTCTAGAAAATCTTCTAGGTTATTCGCATAAGATGACATCAAACTATATCAATTTCTATGCATAATAGTTTTGAAACAATCGAAAATAGGATCATTCTTGAAGCATTCATATAAATTTATTATTATACGAGGAGAGTTCAGAAAACCATTGAAATACGTGAAAATGGATCTATTTGAATCCTTGAGGTTGACAATACTGTCATGATGAATTATTTATCGTTCATTATTAACAATTCATTTGTGATAATACTGCATTTATTACTTACTACATGTTGAAATAATAACAATATTTCTAGTCGTTTCCTAGTCCTAGAGTCCTAGTTATCTGATATTTATCGGTATATTTTTCGGGATTATACCACTGGATCCCAAGATGATTGGAACAGATCTGACCACACTCATGGCCAATGTCTCTTCTTCGAGTTCTCAATATTTTTTCCGCATTCTTCTCAATTAGGTTGTTCGTTACCGTGTTATTTTCGTAGATTGATAAGGTCAGAAGTGGAGAAGAAGCGGCGTAACGCTTCAGCAACCGGAGTAGGATCACTGAGTTGACGCCCATCAATACTTAAATAAACATAATTGGGTGACGTCTTAAGATGAGCTTACGAGGGACCATACTGTTTTACTCTTATTGTCAGATTCACCAATTTCCCGTGGTGAAAACTTTACTTGCTATTGTTAAGAAGTTCGTTATAGTCACTTTTAGCAGATCTATATATGATCTGTGTCTCTTGAGACCCATGATTCACACAACGCCAATGTAGATTCTTCAGTTCTTCAGCTGCACGAATAACTTCAGGAGTTATCCGGTTTTTTGAAGTAACAGAAGATGGAGAAACTGACTTCATTGAGAAAGACTTGTCGACCAAAGATCTCAAAATATTCCGAAGCTCGAAAAAAATTATGTTGATATCAGTACAAAGATATATAAAATTGAACTCAGCATTTTGAACTAATATACGTAAGTAATCAAGATTTTCGTTGGTTATAGCGCGATATTAATGAGTATCACATTTTTTGGCCTCTGTAGAGCTTCAATCATACCAGCTCAATAGCATACACCTGTAACAACCGATACCAGCATCAAATAGTGACACTCTGGTGAATTGGACATGGACATTTGTTAACATATAGCCGACTTTTGTCGAAGAAGTAATACCATTTTCATTCGTAAGTAGTCTAATTACGCCCAAAGAGGTTATGCGCAAGTCAAAACTGAAAAACGAAACGTTTAAATACTACATATATGGGTCATCAAGGGTGAAGTAATCGATTTTTAGATCAATTATCAGATTTGACAGATAGGTTATAAGTAATGAACTTATCTCAAGTAGGTGGTCTATAGACTCTAGATGCACAAATCTTGCGCTTAATAGTTTTTACTAACACTCCCGAAATCTCACAATACATTTAGATAGATATATTGTCGATCACACTAATAGGGAGAAATTCATACTCATCACTTAGATAAATAGCAGATCCACCATGTCGTCAGCTTGGACGACAAATTGAGGCCATAATCCTATAACCTGGGAGAAACATGTTTTCAAGATGGACTTTCGTGCACCAAAGTTCAGAGGTGCTTGTAATTTTTCACATTATCAAGAATTTCCAGTGTTGCGCTCATTACTTGACTCAGGTGTTCTATTGGTAATGCTATTATGAATGAGTAGTAAATATCTGTTTTTTCAGAAGATAATTTCTAACATAACACATTTGGTACCTACACTTTGTTTCATGAAATTCTCCACATCTTATGCATTTGTTATATGATGGAGCCTGGTAACATGAATATGAGCTGATGCTTCTTTAGCGCGACAAGTATCTGAATTCAATGTACCAATTATGGACAGCATCAGTCCTTTCGAATTACTCTGAATTAGTTTGTCTCATTTGGAATTTTTCTTAGATTTAACAAGAATCCAGTCAGACTTTTTGTAGAAGGTTTCAGAATTCCTCACAATTTGTTCTACCTCTTGAGAATCAATCAACATCAAATCATTCATAATTCTCAGATGATGGGTATTTGAAAACCAAGAATCAATCTAGTAATACCGAATTTAGAATTCACGTCCGCACTGAGATCATCTGTAGATAATAGCACCATAGAACCAGCAGTGTTCCATGCACGTTTTCCAAGGGGTTATTGTCTTTGTTTCGTTTTTGTGATCCTTCAATCGATTCACTTCCGATATAAGGTTATGTATGAGTATATTTTGAGAAACTAGCAATTGTTTAACCCCTCCGATTTTCGCATTGAATGACATAGATATCTTATTGACAATTTTCTGTTTCAGAACAAGCAAATCACTCTTGTAAACAAATCCACCGGAATATTTCTGAGTTGCTGGTAACGAGGGATCATTCGTCACAGTAGAACAAGTCCATTTCTTAATTGAATCATCTTCGCCCATTTTGAGATATTCATCTGTAGATATCACACACTTAGTATGATAGCTCAAATCATAAATTGAACATATAACTGAATCGTCATATCATGACGAATAAAATTATAATGTTGTAATGATGTGATACATGTTGGTTGATGATGTCCTGTTCTGATTCAAAGACAAACCTAAAGTATTTCCCTACGTTATTAAGACATTACTGTCAAGGTATATATTTTAATGCCTAATTTTTCTTGACTTTGTTGACTAATCATATTGTTAAATAAATCGTGAAACATTAAGCCAAGAGTTTTATTTATTTTAATATCTAATTTTTCTTCTTTCATTTTCAAACCGTGAGACATTTTACATAGATTGGAGCTTTCTTTCGTCTGAATTTGGTTTTCAGTTCTCATACGGTTGTTGTATACCGTGTATACGATGTACACGGTGTTCTCATACGTCTTCATACGGTAGTTGTAACCAATCAGTGCCCGCGACATACTTTTACAGAGTAATGCATTATGCTGCGTATTTGAGTAATTCGAAACACTGATTTTTAAAATTATATATCGATAGAGGTTACACTTACTAACAAAAGAAAGAACTGATTTTCGGCCATAGCTGTAACGCAACCAAATACAGCAACTCCAACAACTAAGAGACCAGCCACGATGAGGATATATACACCAGCATAAAATGACAACGCATTTAGTTTGTCCAACCATTCATAAACGCCAGCTTCATATCTTAGCCAAAAGCAGATGATCAGGATACAAATACCTAGTATCTGAAAAAAATAAATCATTAACTGTTATATTGATTATGTTCCAATAAATTTTAAGGCACGACATAAAGTGTAGAAGAAATTGTTTACTTCAAATTCACACAAGCCTGAAATCATATCCAATAACGAACTGAATTGAAACAATGATATTCAACAGTATTCAAGCGCGGAACAAAACATATAATTGATGTATCTATATATATATATATATATATATATATATAGATACATCATATATATATATATATATATATATATATATATATATATATATATATATATATATATATATATATATATATATATATATATATATATATATATATATATATATATATATATATATATATATATATATATATATATATATATATATATATATATATATATATATATATATGTATAATGAAATGAAATTTTTTGTGCTTATGGCACTGAATGAAATATTTAAGAAAATGAATACTGTTCTATTTTCTATTCATTTGAAAAATTCAAATTGATCAAGAGAATGTTATAGAAGAGCTAGATATGTGAACGTGTACAATGTGATGTCTTCATTATCCTTCAAGGAATAAATGTCAGAGAAATATTGAAATCGATACCACACCTGATGGAAGTGCGAGACATATATGTTTCGTTCTGCAAGGAACTCGTCAGTCGCACCACGTCCATCGAAGTGAGGCAACGACTTCAACCTCCAAGCATCTTCTTGTGACTCCAAGTGGAAGACCGTAGAGTAATGAATAATTTACAATTCTATCTATTGGAATCAGTAGAAAAGACACCTCTCAGATTACAGCCACACCAAGCATCGAAATTTCATATATCTTCTATACCCGTAGATATCTACTAATTGCAATGTCTACTTGACAAATATTATCATAGGATGCTTTCAAATGTCAAGGTTGCGTTAGTAGTACGTTCATTCAATTTAAATTTTTTTTTAATTCGAATTTTTCAAATGAATGTTCTAGTGTTCATTTTCTTAAATATTTCATTCAGTGCCATAAATACAAAAAATTTCATTTCTTTAAAAATATCGCCGAATTGGTCCCTGAAATACGGAAATAAACGCGAGCGTACTACTAACGCAACCTACTGACATTTGAAAACATCTTATAATGATATTTGTCAAATAGACATTGCAATTAGTAGATACCTACGAGTATAGAAGATATGTGAAATTTCGATGCTTGGTGTGTCTGTAATCTGAGATGTGTGTTTTCTACTGATTCATATAGATGGAATTGTAGAGTATTCATTACTCTCATAAACGCCAGCTTCATATCTTAGCCAAAAGCAGATTATCAGGATACAAATACCTAGTATCTGAAAAAAATAAATCATTAACTGTTATATTGATTATGTTCCAATAAATTTTAAGGCACGACATAAAGTGTAGAAGAAATTGTTTACTTCAAATTCACACAAGCCTGAAATCATATCCAATAACGAACTGAATTGAAACAATGATATTCAACAGTATTCAAGCGCGGAACAAAACATATAATTGATGTATCTATATATATATATATATATATATATATATATATAGATACATATATATATATATATATATATATATATATATATATATATATATATATATATATATATATATATATATATATATATATATATATATATATATATATATATATATATATATATATATATATATATATATATATATATATATATATATATATATATATATATGTATAATGAAATGAAATTTTTTGTGCTTATGGCACTGAATGAAATATTTAAGAAAATGAATACTGTTCTATTTTCTATTCATTTGAAAAATTCAAATTGATCAAGAGAATGTTATAGAAGAGCTAGATATGTGAACGTGTACAATGTGATGTCTTCATTATCCTTCAAGGAATAAATGTCAGAGAAATATTGAAATCGATACCACACCTGATGGAAGTGCGAGACATATATGTTTCGTTCTGCAAGGAACTCGTCAGTCGCACCACGTCCATCGAAGTGAGGCAACGACTTCAACCTCCAAGCATCTTCTTGTGACTCCAAGTGGAAGACCGTAGAGTAATGAATAATTTACAATTCTATCTATTGGAATCAGTAGAAAAGACACCTCTCAGATTACAGCCACACCAAGCATCGAAATTTCATATATCTTCTATACCCGTAGATATCTACTAATTGCAATGTCTACTTGACAAATATTATCATAGGATGCTTTCAAATGTCAAGGTTGCGTTAGTAGTACGTTCATTCAATTTAAATTTTTTTTTAATTCGAATTTTTCAAATGAATGTTCTAGTGTTCATTTTCTTAAATATTTCATTCAGTGCCATAAATACAAAAAATTTCATTTCTTTAAAAATATCGCCGAATTGGTCCCTGAAATACGGAAATAAACGCGAGCGTACTACTAACGCAACCTACTGACATTTGAAAACATCTTATAATGATATTTGTCAAATAGACATTGCAATTAGTAGATACCTACGAGTATAGAAGATATGTGAAATTTCGATGCTTGGTGTGTCTGTAATCTGAGATGTGTGTTTTCTACTGATTCATATAGATGGAATTGTAGAGTATTCATTACTCTACGGTCTTCCACTTGGAGTCACTAGCAGATGCTTGAAGGTTGAAGTCGTTGCCTCACTTCGATGGACGTGCTGCGACTGGCCAGTTATTTGCAGAACGAAATATATATGTCTCGCACTTCCATCAGGTGTGGCATCGATTTCAATATTTCTCTAACATTTATCCCTTGAAGAATAATAGAGACATCACATTGTACACGTTCACATATCTAGCTGTACAATAACATTCTCTTGATTTATTCGAATTTTTCAAATGAATGTTCTAGTTCATTTTTCATTTATATATATATATATATATATATATATATATATATATATATATATATATATATATATATATATATATATATATATATATATATATAAGGAAATGAAATTTTTGTGCTTATGGCAATGAATGAAATATTTAAGAAAATGAACACTAGAACATTCATTTGAAAAATTCAAACAAATCTAGAGAATACTATAGTAGAGCTAGATATATGAAAGTTTACAATGTGATGTCTCCATTATCCTTCAAGGTATAAATGTTAGAGAAATATTGCAATCGATGCCACACCTGATGGAAGTGCGAGACATATATGTTTCGTTCTGCAAGGAACTCGTCAGTCGCACCGTATATATTATGGATTTCAATATTTCTCTAACCTTCATACTTTGTAGGATAATGGAGACATCACATTGTACACTTTTACATATATAGCTCTACTATAACATTCTCTTGATTAATTTGAATTTTTGTAATGAATGTTCTAGTGTATATATATATATATATATATATATATATATATATATATATATATATATATATATATATATATATATATATATATATATATATATATATATATATATATATATATATATATATATATATATATATATATATATATATATATATATATATATATATATATATATATATATATATATATATATATATATATATATATATATATATATATATATATATATATATATATATCCTAACATTTGCGAGCAGATCATGTAAGCACGATTTATCAGAAACTTGCCGAATTGAAACACAAGTGGAAAGTTTGCCTATCTGATTCCACAACTGATTCTGAAGAACAAAGAACTTGAATAGGGGATTAAGGGAAATTCACAAACTTTCCAATAGTCCCACTAACGAGGGGAATTGATCTCACTTCTTGGGGTCGACAAACTTTTCTCTCTATGCTAATTTATTCCTAAAATGTAGGATAGAATGCTCTATTATATTCACAAAAAGCAGTTGAAAGGAGGGTACGTTAATACACAGAGTATATTTGATTCATTTTCTTATAAGCAAGATCTCAATGTTTCTCATTATATATTCAAGTAATTTTGAGCGGAAAAATGTGATGAGGGTATCGTTTTGTATGCATTTATATATGAGCATTCGTCTACAGTTTCTCATGACACAGTTCTCTTTCAAACGATTGTAAATGATATTCAAATAATTTGCAGAGTTGTACTATCCATGTCAATCACTTAAAGAGTATTAGGATTTTTCAATTATCATTTAACCACTGGCCAAAAAGAAATATAAGATAACTGATGGAATATCTCAATGTTTATTGCAATTTATTCTACATTTTGAAGCTCAGCAATAAGTATGAACTTGAACATGGTACATTGCGAGAAAGTCTTTGACGTTCTCGGAATCACGTAGTCTACTTCTTGAAAAATCGAATTTCGATTTATTTTGTGAAATGCCCTTCAAATTTACATCAACCGTCCCGGTTTGAGATATGTAGAGCATAATCCAGGACTAATAACATGCTGTTGAGTATACATGTTAGATGGGGCGAAAAAAATCGATATTTTTTTTTCGGATCGTAATACCGCGGAAAAGTTGCTAAATGGTATGACTAAATAGGGGAAAAAATATAAAAATTATCGGATGTTATCTTCCGTTCGCGCATAAGCTCTAAAGTTTTGAAAGAAATAATTTTTTTTGAAAATTTGTAATAATTTTTTTTTACGATATTTAATATGTAATAGTGAAAAATTTCATCTACGACACACTAATAAAGTAATATAAAAATACCGGTATTGCACTTCAACATCTTCCGTTCGCGCATGGACATCCAAATATAGCCAAAATACAAGAAAATCGGATTTTTGTCCTATTTTCTTTTCATGTATAGTTACAGATATTTCTTTGGACGAATTAGTCGTTATTGGCTGTGATGGCACCAATGTTAACACCGGATTGAAAAACGGTATAATACGCCGTATTGAAACACACTTAGGTAAGCCTCTGCAATGGGCAGTTTGTCTTCTTCATTTTAATGAACTACCCTTCCGCCATTTATTTCAGTATTTAGATGGTAAGTCGACCGGGCCAAATTCTTTGAAAGGACCGATTGGTGGGAAATTGATCAAATGTGAAACACTTCCAGTATTGCAGTTTGAAAGTATTGATTGCCAAATCCCTGAGATAGACAAAAAAACTCTTAGTAAGGATCAGAAGTATTTGCTGGAAATATCAGAAGCGATTAAATCAGGTGAATGCCCAAAAGATTTATCAATCAGGGATCCAGGACCTTTGTCTCACTCCAGGTGGCTAACAACAGCTAACCGTGCTTTAAGACTCTACATTAGTCAAGAAAATCCAACTGCTGAGTTCCAGGAAATAGTAATATTCATTCTGAAGTCATATATGCCGATGTGGTTTTGTATTAAGAAGACCAAACTTTTTACTGATGGCCCTAAGCTCGTGCACCAATGTATTGAAACCTCAAGATATCTTAAAGATGAACTCAAAGCTGTAATTGACCCAGTTATAGAGAGAAATGGGTTCTTTGCGCATCCAGAACATGTTATGATTACTATGACTCAAGATCCCAGAAAACATATAAGAGAACTGGGCCTCCGCCGCATCATTAAGGCAAGAGAAAGAGACCAAAAGAGGAAAACAATTCGAACGTACGTGGCACCTAAGCTAAACTTTTCCGCAACAGACTACACGGAATTAAATTATTGGACAAACTGTGAATTTTCTTCGCCGCCTCTATTGAAAGATGTCACTGATGATGAACTGAAAACCTACATCAAAACAGAAGAAGTACCGAAGTGGGAAATCCTATCACAGAAGATGCCAGTCCATACTCAAGCAGTGGAGAGAAGCGTCAAGTTGGTGAGCGAGGCTTCTGCTAAGGTTTGCGGATCTGCAGCTCGAGACGGGTACATAAGAACGACACTTAAGTCAAGGTCCACGATGCCAGCCTTTGATAACAAAAGACAGTTCAAACTACCAGACATGTAATCTATTCGTAAGTGAAATATGTACTTTGTAATTATTGGATAATACATCAATAATATGTTGAAGCTTGTATATATTTATTTTTCCTAAGTCCACATTTTTGAGGTTTTCAACACTTTTTTGCTATTTTTACAGCCCATGCGCGAACGGAAGATGTTAAAACTCAATACCAGTATTTTTATATTAATTCATTAGTGTGTCGTAGATGACATTTTTCCCTATTACATATTAAATATCGTAATAAAAAAAATTATTAAAAATTTCCAAAAAACTTTAATTTTTTCAAAATTTAATCAAACTTTAGAGCTCATGCGCGAACGGAAGATAACATCCGATAATTTTTATATTTTTTCCCCTATTTAGTCATACCATTTAGCAACTTTTCCGCGGTATTACGATCCGAAAAAAAAATATCGATTTTTTTCGACCCACCCTAATACATGTTTGATAGGAAATTCTTTCATTAGTCGAAGGTACAAAGAAGTTATACGTATTCTGAATTCAATACTCTGTTACAATATGGAACTTTGGACTAAATTCTATCACGAAAATATTCTAAAATGTAATAAAACAATTGTTAAACTAAGATTTTCACATATATTGAATATAATACTGCATGATGTACGTTTCGACGAGATTCATCGTTTTCAAATGCTACGAGCAGACTAATGACATTTCTGGAATACATACAATAGGTAAACTTAAATTATGAATACAGAAAAGACAGGTAGATAACAGGTAGAAGGGATCAATTCATACTGAACTATTATATAGTAAACTAAGTAATTTTGAAAAGATTGAGAAGGAGGCTTGAGGTATGATCGATTTGGCTGTTCAAAAGGTTGCCAGAATATTTGTATTTATTAATTTGAAGTGATTCAAACAAATTAAGCTTCATTCCCTTGTTTGCGGTATTCAAACTTTCAAAATCGGAATTGAATATATGATTTTCATCAATCAAACGATTCGCATAATGTGAATCTGTGTTCTGATTATCAAAGCTACGTTTATGTTCAGAAATTCTTATTTGAAAACTTCTAAACGTTCTACCAATATAAAACTTATCACAACTACCACAGTTAATTTTATATACTCCTGATTTTTTATTTTTGTTGACCTTAGATTTGTTATTTTTGATATGTTTTCCTAAGTTATTTACAGTACGGTAAGCAATGTTGATGTTATACTTAAAAATAATAGATTTGAGTTTTTCACTGGACTTACCGATGTATGTAAGACTGTTAGAGTTGATATTGTTTTTGACTAGGGGATAAACCAAACCAATCGCCTTTTTGAAGTTTTTATTTAATATCATATTATATATTATTTCAGGATTATAATTATTTTTCACGGCTATTTGCTTGATTAAATTTTGTTTGTTGAAAGTGTTGAAATTGGTTCTAGAAAGAGGAATATTTACTAATCGATGTATCAACTTATTGAAAGCTTCCATTTTGTGTTGAAATGGATACATGAAATTATTATGTATAATACTATCTGTATGTGATGGTTTATGGAAAATTGAAAAACTATGTTATCCAGTTTCATTATTTTAAGATCTAAAAAATTAATAGAGTTTTCTTTCTCAAGTTCCAAAGTGAACATAAACGTAGTTTTGATAATCAGAAGACAGATTCACATTATGCAAATCATTTGATTAATGAAAATCATATATTCAATTCCGATTTTGAAATTTTGAATCCCGCAAACAAGGGAATGAAGCTTAATTTGTTAGAATCACTCCAAATTAATGAATACAAATATTCCTGCAACCTTTTGAACAGCCAAATCGATAATACCTCAAGCCCCCTTCTCAATATTTTCAAAATTACTTAGTTTACTATATAGTAGTTCAGTATGAATTGATCCCTTCTACCTGTTATCTACCTGTTTTCTCTGTATTCATAATTTATGTTTACCTATTGTTTGTATTCGAGAAATGTCATTAGTCTGCACGTAGCATTTGAAAAAGGTGAATCTCATCGAAACGTACGTCATGCAATATTCTTTTTAATATATGTGTAAATTTTTGCATCAAGTATCGGCCTAATCAATTTTTAATTATTCAAAAATGTCTGATGAAAAACAAAAAATAACTTAGGTGTTTTCAATTATCTTCAGGTTATTTCATTCAGAAAGTTACCTTCGAAATAGGTCTACTGCCTTCTGTAATCGGTCTCTGTGTTTTCTTTTCCTGGAATCTGGAATCGTTTTTGTATTTTCATTGACTGAGAGCTGCCTCATTCACTTTTTTATGAATATTTGATATTCTGTGTATAAGATGATAAAAATACATTTCAAAGACATTCAATTTCTATTTCCGACGCAACGAGGATTCGGCTCTTATATCTAAACAGGAAAACCGAAAAACCAAACATCCATAAAAATTCAAAGAAGCATAATCGAATTACAAACTAACATTATCATGAGGGTCTTTCTCATCAATATTTTTATGGACCACTGTACACAGCTTCTCACTTTTCTTATGGCGAAAATCATCATTTGAATTTAAACCTATATATTTCAAGGACGATACTTTTTCCATACAGTTTTATAGTGAAGCTCATACTACATTTTTTTTCTGAAATCATTGATATCAAGATTTCCTTTGTATTTTGTTAGACATAACAATTTAACAGATGTATATATTACACTAAGATGATAAAATGAAAAACAGCCACTCTAGTATATGCGTTTATATCTCAGAAAATAATGAAGAATAAAAATATCACATCTGATGTTCTATAAAGAGAGAAACCTGCTAGTGAAAGCTTTAATGGCTATTAGCAAATACATATAGCAAAAGTTCAAACAACTAGAATTTTCGCGACTACCAGAATAAATTAAGACATGAACCCAACTAGTTTGGAGTTTTCCTAAAGCCATTAGGTGCCGTCAACGCATAGAAAAATACAAGTCTTCTCTTTACGAAACATACATGTAATTTACGTATTTTCTGTACAACGAATACATATTTCAGGAAAGCTATATAGACTTTGCTTCTGGATGGCCATTCTTCGCATAGCAACGCAATAGATATGCTTCAAACTGCTGATGAAAATGATATTATTCTATTTTGTCTACCTAGCCACACCACTCAAGCTTTGCAGCCACTAGATCGCAGTTTCTTCAAGCCATTTAAATCATTTTTCGAAGCAGAAACTAGGAATTGGGTAATTTCAAACAAGGACAGAAAAATTAGTAGATTAGTTGCAGGAAAACTCATTGGCAATGCTTGGATACGAGCAGCCACAAGTAGCAATGCGATTTCAGGATTAAGGGCATGTGGCATTTACCCTTTCAATCCCTATGCAGTTCCAGAAAACTTCTATTCTGTATCTGACATAATACTGAATGCCGAAAAATGTACAGAAGACCATGTACTTCAAAATGAAATTTCAGAACATGAAGAAAATACAACAATTGAGGAAATTTCGGTTGTCGATAAAGCATGTGTTCAGGTACCAGGTCCATCCAATGTCCAAACCCTGGAAGTCTCTCTGAATTCATTTCCTGAGAGAATGTTTTCATCTCATGAAAACATTTGTGAGAGCGATATGAATGAACCAAATAGAAGACTTTCCAATTCGAGCCCATCAATGCTATCAGATAACATCAACATAGATGATTTGAAGAAAGAAACTCCAAGCAAATACCTTCAAGAATGTTCGTTCGCCAGTGCCAATTATTTCAATTCGATTTTACAAGAGAGGAAAGCAATCAGCTGCAATATTGAACTCGGCTGAAAATATCGAAGCGAAAAAAGCTAAATTTGAAGGGAAAGCTACTACAGGAATAGCTTGCAAAAATAAACATCGATCACCTGAAATTAATAAACATAAACGGACTGAAATTAGAGCTCAGATGATAATTCCAGTCAAAGAATTGAAAAGGAGAAAAAGAGACAAATTTGAAGAATCAAGTGAAGAAATATCGCCGTCAAATTCGTCAGATGAATCTGATACAGAGGTAGCCAAAAATTCTGAATGTAAATAATAAGCCTAGAGCATTAGTTATTTTTATGAATGAATAAGCTAAGTGTATGGTATAAATTCGATGGGGCCCATGTATTTGAGCAACATTATTATGTTCAATAAAATAAAATGAATATTACAAATGCAGTATTTTTCATTTTGCAAGCTTTCAATTCCTCCTGTATCCTTCTGATTATCTCCTGTACTTAGAATTCTCCAGATTTCAAATATATATTCAATTTTTTTTGAGCCCATATCTTTACGAAACAGTCAATCTAAAAATATAAAATCTTGTTCATCATTGTCGATCACGGTAGGAAAAGAGTGTAATGTGGGGAAACAGATATGGGAAGAAGACTAGAATTGTAGGTCATGTGAATCTCGAATGTCTGTAATAAATCATTGGAACGAGATTATGAGACAGAGTACGACAGAAAACACAGTTAGAGTTGGCTGTGCAATCACGTGAGCTTTATCACAGTTTGTGTCTCGTTATGATTTACAAAAGAATATTTGTTACATGTCAGAGAGCGAAATTTGAATATACATACCGTAAACGTGTAACATATGGAATATCTCCTTCATAAACACATTCATCACAAAACTGAAATCTATTAGAAAATTTTTTTATCTGCTCTAATTCTCTATAAAAATATGTAAAAAAAAAGTATTTTTACATGTTCTATATATATATATATATATATATATATATATATATATATATATATATATATATATATATATATATATATATACATAATGCAATAAGGGTTAAGCAGATATATTTGTATGAATAGAAAAAAAAACTAACAGTGGAAACCTGCACTTTGTAACAGCCGTTGACATATGTTTCGAGCTATTGGCTCTCCTCAGAACGGCACAGTTCAAGTTTCAGATGTTCGAACATAAAAATTTGATCACGCACAAAATTCAACGAAAAGGAATCGACATCCTTGTAGCTGTGGGAAATGAATATCTTCCAGTCTGAAGATTATTCATTTCACGTCGGTGGGGCGATTATATACCTTCACCGAATTTTGAACCGACAATTAAGATAATGTGAAAAATATTGAGCAGGTATATTTTCATAAATAAAAAAGAAAAAAAAACTCACGGTAAAAAACCTGCACTTACGGTGAGTTTTTTTCTTTTGTAGATGTTTTTTGGAGGTGTTTGACGATCCGAATCAGTAAGGTGATGTTTTGGCCAAATAGTTTTACACAATGGCTAGTACGGAATTAACCTCTCGATACGGAAATGATCTATTTCGGATTTGCACATTATCACCCATGGTGAAGAGCAATTTTTACTTCAAACCTGTCACTAAAATTGAATTTCAGCATACTATTAGAGCCTTTAAAAATTAAAAAAGCGGCGATTTTGATTCCATATCGGCAAAAATTTTTAAAGGAATCAGTGGAATTATTGGCAAGCACTTTGCATATCTCATCAATGTTTCCATCAGTACTGAAAAGTTCCCCAATTTCCGAATGGAACTGTAAGTGAAATAACTAATTATCGCCCAATATCCATTATGAGCGTGTTTTCCAAGGTAATTGAAAAAATTGTTTTCACCAGAATGATGAGTTATCTCAACAAATTCTAAATAATTGACTCCATGCAACATGGATTCAGAAGCGACCACTCAACCCAATCTGCTGCAGTTAAGTTTTCTGAATCCGTCTACGCCTGTTTGGGTGAACACTTATTTGTAGCGGGGCTATTTTTTGATTTATCTTCGGCATATGGTTCACTATCCTTTGAATTTATACTTGATAAATGCTACAATTTAGGTTTCAGAGGCTCTTTCTGCATTGGTTACGTAGTTACCTTGACAAAGGAAAAGTGATAGTGAGAATAGGCGAGAGTTATTCTCAGAGACATGACATTACTCTTGGTGTGACGCAAGTCTCTGTACTCGGACCTCTTCTATTCATATTATTTATAAGCGATTTGGCTGCGAATTTGTCCAAATTTTTGGTGACACTATTTGCCGATGATTCATCGGTGGTTGTTTCTGGCAGGACTCCTGAAGAACTTCTGGGGGCATGTGAATACATTGTGAGGAAGTTATTAAATTGGTGTGGAATGAATAAACTGATGGTGAACATTGACAAAACTGTATCATTTTTCCTGAAGTACAACGGAATGAGTACCCTGAATGGAATCAGTACCTACACAAATGTTTCATATATGTAGATATAAATTTTAGATGGACAACACAGATTGATGTTTTCTGTGAGAAATTGACTAACTCGTTTTTTGCAATCTCCAGAATTAAGCGCATTGTACCTAGAAACTGTGTTATGAATGTTTATTACAGTCTTGTATATAGTCATCTGAATTATAATATTCTGCTGTGGGGCTGCTCTACAGAAATAAATACGGTGTTTATTACACAAAAACGAATACTTCGATTGATATTCAATATTCTTCAACGAACTTCTCGTGAATCTATGCTCATTAATAATATCATTCTCACCCTACCTTCTTTATATATTTATAGATGTTTAATATATGTTAAAGAAAATGAAAATAGGTTCATTAATGTGAATAGTAATCATGAGCAGTCACTTTATTATCAGAGTATTAAAATCTTCAACCATTTACCGTCAAATTTGAAATAACTGAAAGCTCATTTGTTTAAGAAGAGAGTTAAGTCATTAAGTCATTCAGTTAACGAAGGCATACTATAGTGTGGCAGAGTACTTCGATGATTCGAATGTAGGCAATAATGTATGATATTAAAATAAATTAAACTCTTGGCTTAATGTTTCACGATTTATTTAACAATATGTATAGTCAACATGTTTCCAGCGTTAGCTCATTTTCAAGACTAAACTACTATAAGGAACGTACAACAAATTTATATCTACAAAATGGATGTGAGTAGGGAAGATAATTGAAAATCTACTTGTTCATTTACAATTTCTTCTTTTCTCTTCCAAGAACTGCTAATTTCAATTGCCTCCAAAATGTCTAAACGTTTACCTTTATTACCTCTCGATTTATTGTTAAATAAATCGTGAAACATTAAGCCAAGAGTTTAATTTATTTTAATATTCAATTATGTTTCACCAAGAGTTAAGCGAGAATTCAATCTCATTCAATAATGTATGAATCAATTTTCTGTATCACATGTTTGTTTATTTTTTTACCACACATCTCCCTCGTCGTGTGAAATTGTCTGAAATATTTAATATTTCTGAGCTAATTTTTCCTTTTATTTCCAAATATAGTTGTATATTATTGTGAATATAAATTGAACCAATCTTTTTTGTTCGAGGGATGAATGGAACAATAGACTCAATACTAAATACAGTCCTTTTGTGAGCATTCTTTCATGTTCTAATTATTGAATGTAATGTTATATTACATAGTTTTCAGATTCACGAATCCTTCATTATTAGTCAATAATGAGATTCATAATCGAAATTTCGAAGTATTTCATATGAAACTCTCAAATCACTTGTTGTCAACAAATACACAACCTATATCTTTCGAGAGGTAATATCAAGTGCCGTCCAAGAATCATAGAACTTTTTGAATGGAACTACAATACAATTGTTTCATCATCATTACGAACCTTCAGTGGCTTTCATTCAAAAATATCTATTTATGGTTTTCGAATCACTGGGTTCATGTCCTATCCGGAGTATTAGAACATGGGACTAATCTTACATATCTGCAGACAACATTCTGAGCTGTTTGAATGAGCGCCTCAGTTTGAGAAAAGGACTTAGTTACGTTAGGAAAACCATCGAAACTTGATTAATTCGATGTATGCCATGCATGGATGTTTAGCAAGGATGAAACAATTGTGTGGTATTTGCATTCAAGTTCGATGATTTTCGGAAGGCATCTAATATATTTATATATATATATATATATATATATATATATATATATATATATATATATATATATATATATATATATATATATATATATATATATATATATATATATATATATATATATATATATATATATATATATATATATATATATATATATATATATATATATATATATATATATATATATATATATATATATATATAAGCAAATGAAATTTTTTGTGCTTATGGCACTGAATTTCATATTACGGCTTCGATTTGAATATTTCTCTAACATTTATCCCTTGAAGGATAATGGAAACATCACATCGTACACGTTCACATATCTAGCTCTACTATAACATTCTCTTGGTTAATTTGAATTTTTTGAATGGGTGTTCTAGTGTTCATTTTCTCAAATATTTCATTCAGTGCCATGAGCAGAAACGAATTTTATTTCCTTAAAAATATCGGAAAATATTCCTATTGACATTTGAAAACATCGTATGATGATATTCATCAAATAGACATTGCAATTTAGTAGATACCTACGGGTATAGAAAATATGTGAAATGTCGATGCTTGGTGTGTCTGTAATCTGAGAGGTGTTTTCTACTGATTCCTAAAGATGAAATTGTGGAGTATTCATTACTCTACGGTCTTCCACTTGGAGTCACAAGAAGATGCTTGGTGATTGAAATCATTGCCTCACTTCGAAGGACGTGGTGCGACTGAGGAGTTCCTTTCAGAACGAAACATATATGTCTCCCACTTCCATCGGGTGAGGCATCGATTTCAATATTTCTCTAACATTTATCCCTTGAAGGATAATGGAGACATCACATCGTACACGTTCACATATCTAGCTCTACTATAACATTCTCTTAGTTAATTTGAATTTTTCAAATTAGTGTTCTAGTGTTCATTTTCTTAAATATTTCATTCAGTGCCATAAGCAGAAACGAATTCCATTTCCTTAAAAATATCGAAAAATATTCCTATCGACATTTGAAATATCGTGTGATGATATTTATCAAATAGACATTGCAATTTAGTAGATACCTACGGGTATAGAAAATATGTGAAATGTCGATGCTTGGTGTGTCTGTAATCTGAGAGGTGTTTTCTACTGATTCCTAAAGATGAAATTGTGGAGTATTCATTACTCTACGGTCTTCCACTTGGAGTCACAAGAAGATGCTTGGGGATTGAAATCATTGCCTCACTTCGAAGGACGTGGTGCGACTGAGGAGTTCCTTGCAGAACGAAAGATATATGTCTCCCACTTCCATCAGGTGAGGCATCGATTTCAATATTTCTCTAACATTTATCCCTTGAAGGATAATGGAGACATCACATCGTACACGTTCACATATCTAGCTCTACTATAACATTCTCTTAGTTAATTTGAATTTTTCAAATTAGTGTTCTAGTGTTCATTTTCTTGAATATTTCATTCAGTGCCATAAGCAGAAACGAATTTCATTTCCTTAAAAATATCGAAAAATATTCCTATCGACATTTGAAATATCGTGTGATGATATTTATCAAATAGACATTGCAATTTAGTATATACCTACGGGTATAGAAGATATGTGAAATGTCGATGCTTTGTGTGTCTGTAATCTGAGAGGTGTTTTCTACTGATTCCTAAAGATGAAATTGTGGAGTATTCATTACTCTACGGTCTTCCACTTGGAGTCACAAGAAGATGCTTGGGTATTGAAATCGTTGCCTCACTTCGATGGACGTTGTGCAACTGAGGACTTCCTTGCAGAACGAAACATATATGTCTCCCACTTCCGTCAGGTGAGGTATCGATTTCAATATTTCTCTAACATTTATCCCTTGAAGGATAATGGAGACATCACATCGTACACGTTCACATATCTAGCTCTTCTATAAAATTCTCTTGGTTAATTTTAATTTTTCAAATGAATGTTCTAGTGTTCATTTTCATATATATATATATATATATATATATATATATATATATATATATATATATATATATATATATATATATATATATATATATATATATATATATATATATATATATATATATATATATATATATATACATATGTAGTAAAGGATGTCACCTATTTTAGAAAAAGGCAGTAGTGACAATCAGTTTTCATAATCAACGCAAACACTCTGTATCAACTCAAACGGCAAATACCATTAACACGATGAACCTTATATAAAACTGACCGACCTGAGTAAATAAAATGGAAACAAAGGTCGATTTATAGGAAAAAAATATCTCATTTTATGAATTTTTTATAACTCAACCGGAAATCTCAAATCGCAATATGAACAAATGTCCTTGACTTGCCTGGGATTCGAACACACATTCGCGCATAAAATCAATACGGTTGTCCTGCTCCTCAGGGACCATGTCGAATCTAATATGTATGTTGTTTATTCATCGTACTGCATTGAGTTCCCCAAATATAATAGTAGGTCAATTAAATGAGAGATCAATGTTGACCTTAAGAGAACTAGGGAACAGGAAGAGATATATTCCTGTTTGTTCTACGTAAATAAAATCACAATTAAATTATTTCATTGTATACACCATCAAACCTGCAAATTATTTTAGGCTGTATTTGTCATTTATAAATAGGAAATTTGAATTCCTTCTGTTCGTCCTAATAATGGTTGAAAAAATAATACAATACTGAAACAACATTATAGAAGATAATCTATTTTATACATGAGAAACTTCGGGATCGTTATATCAAGAAGTCTTTATAGACCTGAATAGTTCAAAGTTATTATATTGTGCTATCAAAAGAAGAACAATTTTTCATGATTGGTGGTGGCAGTTCTATCAGAAAATTTCCAATAATTTATTACACCTTATCAACAAACCATAGTAGTCTAGAGATTTTCTGATAATTCAAGGGGTTATATGAATTATTTCATATTTCTCTCTTTCTAAACATCTCTAAGCCTTTAGGTAATGGGTTAGGAAACCAAGATATGCTGAGTGAACATGTTTCTTGATATGAGATCTCACTAAGTTTCAAAAAAGGTAAAAAAAATAGAAAAAAACTGCTCAGGGTTATTTCTGAAGAGACTGTCAACTAGTTGTAAAAGGGACAACGTTAAATTCACAAAGGATGCCATACCATAATATACGGTTTCGCACATTAGCTCTTGCAGAGACCAAAAGCTAATATCATTGTAGCATTCGGTATTTTGCACTGAATATATAATATATATTCATATATTTATAGATGGACTTTCATATATGTACCCTCACCAGCAATGACTCTCACCAATAATTTCCAATATTGTTTCAAAAACTATCGGTAGGGATTGAGATATGAATGGCATGCAATAGGGTATCAGAAAACAAAGGAAAAATGTCATTCGTCTCGCTTTCGGAGACGCTCTTATCAGAGACAACAAAACTGCTGCGTATCTCGCCTTAGAAAAACTACATGATATTGCGCAGAAAACCGGATTACAAATATTTTATGATAAAAACCAACACATGGAAAGGCAACCAGAATTAATGGTTTTTAATCACAAAACAATGGATTTTCTACAAGTCAGCCATTTAGAATTTTCAAATCCTCAGGATTAAACCGAATGGTCAACGAACAACAAAAAAATCATACCTTTTTGAGTTCGAAAGGGCCTACAGATTAACATGAGCGTACTTTAATGAAGAAAGTATTTCGAAAGACGCTACTTTAAGTCATTATAACACCCCGATTCCTCCAGAAGCAATCCACGCAGTATAAACAATGATTATTGACGGTCAATCAATAATTAGAGAAACAGATGAATAAGAACCCAAAATTCTGGAGTAGATTTACGGAACAATGAATGGAAATGACAATTGAATGAAAAGGCCACAGAAGAACTTCATCAAAAAACGAAATCAAAAACCAAAAAGCAAATTTTATGCATATCTCTACAGGATAAATCATTCCAGATGTAAATCGAAGAAACTACTCGATATAATGACAAGGAGTAAATTCGGCACATAGTGACTTAAAGAGGTCCGAAACCTGGAATAAAATGCCCAAAAGCAGCGTTTATCAACCTTTCTGCTATTGCGACCCAGTTTACCAATGTGAATATTTTTTCGCGTTTATATTATATATAACGTTTCTTGTGCGTTATATTATATATAACGAAACAAGATTGAGAGATGGTCACACAGAATTACATTTTGGATGCCCAGAGAGACACGAAGAAGTGTGTGACACCCCAAAAGAGATGGATCAATATTTGAAACAGGTGGTGAGAAGACAATGGATGAGAATATCCAGAGAAGAGAACAATATTTGACATTGGATGAAACCAGGCTGAAGAAGAAGAGGTCACCTAACTTTCTAAGTGGAAAAATGAAAATGGAATCATAAGAAGTGTTTTAATTATATGACTATTCCTTCATTCGATCAATGAAACCGTACAAAGCATGATGTGAAGGAATCAGTTGGAAGAAACGATAGAGGTGCACAGTGCAGGACGATTAAATAAAGTTGATTAAATAAATCATACAAAATATTGCGTGTACTCAATTTGTGTTGTTTAGTATAGCACCATTCGTATATAGAAAGCATTTCAACTTTGCCATTCCTTTACGTCAACAGAGTAACACGATTTATCTTCGCTATATTTCACCCAAAGGATTTGGAACTTGACGCCATACGCCTGTATATATAAGAAGGGAAAATGACCCAAGATGTTGAAGTTTTTTACTGGAGTATGTCAGGGTTTCTTTTGCTCGTTTCAATAAATTATACTCAAACGCATTATAAAACTTATAAATAATGCTACAATGAAATAAGAGCCGAAATACAAATCACCTCAACAATCATGAAAATATAGAACTCTTATAAACAGATCCGGCTCTAAATTCGATTTTTCGAAAATTTCCGACAGTTGCTAAAGACAATTAAGATTTCAGAGAAATTCTATAATTTAATTTCAGATTTCATTTATTGTTGAATTTGAATGATTCTGAAAGTACTCATTATGAAATGTACATACTAATTGAATTTGTGTATCCTATCCTTGCAAATGAAAACGTCTTCAGAAGACAATCAATTGCATTGAGTCTGATGTACTGATCAATTCAATTATGTTGCCCATAGCTCAGTCGTTTTAAACCACCAATGCAAAGACAGCGTAAAATAATTTCAGAAATAGGTGTTCCACTTTTCTGATTATTCTAGTAATGAAAACAAGAAATCCGATACGGTTTCCTTCATCAGTAAAGAGTGTTCAGCATTTGGCATTAAAAATCGGATATAAGTTAGTTTCGATATTCTGTTTGCAATGAAAACGATTGAAATTGTTTTTTTTGTGTTTTCACGCATAGTCCGATATTGGTTCAGATTTACTAGCGTTTACTGAATTTTGATATGCTTTCCTTTTACCTTCAAATTATCCAAAATAACTCCTTCAGCCTGCTGAGCTAATACAGCTAAAAAAGTTGAAAAATTATTTTTCTCCTAATTTGAAATCAGCTGCCTTGAAATCAATACAATAGTGAAAATGAGATGAAGTTCTACTACTCATTGAACATAATAGAGAATTTACGATTATGAAATATAATGCATGAATGCAGTATAAAATGAAAGACAAATCAAGAACTAGAACTTCGACTGTAGAGCCATAAAAAAATCTTAGAGCCCAAACTTGAGACGAATCAGTAAATCGATATAAGAAGAAAAAACAGAGTTAAGGAGATAGTTGTATATAGTCATAGAATACAAAAACGATGAACGGAGCATGTTAAAGAAATGAATCAATTATTAATTTTGAGGACCCAGTGCCGAAATATAGACGACAACAGGGGATGAAGTTGAAGTTTGCCTTATCCATTTTATAGGAATTTCGCAGTATATGAGAGCCACGCCCACATATCTATAATCATCTTCAACTTTGTATAAATCATAAACATGATTTATTTTATTCAGTTAGATTACAGAACGCCGGTTTTCATTTCTGATCACGGCAGTTCGATTTCTGGTTTTGTAATTGTGATTGAAGAAAATTTCGGATTTTTTCACGTATCAGTTGAAGTATTATATACTCCTCATTTTTCCCATACGCCTTCAGGTACTTCTGAGAATTAAAAAGGAGTGGTACTTCTCTACGAATCTTGCTATTGTTAAATAGGGCTAAGAATATGTAGTGTAACCTTATCTCTCAACAAAGCCATCATTTGCAACTCCTGTTTTTGCTACTATTTAGATAAAGTAAAGATAAGTCATTTTTGACAAGCAAGATATTAACTCCCCCCTTCGTTCTGGTTTTCGTCTCATTAAGTTTAACATTTAGGTCATTCAGCATGTACACCACTTCTCCAACCGCTGTGAGTAGTAGCTAGATGTGGACTACTTGCATGGATGTACGAAGGTATTCTTCGTGGAAGAATCAATATCCGTGAGAAATTTTCTTTTCCTCTCTCAAAATTGGAATATACTGTGAATACTCCACAATAACAG
This sequence comes from Henosepilachna vigintioctopunctata, assembly GCA_030704895.1. Classification (NCBI taxonomy): domain Eukaryota; kingdom Metazoa; phylum Arthropoda; class Insecta; order Coleoptera; family Coccinellidae; genus Henosepilachna; species Henosepilachna vigintioctopunctata. The sequence goes on from JARQZJ010000015.1 coordinate 329,476, forward strand.
TATTCAGTTAAGTGTTCAATATTTGAAGTATTTTTCTTATTTCTGGCAAAGTCTTTCAATTGCCTTTTGATTCAATTATTCACAGAAACGCTAGTTTTTATGGAGGGATGATGTGATCTTCGAAATGTATCCTGAATAAACGATGAATTTGAACTGACAAGTTATTGGAAGATTTCTCATTTGGCATTTTTAGATATCAGGTCTTTTTTATTGAAAACTGACGGTTAAGTCAGTTTTAAAAGATATTGATAATATGTTACTAGAAAATATTCTCCTACCTCCAATGAACCAGAATATGACGGAACGAATGTTATTGCCTTTTCTGTTTTATGTTGATTCAAAATTGGTATAATAAAGATTCTTAATATGGCACAAACAATTTCGGGCAACTGTTAAACAGAAGTATGTAGTTTACGGGTAAAACTTTATGATACGCAATATCCGGAAACGTAAACCCAACAAAATTCAGTGCAGTAATTTTCTTTCGTAACTACAGATCGTTAGTCGCACCCACCTCTCCGAAGAAATATTGCAATATTACTACTGCGAAAGTCGTTATTTAAAAATTCTAATTATTCGCCCGGAATAATCTGTTATCCTGGAGCAAATGGAGCAAAAACTTCTACCGAAAATAACCAGTTTGCCTGATGCGCTCTAAGCGATAAAAACAAAGGGAAGAAGCTTTTAGAATGGCTCGACATGGACGTTATCTGGAATTTTCAGAAATGAAGTTATTTGCTTATATCAGATTGAAGATTAAGTTTACGACCTAAAAACTTCAGTTTCAAGAAAATTTCATCTAATAATGCTGGGAAATGTGGAACTTCGACATACTAAAAATCATTTGAAGAACTACCTATAAAAAACTTTAGAACAGAATATAATTAAAAATAACGAATATTAGAAGAGGTTGATGTATAAAGAATATTGATATTAATAATTTTCAATTTGAATAATAGCAGAATGGTAAAGAATACAGCAATATTCAAAGAACAATGAAAAATTGAAGCGATAAGCATACTTTCCAGAAAATGAGGAAAATAATTTACTGTTTTAAACCTCACCAGGTCTAAGATATGAGATCCATATCTCCCATATTATGGGACTCTGGTATTACTTAAAGTCTTCATATTATTAAGGACAAACAACAAAAGATCGAATAGAAGGAGAATAACATAATATTATCAACAAAAATAAATCAGATATCGAAAAACTAGAATAATTCCATAGTACAATTGTCAATACTTCAGATATATCTTCAATCTTTTCCTAGCGATACCTCAAATATAGATGGATATTCGTTTTATTTCCGGGCCTATTGAGGAATAGAAATTGAAAACAATAAATAATCCTTAGAAAAAATACGCACAAAAATAATATACAGCGCGTTTTCGGAATTACTGCAACAAAGCGTGTTTGTTGGGGGCAACTCCTATTCAAGTTTAAATTGAAGAAATTTTATAACATGTTTGAGAAACTTTGTTTAATGTTGTTTTTTTTATAGTGTCAATCGAAATACGAAAATTCCCTCTACTTTTCATTGGTTTCCATAAATTTGAGGAAAGATTAGACTCAACTCTACCCTTCCCTACTTCAGTTAGAAAAATACATTTTTTAGGTTCTAGTTTTTCAGTTCTCATTCATATATCTTCTACTTTATGAAATACTTCCTATTTATTATATCACAAATTATAAATATGACTTGTAAATCTCCACTTTATGAGTTATATATCTCATTCTGTTGAATTTTCTAGAAGGTGTATATTTTAGTTGAAGATTTAGTAAAGCTTTCGATCTATGTAATGATCGAAAAATGAATTAGCCTACTATGAAGATTTCAATACGCCTGGCTATGAATATTCGCTTTTATATCCCAAGGCATGCAGGTGAGCCCATACCAAATTAGCCCCTCCCCTAGAAATTTTTGTCTAGAGCCGTCTGTTTTCTTACAGAGGTTGAAACTGTTGGAGTTGAAATTATTTCGATTGAACTTTCAAAAGTCTTGCTTGACTGGAAACACACATGGGCGACTGATGCAGAAGATATATATATATATATATATATATATATATATATATATATATAATATATATATATATATATATATATATATATATATATATTAAAAATATATTCGCACTACGAATAATCAATATAACTTATATATTAAAAATTTTGGTAAACGGACGGATTAATATCTGTTTCCCAATGATCAAATCACATTCGGAATAATGCATTATTTTGCCTAGGGGTAGTGCTCCAAGACATTATATAGCCAAAATATAAAAGGTTGTTATAAGGAAACTTCTACAAAATTCACCCCACTCACTTTTACTTTTTTATTTATCTTGAAAAATCTGACTTATATCTACATAAATAAAGAAACAATTAATTCAAATTCAGAATTCAGGTTACCAAAATTTGACACCAGAAACAGTTCTGATATTCCTAAATATTTTGAGTATGAGACCTTAGAAGAGGTCCTAAAGAGGTTTTTTGTTATATTTCTGTCATTTTATTTATTGAGTTATTATTCAACATTCTGTTATTATTTTCTGTAATTGTGTATTATACCTGTTGAGAATAATGAACTTATTATTATACTATTGGTATAAATATAACTTCGAAGAACAAATGATAATCGCTCTCACCTTGTCACGACTGTCCGCCGTGATGAGTCTACTGAGCAGAGAACGTATAATACTTTTTTTTAGATACAAGGCTCACTCAACAGACAGTTCAAAACTGTTCTATAAGAGAGGATCACATATTCCAAATGTTAATTACCTATAAACTGAAGTAGCTATGTTTGAAATTTTCATCCTATAGAATTTTTTCACATATCTCATCGATGCATTGACTTAAATCCTTTCATCTTTAACACAAAATACCTAATTGTACTGAAAAAGATTAGAAAAACACTTCATGAAAGGATAATTCTATAAAAACTGATAATTATTCTATTATCGCTCTGTAAATAATCTCTTTTTCGAATGTCTCCTGAAAGTTATAAAATACGGAGAGAAAATATGCAAGTCTCTTGGAGAAAATATCCAAGTTGATACTGATCAATTTTAGCTTATTAAAAGATCTATGGATGGGTGAATTCAACATATAATTTGTTCTGCTCTACCCTACGACCAGTATTGTACGATTTCTAACTACGCGAGGAGAAAATTAAAGTATATAAGACTCGTACATGCAGCAGAACCTATTGAGCCATTAGGTAATTTGTAGGAGAAACATATGTCAAAGTACTCACTTCCCAAACTCAAGCATTCCATCCTATAAAATTTCACAACACTCTCAATTTCCCAAATCATTCATTGAACTGACTTCAATCAAACATTGACCCTACAATGTCAAATTGGAAGAGATAGGATTTTTACTTTTTTACTAAATTTCTTCAAGTAGTATTATTGTCAGCAATTTTTTGAAGTCTCGAAAAGTTATTATAATCGATGATATAATTTTCCGAAGTCTCGAAAAGTTATTATAATCCATAATATTCTTGTATTTCTTCCAATTCCTTTTTTCAATGTCTTCAATTTCTCCTTTTCCCTCATAATTCTGATAGTGTTTGATGAATACCGAATATGAAAACACGACTTCTTTCATTTCCCTACTCAGCAGGCAATCAACTATTACATCTTGAACAATATCCTACAATTCTTTAATAGAGATGTCTACATCACAATTCTGAAACAAATGTAACCAATCAACCTCATTCAACCTATTATTGATGGATCGTAGTTAGCATCAGAGAATTTGAGTTTTATGTATGAATTATTGTTAAGACGTCTAGGAGACATCAAGCTCAGATAATTCAAAAAAAATGAAGATAATTCAAGAAATGTTCGACATGATCCTTTAAATGGGCAAAAATTTTTCAATAGGATGGGCCGTTTCTGACATTAGCGTGCACAAACGCTCAAACAGATAAACAGAGAAAGAAAAAAAATTCCATCAATCCTAGTGTTTAATGCTATTGCCTTGATAAAGGTCCCAATCATATTTCTCTCATATATCTTTCATGAAGGTTGAGACAGTGATCCGTAACATTTATATTATATGTATAGATTTATCAAGTGACTATACAATTGCAATGCAATGAATGCAATTGCACCAGATGAAACATGGGTATATATACGAATGTATGTATGAATATAATATAAGTATACCAATTTTCAAAATTCGAGTACACTTCACAGAATAGACTGTCATATATATATATATATATATATATATATATATATATATATATATATATATATATATATATATATATATATATATATATATATTATAAACCGTCAATCACTGCTGACATTTCTTGTTGCATGTCGTAGTTTGAATACAATCAATCAAATGATTATAAAACTTGAAAGTATTCAAAGTGAACGACATTACTTCAGTTGAAAAGGGCGTCCAAAACCGGAACTATATATGTACGTATATGCGCAATATGGAAGTGAAAGACGCGGGTAGCGATATGAAAGTGGAGGCGTGATATATGATGGGATTTGGACGTTGTCGCTAACCGACTACGGTGCCCCCTATTGAAATGGGTAAGAATGTGGCTATAAATCACTCACATCTACGGTCAGATTTGCGTCTACTTTAGGTAAGAATTTTCGATAGTACCTTCGTCAGAATCTGAAGCATTAGAGTCAGCCTACAAAAACGTTTTCCGTTGGAATTTTTCCTTAAATTGGAAAAGAATCCGTTGCATACAATATGAGAAAATATGTTTTTGGTGGAAAAATCAACACACGTTCAATATTTTCGTTTTGAACAGTCTACCAGTTTCAGAGAAATGAAAATTCAATGGATATTATAGTTGACTAATGAACGTTGACAATAGATAATTTTGAATTCGTGCTATCATAAGATTAAAATTGATAGTGACTCACACCAGAAATACTAATCTTTCATCACAAATTATAGTTTGATGTAAATATTTCTTAGTCTGAAGAACATAACTGATGGGTTTCATTTTTCATTTCTAACGTAAACTTTATACAGCTATAAAATAATTTCAAAATTGTAAAAACTGCTTCAATTGTATATCGTTATCCGTTCGAATGCATAAAACATCGTTTACATAACTTTACCAAAAAATCACATTGTGAACTTGTTTATTTCGAGAAGGTTAGAGCTTTTATTAATGATTCAGAAAATCTCACTTAATAGGTGCGATAATGGTGAAACATATAGATAGATCATCAACCAGTTGATGATAAACTTTGATTTGGAATTTTAAATACTGACAATACCAAGAATAGTTGGAAAAAAAGACGGGACAAAATTTCATGGAATCTTCTATAAAATATAAAAATAATCCACTAAAACAAATATTTGACTATTGTGAAGGAGCTCTAATAAACAAAATCAGGGTAATACTAGTACTCCCATACGGTGTAGAAACGGCAATGAGTAAATGCATAAGTAGACAACATAAATGGAAAATTAACTTTGATGAGGAGTAATACTGAGAGGTAGAAAAAGTACTATGAGAGAAGAGCTCAAAGTACTTCAAATAGAACAGTTCAGCAGAAGAAGGCCACGATGATGGAAAGAGCATGTATATGAAATGAATTATAGAGACGAATGAAAATTTGCTGAATATTGAAATCTCATCCGAATAGAACACTCAACCAACTGCCCAAAATATGATGTGATATCAGAAACTCACAGTCTTGCTCGAGTTGATCCCTCAACAGAAAGAATGTGTTTTTAAGAATTTCAAGAAATTGGAAAGAAGATAGCAGTTATGGTTAGAGATGATTTATTATTAATGTTGTACGTTTACAAGACATCTTTTTATTCAATTATATATAATATTCTTGAAGATTTTGTGTTTTACACTGCTATTCAGCACCAAATTTACCACTCTAGTTGTTTGAACACATGTATGCAAGTTATTTACTAGTAAGGTTTTGTACCTTCTAACTTTTATTCGCTTGATTTGATAACTGTAATATAAAAAGTCGAACGGTCTGAAGAGAAGGTGTCTATTCAAAAACCTGATCTCTTTGATGGTATCTTAGAATATTTGATTCATTGAGTTAGCCATAATACGAACGAACTTGATTTGTAGCTCTAGTCTTCGACGATTGTATGTTGACTTTCAGCTCTTCTGAAACTAACGATATATAATCCAAGAGTGTTATTGGATCAACCTTGCGTTTGGTTAAAATAACTGAGGGTTATGAACGACGACGGAAACATTTTTGTCCGGCCAAGACATGCCTTCATATGTCAATCTTGATTCAATTTCAGTAATTGAGTATCATTATTCAACTTAATGATTATTTCAATCCTTCTAGTGTCTCAATTGTGATTCAATTGAACCGTATTTTGTAATTCACTTTATTATCTTTCTCAATGAATTACCTAGATGAATTTCGAACTGTTGAAAACTCAACTATGTACTTTTCAGTGAAAATAGACTATATGTTGATTATCTTATATTGTTGTATTTAATAGTGTTGGCGTTTTCTTGATGTAAATCCATTATAATTGAATATTAACTTAAATTCAAACACTTGAACTTATGATTTACACTTTATTGACTACATAGCATGACGCGTTTCGTCGTTACAAACGACTTCTTCAGATTTATTCTGTAAGCATCTGAAGAAGTCGTTTGTAACGACGAAACGCGTCATGCTATGTAGTCAATAAAGTGTAAATCATAAGTTCAAGTGTTTGAATATAAGTTTATATTCAATTATATTTTTGTTACATATTCAACTTGAAAGCTGTTTGTGGTTGCATATTCATTGAGAAAACACGCCAGTGTTGAGAATACATTCCAAATTTGAATATGATTGTTTTATTGAATTTAGTTATCACATGAAAGTAGGATAACGCTGTGGATAGCTTTGGTTCACTCATTTCTTCTTCAAATATTAGTGCAATTGAAAATTTCTTTTAAGTTGAAGTAGAATTTCAGTCATAAAAATAACGAATAATATACGTTATAAGAATATGTGAGAACGGAACAATGTATGACTGAAAAACAATATTCTGCTTAATTTTGGATTGAAAACACTCAGGATGGTCAAAATATTTTTTAAATTTGTAACATTTGCTTCATTTCTGAGAGAAAAAAGAGATTCAACTTTGTTATTTCTTCACTCTAACTCTCATTATTGGAAAGAATGTTCAGTGGGAAACTTGAACAATTGTAGTGAGAGTGGTTTATAACAAAAACCACAGGTTAAACCAATATTATCCTAAGAAAGTTTGAAAATGATTCGTTCAAATGAGTACCAAAAACGTAAAACTTTTTGAAATTGCATGAAAGTTTATTAAAATTATATGAGTATATCAAGTTTTTCATGATTAATTTGATGAAGTTTCATTCTCTAAAATTCGCAATTAAACAGAAAAAGCAACATGTACCTATAACTCTTTTTCATACTTCCTAAAACAAATAGTGTGTATTGAAAAATTATACACCCTGTATACAGATTCGAAGTTTACAGGAGATTTAATTAGAATGCATAAATAACAAATATGTTAGCATCATGATGCTGTAATAGCTCCGTTTCTAAAGGAAAGCATAATTCACAAACTTAATAAAATCTTTATAAATAGCAGACAGCGCGGACTAAATTACCATATTCAGATATTATCATTCATTCTGAAAATTAAAAATACCCGACGACCAGAAATTTCCGTCATTATGCTAAAATGTTTTTGTGGTTATGGAATAATTTTTCTTTAGCATCTCTATTGAGACAAAAATATTATGATTTTCCCTCAAAACTCCGAGTTTTTGTGAAAACTACATGAACTGGAATCACAGTTATAATTTTTATCACACAACTAAATTTTCGCCATGAATATCTAGGTTAATTTGTGATCACTTCCACTGATTAAAAGAAGCGGATAGATGTTCCATCACGAGGAAATATAATATCTTGTATTGAATTCGATCATCGACGCATATAAAACTGTACGAGAATCACCTTTTTCACCCGAAAGACGATTCCCTCATATTCGAGGAACTTGTTGATTGACTGTTTCCACAGATAGTGCGTGGTGTAAGATCGTTGCAATTAACTTGCATCTTTCGATGTTAGTTACTTGATGATCAGCACATGTTATAGATTCTTGATCACCTGAAGACTGCAAGAAGGCATAAGAACTATGGTCCCCTAGAAGCTCCACACAGATATCACTAATGCACTCAATTCTGTCGAATGTGTTATGGGTATATTCCTTGATGGTCAGAGAGCTTTCGATCATTTCTAGCATGCTGAAATTGTTCGAAAGCGGATGTGTATGGACTGTATATAACACTTCTTTAAATTGATGCACTCATACTTTTCAGATAGGTCCATCCAGATGAAACAGAATACTTCTTCCTGAACCTTCAACTCCCGTGCTGGCATCTCCCAACGCTGCACTATAGTTCCATTACTGTATTTAATATATACACATGATATTCCTCATCCGGATAACATACTTTCAAAGATTTCGCTCGTTGCAAAAGACACCTATCTGAACTGCAGCAAGGACGTCGGCGGCGTGCAGAATTCAGAGGCAACTAGATGTCTACAGTGCGTGGGCTATCAGATATTACACCCAACCCTAGCAAAACTCAATCCATACTCTTCCACCATTTCATCTACACAAATCTTCCTAATTTTCGAAAAATGACGTTCGCTTGTCGCTTTGGGGTGAAAACCTCAGAGCACAAGATGAAATCATTTACTTGGGTGTAACATTTTCAAAGTTCAACTCCTGGAATATCAATCTGACCAAAACGCTCAAAAAAGTCCGAAATCGAGCAAACTTACTGTATGCACTTCGAGTTAGAATCCGAGGGTGCGATCCCCGTACTCTCCTCAAAATGTATAAGGCATTAATTCGCCCTGTTATTGCGTACATATGGTTTCTTTACTCTACTCTTTCGAAACGTCAAGTGAAGACTATCGAAAGCTGCGAAAGAGCAATCTGTCGAACCATCTTCAGACTTCACAGAAAATACCCGTCTATTCTCGTCCATGAAATAACCAAAATGTCCCCAATTTTCACCCACATCCAAAAGCTCCAAGCTCAATATGCCCAACACACTCTCAACGGACCCAATCTGTAAGCTCGAGCGACGCTGACTGTCCCATGGAACAGACGCGGACGTGTTCTTCACAGAAAACCAAAAATTAAACTCCCCTTTCCACCAGCACGGATCCTGCAAGCACATCAGAAGCCTCCAGACGATGTCCTCGACTACTTGGAAGATATACCCCTTCGCATCCACTAGCGTGAGAAATAAATGTCTTAGTCTCGTGAGAAATCCCGTAGTGCTCGTTATCAAAAGTGCGGGAGTGAGAGGATCGTGATCTTCCAGCTAGCAATGAACTATGCATTACATATCAAATTTTAATTGGTCAGGAATATTACATGTTCATTACGTGGGTAAAGTTTTCTGTGGTTGACTTTGCCATAAAATGTCGGATGAATTAAAAGTTTGACATTTGACCGAATAACACATAATAAAGATGTCCGCCACAGCCGCACCTTTAGGCCTTAACCTGTAACAAAATTCAGAATGTTTTTCTGTACAAAGATGATTAAGTTGCACAGGGTTGAAGAAGGTAGCAAGACATTATAACTTCCCAATTTGTATTGGCAATGGAAAAATGGAATGAAATAATCAAAGCAATTAATAAACGTCTTTTGTTGATGTTGTTGATCACACTCAAAGAAATGATGCTCGTTATTGCTCCCTGAACGATGTCATTTGCCTGTCGAAGAACTTCAGCTAACAATGATTAATGGCCAACAAAGTCCTTGGATGGACAGGGCGAAGTACCTGAATTAATCAACCTACGTAGTAATCTCTGCGATTCCAAAAAAATTCAGCTGAACGAGACGCTCATCGATAATATATATATATATATATATATATATATACCATATATATATATATATATATATATATATATATATATATATATATATATATATATATATATATATATATATATATATATATATATATATATCGCCAATGTGGCGATATATACGGAGTCTTATATATATATATATATATATATACTTCCAATATATATATATATATACTTCTCCATTCCTTATATATATATATATATATATATATATATATATATATATATATATATATATATATATATATATATATATGCTTCAACAGTCTGAAGCAACACCGCGAGCAACCACATCCAGAGACTTCAGGTTATTCATAACATATCATCTCGGAGGATAGCCATTGACGACCCCTTATACGTGCCGATCTCCCATATCCAAGAAAACGTAGAAATGTTGAGGGTATGGGAGACCATCAGGGCAAGTACTGTGAATATATGCTCAGTGCTTTTCTACAACCCAAATCAGATTGGGCACCATGACGAAGAAGACCAATGGAGATACAAGAAGACCAAGATGGTGCTCCACGATGATTAGAATTAGATAAATTCATTCACTATGTCATACATTGCATTATTTCGGTTTAAGTTATTCAGATTATATCGACCCCATAACAGATCACCTTCAGTGTACCTACCTTATTCAACCATAAATTGTTTGTAAGTTCAAAGCCAGTTTGAGGTTATGAATTTGTAATTTGTTATTCAAATTATGTCATTGTTACAAGTAGCAGAATATCAAAATAAATGAACAGATTAAGTTTGACGTGTTAATAAATAGTTTAAAATGTAACCATTATTTTGTTATGGTGCATTACATTCATAATGCACGTATAGTATTATGACTGTTGTGTCTTATCTTTCAAGAGTTCAAAATCTTCATATTTCAGGTCTAATACAACCTGACATTCAATTATTCTATAAATGAAAATTCCAAACTGAATTTTCATTATTATCAATTACATTACTTTACAGTTGAAGTCGATTACTGAAATATAACGTGGAAAACTACCTCAAAAGTTATTCCTTTCATTCCTAGTGGAAAAGACTAAAAAACAGTGCCTCACTAGTCTGCATAATTTCCTTGGAGCGTCGTGTTTTTATTGTATGCAAAGAACGTCTTCCATTATCTTTCGTTTTTAATTCATTCCATCCAGGCTCAATGAAATCCGACGAAGTTATAAGGAGTTAAAATCTACTTTTCAATAAGATTTTCTTCGCGAACTCGCTTTCCATATTCCAAAACAATTTCAATTAATATATTCGAGCTACATCAATCTTGATATCTCCTCTTATCAGACATTATTTCATGTATCTCGTTAGATTGAAAGTTGATAGTGGAGTAGCTTTCTAAATTTGATATGTCGTAAACCAGATAACAAGAGTGATAAATTTTGTAGGTTAAATACACCTATGACTTCTCATAATATCAATAAAAGAATTCAATAAGTGAATTGTTGCATTGCTGAAGTTTCAATTGATTAAGTGTTTGTTGAATCCTTGACATCGACGACTTTCACAAACATAAAAACTTGAGGTCGAACCAGGAGCACTGTTGTTACCATTGATGAGTTATCATATTCTACATTTTTAAAATCCTCAAGGCATTTAAAAATCGTAAAATGGGAGATAGGTTATCCAAATTGAACCATTTTTCACAAAATGAATTTAAACAACTATTATACTCTTTTAATACTTATGTTTGTAGTCTAAGAGCCAATAAACATCTGACGACGCATATTTTAGGAAAGCCCAAAATTTTCCAAAAAAAGAGAGAGTTGTACCTACCATACATGAAATGGGACTTGGTTTTGCCAGGTCGCGGTAGGTTTGGTACTGCGCAGGTATAAAAGGTGTGATATTTTGGTGAAAAAAGACATCTTTTAGGAAAGCTGCCGTTTTGATATGTTGAAATATATTATTATACGTACTCAAAAAAAGGGCAGACCACTCCGCGGTTATTTCCTTGTGGCAGAAGATGTGAAAATAGAGACAAAAAACTTTTTTTGACATATTTTAGTAAACTTCAAATTTTGATATGTTATTCTTGATAGTATCAAAAGCATATATCTCTCTTGGCAGACCGATCTGGTGGTTGCTTTGGCCCGGCCGACCGAAAAACACTTTTTCCCGCGCAAATATACCTGTGTGTAGTATATACGTAATAAACGGAATGAAGGGACTTTTATTTTCTCTTTCTGCTTCCTTATATATTACTGTCGTATTATTTCTCTTTCAACTCCTTTTGACGGCAAAATTGACATACATTACCAAAAAAACCTATATGAAAATAATGTTTTATATTCAAACGAATTTGAATTCAGTTGAATCGATAATAATATCATTAACAATTTCGATTCATGTCATCAGTCAATAATGTGCATAATTTCTCATTTCACATAACTGGTATGAATTTTTATCTCTTAGAGATAATTTTCGCTAGATTTTCATCCGAAAAACACTTATTCCCGCGCAAATACAGCAGTGTGTAATATATACGCCGCATACGGAATGGAGAAATTTTTTTTTTCTCTTTCTTCTTCATAGTATACTATTGTCGTATTTCTGAAATTGTCAAAAAGAGTTTAAAGAGAAAGAATACGACAGTAATATATTAGGAAGAAGAAAGAGAAGATAAAAATCCCTTTATCTTTACTACGTATATACTACACTTCATTATATATACCTACTACGTAAATCAACCGCCAGATCGGTCTGCCATGAGAGATATATGCTTCTGATACTATCAAGAATAACCTATCAAAGTTTGAAGTTTCCGAAAATATGTCAAAAAGTAGTTTTTTTCACCATTTTCAAATGGTCTGCCTCAAGGAAATATCCGCAGGAATGATCGATCCTTTCGTTTTTGAGTACGTATAATAATATATTTCAACATATCAAAACGGCAGCTTTCCTAAAATATGTCTTTTTTTCACCAAAATATCTATCACACTTTCTATACCTGCGCAGTACCAAATCTAAAGCTACCTGGCCAAACCAAGTCCCATTTCATGTACGGTAGGTACAACTATCTCACTGAGAAAATTTTGGGCTTTCCTAAAATATGTGTCGTCAGATGTTTACAGGCTCTTAGACTATTGGTTTATTGAAGACATATTTTCCTGGCTAAGTAACCCCCAAAAAACATATAAATATCGATCTCAGTGTTGCCAATTCTCAACTATCAAAAAAAGTGTTGCCACTTATCAACTATTCGAGATTAAATGTAGTAAAACGATATCTATAGATTAAGTGATGAAATTATGGATTTCATAAATTTTCAATGAATAAAATTAGTAAATAAAAATATATGAATGTTTCTTAATCGAATTTTTTCTTAGAAATCCACACTCAGATGGACGGTTACTTCAAAAACAGCTGAGTTTGAGACTAACTACCGAACTTCTCTTTCCAATAATGTACATTATTCCAATAAAGTACATTTGGAATTTGGTGGCAAAACTATAGTCAAAGTGCCATAAAGTAGGAAAGTTTAAATGACACATAATTTGTTTTTCAATTATTTAAGTTTTTAAAACTATTATTTACTTAAGTAGTATCTTGTTATACTGAAGTTATCATGCCTTTCAACAGAAAATAAATGTAATAAAGCCATTTAAGATATCCAATAGTATTCAAACTAACAACATAATATAATCACTAAAAGAGGTCTATGATCAAGAGTAGGGAACAAGAAGAAGAAAATAATTTTTACCTAAATGAATAAATAGTCTGCATGTCTATGAAAAACGGAATATAAAATCATAATTGTATCTTAATATTGCCTTTATCTATAATAAAATAAGAATGTCTTTTACGAAACAGTATCGCCTTTTTAAATGGTATTTTTGCATGTCGTTTGTCAAAAAGGCAGACGAGATTGATACTTTTCCATACATCTACTATCTTTAATTGTCTGGCATACATGAGATTCATATATTTTTGATTTTCATGTTTACTAATGAAGTTTTCAATGCGCTTCTCTAGTTGTTGAAATATACAGAACTATGTTGCTCTTCAACACTCACTTCTCATTCTTCTTTAAACACATAAGACTATTTTTTCTTTATACTGTATCAAACTTTATAACATTCATCAAATTATGGTTTAATTAATTAGTTATTTGGGGATTATCAATAAAGTAAAACCCTTAATATTTAAAATAGCACTAAGCTTCAAAAATATCCTTGAATATTTTCTTCACATAACTCAGACACTTAGAGTAACCTATGTGTTTTTAATTTGCAGACCCTTCAAAGTTTAGATCTCAAATTATATCACTAAATAGAAGAACAAATACCTAATACTTTCTCCGTAAGTTCTTATATTATTTCTGATGAACTGCGCATGTATACAATAACATTAAGAATTAGGTGACCGTTGAATGAAATCTACTGAAAAACTAAGATCTTGTAAACAAAATAAATGATGAATTAATTCGATATTATATTCAATGTTAAATAATATTTGGGTGTATTTTATTTTATAATGGCACTTTCTAGAAAAATTTTGTACTCAATACGTGACAAATGTATGACTAAGAGTATTTCGAAATATAACTAACTCACTACTTCAAAGGCATTGGTGAAAAGTAGGGAATATTTGATAATGTTCATATGATTTTCGAACTTTTGAACAGCCGCCGCTCCACTTCCCTCGCCAATTCCAGCCATTTTTCACTTCACTATTCGAATTTTTAATAATATAACAGATACACCTACGAAATACCACCGTTGGACTCAATCTGAATCAGGTACAATGGCTGAAAACAATTTTATCTAAATGTCAATAAAACCTTTTATCTGATGTGGTGAAATATGCTGATAATGTTCAGCATCGTTTTTATATTTAGCAAATATTGATTACTCTTACAAATCCAAATGAGTTATACATTAATTCGTGACCTAAGTGTTACGAGACATGAGATGATTCATAAGGAGTAACTATCAGGTAGGTAAATAGATAAGATTCCAATGAATTTAAACACTAGAAACAGAATGATTCAAATAAGCAATGAATCTGGATTTAATTTTGGTACAAACATAAGTATTAACACATTATTATTTTTCATGTAACCAATCAGATAGCAGAGTTGGTTTGTGTGTAATTATATGTTTATTTGTGAAATGAAATTGGAGAAAAGGGATAATTTGCTGATTTTACAGAATTTTTATTAAAATTAAAATTTAACTCATGATTGAATTTCAATCGAAAAAATCCATCAATATTGATTCAAATCGTTAAAGTAGTAAAATATCTATTAGTTACAATGCATAATTATCTTTTTAATCCATACATTGAGAAAAACGTCGTCCATTGTATTATATTATAGAATTTAGGTAACGGGAATAATCGGTCTGATGAATGACCGATTATTCCCTTTACCTAAATCTATAATATAAAAATGAATCGCAAAATGTGTTGGTAAGCGCATAACTCAACAACGCCTAGACCAATTTAGCTAATTCTTTTTCAAAAATGATCGTTGAAGTCCAAGGATGGTTTTTGTGGCGGAAAATTCGAATAATTGCCGGGAAAACCCTGAAAACAGCCATTTTCTTTTTCCCATACAAACCTTCAGTTTTCTAACTGAACTGTAGAGTCAACGCCTGGGCCAATTAAGAAAATTCTTTCTTTTAAATGTTTGTTGAAGTCCAAGGATAGCTTTTACGGCGGAAAAATTTGATTGATTGCCGGGAAAACCCTAAAAACACCACATTTCTTTTTCCCATTCAAACGTTTCCTAACTCAAATGTAGAGTCAACGGATTTCTCTATTTTTTGTTGTTTGCTATTATCAGGGAAAGAATTCAACACATTGCGTGTAAAATCATAAAATTCAAGAATATTTAATTAATAATATAAGTAAAAAATAAAATTATTAATTCTCAAAAAGATTATGTAAAAAAAGTAAATATCTCATCACACATCACGGTAAGTTCAGAGCTATCACGACTAATATTAAAACTTCTATTGAATATAAAATTTTGTAAGTTTAAATAAACTAACATACACGTTACTAACATAGCATGTGGTATATCTCATTATGAAGAAGACATAGTTTCTTTAATTTACAGTTGAAATTTCGTTTTTAAAAAAGATAGCTACTAGATGTAATTACAAACTTAAGTCTCAGAACTCGCAATGCAGAAAGTCAAAGATATAAGAACAAGTCAAATTGACGAGCAACTCGAAGCTCGAAATGAAGTTGAAAGGAAACGATGGAATTGAAATTTATAATATGAAAAGGTTGCGTTTAACTCCTATCGACCAGCTTTCATTCATAACGTTGAAATAGATGACAGTTCACAGCAAATCGTTGCTATTGGACCAATGAACGTTGTGTGTCAATATTACAAGGCAAAGTTCAATTGTTATTGATAAGAAGATACTACCAATGAAGCGACAAAATATTGCGCGTCAATTCAAATAGACGCTATTGGTACAGACACCAGAGCCACTATATTCATTGGTTTCCGGGAATTGACTAAATTCTGAACATTTTTTGACTTATATCCAGCAAATATCTCATATAATTAATGATGAGATATATGGGACAAATACTTGATACGAAATTAGGAACATGCCGTCCAACTATAGAACGGATAGGTTAATCACTTTCAATACATGTTAATATAGGAATTTTGTCCTTTCGTAAGTAAGTTCCTGCTTCTACACGGGATGAATATTAAAAACAAGAAGGTTTAGTGCAAATAATAGAATCTGTCTTTCTGCCTTTTTGAAAATATTCAGATAAAAATAAATGGGCGTACAAAGTTCGCTCGGTCAGATAGTTCTATATAAATATCGCACGGTCGAGAAATAATATATTATAATAATAATAATGATAATAATAATAATAAATAGAGTTTAAAAACATTTGAATTTCTACATACATATATTGGCATAATATTATAATATATATTCTCATATTTATCTGAATATTGATAAATAATAATTGAATCACTTTGAAAAATGGCTATATTTCAAGATATAATTCGAATATTAACATTTATTATAAACATATATAGTTTGAACTTTGAGTTTAATAAAGCGTCTTTTCCAGAAAATATGGTATATAAGCCTTATGTCCATATACCTACGAATTTAATTTAGTTTCCTGGTTTGAAGGGATTATAGATACACAACTAATTATGACGGATAATGAGATATGTAAATTACTACAAGAAGAAGAGAACTTTGTGAAAATATTAAAGCTAGGAACTACTACAACTATAGGAGTAAAACCAGATAGAGCATATAATTGTTGAAATACCTGCATATTAAGATCTGATGAAAACGGATATCTGTACAAGATATAATAACTTTTCGAAACATACGAGAAAATGTTTTCAAACCAGCCCTACAAGCCGGTCTAAAACAAACTTCGCTTATTATGATGTAATTAAGAGGTTATTTTGCAATACCTATGTTACTGTTTCAAAACTGTGTAGAACAGAAACCCAAATACATTGTATTTTCCT
Source organism: Henosepilachna vigintioctopunctata (assembly GCA_030704895.1). Lineage (NCBI taxonomy): Eukaryota > Metazoa > Arthropoda > Insecta > Coleoptera > Coccinellidae > Henosepilachna > Henosepilachna vigintioctopunctata. The sequence goes on from JARQZJ010000015.1 coordinate 346,879, forward strand.
TATAAAATGCTTGATTATATATTATATACTATATTAGATTGAACATGAATTTTTCTATACAATCCTTTAATGCGAACATTCCTATAATCCGGCACCTTCTGGTTTTTGATTGTGCCGGATAAGTGAGATTCAAATGTACTTGCATATATACATATATATATATATATATATTTTGAAAGTTTTTAGCATTAACAGGCTTTTTTAATATGAAAAAGTTTATTTCTGTTGACGTTTCGTTGTTATATTACAACTTTGTCAAAACTAATGAATAATTGAATTTATGAGTTACTATGGATACCAAATGTCAAACTTAATTTTTAGAAAAATCAAATTAGTTTTTTTGTATATTAACTTATTGATTTTCATTATCAGAGGAATATTTCTGGCTCAGCATTCGCTTCGGAAGTTTTAGTCTTCTTCACCATGAGGAAACCTCTGAAAAACTCATGGTAAGCCAGGTGATTCTTAAGTGTGATTATATTTACATATATACAATTACATATAGTTTTTTATATACTTATCCAGAATGTGTATATTGTTCGTTTATGTGTGTGAAATTGAAGGTAGATCTGGAAAGAATGAGTTGTGAGATGTGATGTTTGTGATTGTTGTGTGTTTATTTTGCGAGTGTTATTTGTGAGGTTTATTAAGTTGTTGTAGATAGAATTTAGATGTTTAATGTCCGTTCTTTCATTGACTGTGTTTTCCAAATTTTTACGAATGTGTAACATTTCTAAAATTTCTCTACATTTTTTGTCTCTTTCAGTTGCCAAAATTTTCGTATTTTTGTAATCAAAATCATGTTTTTCTGTTATTTTATGTTTATTTAAGGCTGTGATTTGAGTTTTCGCGTATTTATGTGCTTTGATTCTTTCTTCGAGATTTTGTGCTGTTTGACCGATATAGCTTTTATTGCAATTGTTACACGGAATATTATAAACTGTATGAGTTTTTCTCTGAATTACAGTTTTACTTTTTAATTTTGTATATATTTCTTTGATTTGATTTTTGGCAGTATGTGTTATTCTTAAATTATAAGGTTTTAATATTTTAGCAATATTTGTACTTAGTTTTGGAATATATGGTAAGGGAATGTAATTATTTTCGTTAGATTCATTTCTTTTTGAATTTAAAGTATTATATAATTTATGAATTCTGCTTTTCATGATTTTGTTGATTAAATTTGATGGGTAATTATTTTTCATGAGAAGAGAACGAACTTCTTCAAGTGTTTCATGTCGTAAACATGGTGATGTTAATTTTAGTGATCTATCTATAAAATTAATTATTATACCCTTTTTCTGGGAATAATGATGATTACTTATATAATTTATGGTTCGTTGCGAATTTATTTCTTTTCTGTACCATCTTGTAAAAATTTTGTTATCTTTTCTTATAATTGTTATATCAAGAAAATTTAATTTTTCATCTTTTTCTTCTTCAAGTGTGAATTGTAATTTATTATGAAAACTATTGAAACGTTCTAGTATATTATCAATTTGATCTTTATCTGCTATTATTAAACAATCATCAACATATCTTTTATATAATAAGATATTTTCTTCTAAATTTTTCATTATATCTTCTTCTAAAAATTCCATTACTGATTGTGCAATGACACTTGAAATTGGACTGCCCATTGTACACCATCTAGTTGTTGATAAAATTCATTTTTATATTGGAAAAAATTTGTTCCTAAAGTGAATATAAATATATATATATATATATATATATATATATATATATATATATATATATATATATATATATATATATATATATATATATATATAACAAAGACTCTTTATTGGAAAATGTATGCGATGCAAAAAAATGTGATATTTTAGTCCTACAGAGACATATAGAAACCAAACTAGTCATAGGCGAAAATTAAGAAACATGAAACTAGTCCTGGAAAGATGCCATGAGAAATATGGCAGTGCAATTTTTACAAAACCCAACATTCGAATTGTTTCGAGAGCATTAATGGAAAATGATAACATTGAAATCCTGACTCTAAAACTGGACAGATGCACTATTACTTCTATCTACAAACCACCCAATGCTGATTTCGAATTTGAAGAACCCACTTATTTCCAAAGTAATATGCAAAAGATAATAAATAATTGGCGACTTCAACTGCCATAGCAGTAGCTGGGGTTATAACTTCCCAGATAAAAGTGCAGAAGATCTGGAGAGTTGGGCCGACCAAAATAACTTATCACTAGTGCATGACCCAAAACGCTGATAATATTTTTGTTAGCCAAAGTCTTGTTCGCCAAACTTGCAAATATGTCAAGTAATCAATACCAAACACCCAACATAGAATAATTTCGTGCCAGACCACACCCCTTGTTCCAATAAAGAAGCACGCTTTCAAGCGACGCTTCAATTTTAAGGAGGCTAAATGGCAACACTTTGCGGAGGAATTGGATGCCAAAGTTCAAGATTTAGAACCTGCTATTGAATATAATGAGTCCTTCATTAAGTCGTGAAGAGAGTTCCTAGGCGTCATATCCCTAGAGAGTGCAGGACAGAGTACGTTCCTGGACTTGACAAAAATTCGAAAGCTATGTTGCAGACATATCAAGAACTGTATGAAGATGATCAATTTTCAGAGGATACCATTCGCCTTGGGGAAGAACTTATATCTCAGTTAACAACATCTTGCAGAGAAAAATGGAGCAGTTTACTCACAAGCCTGGATATGAAGCAAAACAGCCGAAGAGCATGGAAACTCGTAAAAACTTTGTGTAACGACCCCATAGAGCTTACAACAATTCAATCTAACCTAACGGCCGACCAAATTGCTAACCAACTATTGGTCAACTGAAAAACTAAATTAAGAAAGAGAAGAATGAATGTTGAACGAAACCTGGAATCCGAAAATAATATGTTAGAAGACATTTTTACAATGGATGAACTGAAGCGGCTATTGAAGAATGAAGCCGAACAAAGCAGCTGGCACTGACGATTTAAGAACTGAGCAAATCAAGAATTTTGGTCCAGTAACCTAGGCATGTCTTCTAGAACTCATGAATCAGTGTGTGCAAAGATTAAAAATACTAAAAATGTGGAGGAAGGCGCATGTTGTTGCGTTGCTCAAACCTGGTGAAGAGCCAAACGAAGTTAAGAACTTCCGATCTGCATCTTTAACATGTCATCTTTTTCAACTTCTCGAACGTGTGGTCCTCAATAGAATATCTGATCAGGTAGACAACACCTTTTCTGCCGATCAGGCTGGATTTAGACCGGGTACATTCTGCTGCGGTCAAGTCCTAAACTTAAGCCAATATATAGGAGATGGATACGAGGGAAATAAAATAACTGGAGCAGCTTATGATTCGACAAACCACAACCGTTTTTTCAATAAATTATATGAAATCACGAAGGATTACAGATTAACACGCTTTATAGAATGTATCCTTTCAAACAGGCGGTTTTACGTCACTTTCCAAAATAAGAAAAGCAGATGAAGAACACAGAGAAATGTTTTATCACAGTACAGCGTCCTTGCCCCCATGCTATACAATATCTATAGCATCGACGAACGTATGATCGCAGGAACTAGGCAGTTTCGTTATGCTGACGACACAGCAGTGGCAACGCAAGCGGACTCCTTTGAGGCAGTGGAATACTCTCTTACAGTGGTCCTAAGCAACTTATCGGTTTTTTTCTCATCACAACTTTCTGCGGCCAAATCCCTAGAAGACACAGGTGTGGGCTATCCACCTAAAGAACCACCAGGCAAGTCGCAAACTTCATGTTATATGGGAGTGCGAAGAACTTCAACACTGTACTACACCAAAATATCTAGGTGTAAAACTCGACCGAACCCTATCTTATAAACAACATTGCCTTTATACAAAGAATGAAGTAATGGCCAGAAATAATATCATCCACAAACTAACTGGTTCCAACTGAGGTGCAGATCCAAGCGTACTTAGAACTTCCACTTCGGGTTTATGTTTCTTTGCTGCTGAATATGCAGCACCCGTTTGGAGGAATTCGGCTCACTCCTAACAAGTTGAAGTGGCCGTAAATGAGTCTGTACGCATTTTCACGGGATGTCTGAAACCTACTCCAGTGGCCAAATTGTACCCGATTGTGGAGATTGAACTTCCCTCTGTAAGTCGCCAGACAGCAGCTGAAATAGAAAGGGGAAAACAATTTAATGACTTGAGACACCCCATGGCAGAATAAAAGCCACAATTCCCAAGAAGATTGAAGTCAAGAAGGAGTTTCATTGCTACATCAAATGAGCTTCAGCTGAACCATTCAGCTTCAGCTGAAGGCCAGTGGCTCCAAGTTACAATACAAAATATGGAGATCTTCAAACCGATTGAGAACGGGCATCGGCCGCTGTAAATTTTACGCATTACTGTTACAGTTTTACAGTAAATATTGTTCTAGATCACTTCATAGATAATGTTGTTGAATTGCTTCCATTCAAGCCTCTTTTTATCTTTTAATTTGTTGATGATCTAATAAGTGCAATACCATCAGATTCGATCAAAACAATGCTGGATGTTTTCAATTCTTTCAATGCATCACTTCAATTAACCATCGATGTAGAAATCAACAATGTGTTACCTTACCTTGATACCAAGCTGATACATACGTCAGAAAATAAAATAATATTAGACTGGCATCAAAAACCTTCATCATCCGGGCGTTTCCTGAATTACCACTCTAACCACCGCATGAACCAGAAGATTAATGCTGTCATCGCGATGAAGAACAGAATTTTAAATATAAGCGACCCTTTATACAAAAATACTAATCTTAAAAAACTCTTTGGTATATTCCTTGATAATGGATATCCGAATCACTCATTGAAGAAGATAATATACAGATCTTCCTCTCATGATCAATCTGCCGAAGATAATCAACTCTATATAATGTATAAAAAGCTACCGTACATACAGCACCTATCACACGAATTAATAAAAATATTTCGTGAATTTCCTAACATCAAAATGGTAAAATATAATGTAATAAAAAACTCAACATTATATACCAGGCTGAAAGATCAATGCCAAGGAAAGTATATTGGCCAGACACAACAATGGCTCGAATCAAGGGTGAGTCAATACAGAAGTGACTGTAATATAGGCAAGAATTCATGCGCCTTGGTACAACATCACAAAAAAACAGGACACAACTTTGATTTCGAAAATGTCGATAATCTTACCACGAAAATAGATATGCAAGCAGGTTGTTTTTGGAGATGTTGCATATAAAAGTAGAAGAAAAAACAGCCATAAATTTTAAAACCGATACTGGTCAATTGAGTTATCTTTATGTCAATATCTTGGATATACTGAAATGAGCATACATTTTTATATTGACTAATAGGAATACATCTTGATCTCTCAGACTCGTCTTGTTGCTGTCGGCATAGACATGTCTCGTCTTTGTTCAGTGTTGTAGTTGTTGAATGTTTTTATAAATAACTCATGTTCTTTGTAAGTGATATTTCTGTTCGAAGTTTTCTTGGATATCTCTATTGATTTGTATTGTCTTTTGTAGTTTCTCCTGATGAAGTCAGTGAAGTCAATAAATATACCGCATTCCCGATAATATAATCACAGACAGAATTCATATCATACGGTCGATATA